>JAODLD010000044.1:18304397-18320715 GCA_026781065.1 Mormyrops boulengeri | reverse complement strand
GCCTCGTTATCATGAGACTAGACATCGCTAATCGCTTACGATGTCACAGTGTGCTTTGGTGGTTGGGGGGGGGGGCACTGAACCATGGAGGGGGTGGTGTTTACAGGATGGGCCCCTGGGCTTCCTGACGGGTGTGGTGGGGGTGTCATCACCCATTAACAAATCTAGGCAGGGACCGAAAGAGACATCCAAACTGGTGATTTCACAGTGACGGGGGACCGGGGCGGGGTGGCCGACACAAAGAAACTCACTAACAAACGATACAGGATTGCCATATAAATATATGCTTTTATTATAACCATTCAAATAGAATTTGGTACACAGAGGTTGCATTTTTTTTCAAGGCGGGAAATTCAGACCAACTGGCGACGGACAAAAATGAGTGACAGTCGGAGGAGGAGGCAGGACTTGGAGGAAGAGGAGGCGGAGCCTGTGAGGGTGGTCCGCCGTGCTACAGGGGTGGGGTTGTGGGCCCCACACACAGTGCAAAGTGTGCGTATCCCATCCTAATACAAGCATAGTAGCTCTGACACATCGGTACTTAAGCAGGTCAGGGTGGGGTTCCGGTCCAGTTCACCACTCCCCATCCGTGCCGTCTGCTCTTATAACCACAGATAGGCAGCCCCTTCATCCATGACCTTGATCCAATGTCACGAAACGCAGCAAAAGCAATAACGACAACAGCAACAGCAAAAAAAAAAGACAACATAGCACCAAGGACATGGGGTGAGCATACACAGAGAAAAAGAACTGTATTATTTTTGGTGTAGATTCTTTTCAGAGCGCACATTCAGCAGTACAAAATATGCTACCATATTGCTTCACATGCAGTTTCGAAAGATCCCTGGCCTGGAACCCATTTCCTCTCACTGTCGATGGTCAAAACATCACAGAAGGTGACGACATACAGCTTGGCCTTTTAAATTGGAGCATCTCAGCCACTCACCCCACCATCCACGGTAAACAAGGCGCTCGCAGACATTTAATTTTGAAAAATGCATGGTTTCTGACTTGGCCCCAGTGGCACTCAGCAGACACGCGTCTGTCCACTTTGTCGTCTGCAGTTCCAAGATTGGCGGCCGCCCTCGGGCTGGTATTGCACAGTCGGGTCTCCGAACGCCACATAGTGGGAAAGGGTAATGGGCAAGTCTCTTACTTGGGGGGAGAGCAGCCGAAAATGTAGGACAGCCCGGCAACATCCTCCTTTACCGGCCCGCAGAACATTCTGGAAAATCTGCCATTTCAGTAGCCTAACTAAACTGTTACTCAGATAAATCACTTCATGTTCATGTCTCTCAAACCAACTTGTACTTGGGGGCTTGGGGTTGGGATCTTGGATCTATCAGCTCATCTCTATTTTTCATGTTTAAAATGTTTTTAAATCTCTTTAAAGGGACGTACCTTTCTACATACTCCTTGATTCTTGAAACTCATCTAATCCTAAACCTGACCTATGCAATTTCTTAAAATTAAAAACAAGGGAAAGAAGATGCATATGTATGAGGCGGACACATCCTCGTTAAGCACACTGTCCAATTGTGTGAAATCCACCAAGTCGCGACCACAACCGTAGGACCTTGCTTTACACGTGGATGACGGCGTACCGCCCCCTGTTGGTTAACCAGAGAAGCTCGCGTTCCTTGTCAGTAATGATGACGCGAGGAGTGTTTCCGTAAGGCACGATACGCACGACAGACAGGCCGCCGGATATTGCAAATTAAAAGGTTGACTGCTTATTATCGTCCTGCATGTCACAGATGCTGCCATCCATCTTAACAGGCTTCACAGCTTCATTCACCACTGAAGACGTTCTGGGAGGAGAACCTCGGCATAGGGCCCTAAAGCAACAGCGTCACATGACTGCCTCGGAACCTTCCGGTTACAAATCCGACTCCCTACTTCCATGACACCCCCCGCCGCACACTGGCTAGGGAAATTAGAAGCCTTCCCCCAGCTCTCCCCCCCCCGCTTGGATGAGACACCTGGACCGGCAGCGCTTCAGGGGCCAAGTGTCGCTAAAGTCCTCAAACACCCTAAGGTGCCGGACCCCGTCCACTCGGAGAAAGACCTTCTCGTCTGAGATGGATCCCACAGATCGGCGTGAATCAGACAGACATTAAGAATGTGACTCGGCACGTGTGAATGGGACCAACGGAAAATGCTAAAAAAACACACAGTTTGATCGTGAGACACCTGATAGGTGTAATATTGGGGAGGCGGGATTCCATGGCTGTACAGGTCTGGTTAAGTGCTAAAGGGACATAATACAACATATGCAACATATTTGACATAGATATAGTGCTGTTTGAAGCAAGACCTGAAATATGTACATATTTCACATACTAGAGAAAGAAAACTACGGAAATGAATGGGTCTGAATCCTTGAACGGGGAATAGCCACTGTGAGCTGTACGCTAAAGCTGGGACCCAAGCAAAATGGGTACCAGCCGTTGCGGATGCCTTTCACATGTAAACACACCTTCTTTGAGCTCCAGGGCCCATCTTAGCTGTCTGAGAGATGGGGCAAGGTCAGATATGCCACCGTTAGCTTAGGGGAAATCTGCTAATCGATCCGTTGTTTTTCGTATTTTTGCTCACATATCAGGAAAAAGATTACGATCCAAAATTTAGAGATAAAAAAAGGAAGAGTCCTTATAAACGGAGACTTTGAGCTATCCATACCGCATCTGGGAAAGAGACTGTCGGTTGTATATTCCATTTTTCAATTTAAATTAAAAAAAGAAACATTAAAAAATAAAAATACAAGACACGTGTGACAATAAAAATGGATGGATACATGTTTACATCATAACACATTTACTGTACAGTCATTACATATTCATACTAATATTGGCATTATAATTGAGGAAAGGAACTTGTATAGTTTATATTATTAAATAAGTTTGCATTGCACTGAAGCGAAGAGGATCTTCTCTAGGGTAAAAGGGTTATTTTTTTGTGTGTATGTGTGTGTATGTCTGTGAGCTCGTGTGCGGGGAGCAGGGTATGGAGCAGTGTCGAGAGGTTTCTTTCTTACTGAAGGGCAGCAGCACAGTAACACACAAGTCCTGTGTTCTTTCTTTTACAGACATCAGTCAGCCGTTGCATCAGTACAAAATCACACACACGCGCGCACACACACGCACACACGCGAAAAAGACCCAGTCAGCTAAAACTTCACACACCAATAACCTCCTAGAAAGTCTCCGGGTATTAGTTAACTAGTCATGTTATGGGTAGTTCCCTGGAGTCTGTAGCTCTGTTTCCACAGAAATAAGTGCTCAAACACAGATGTTTTTATATTCAGTTCTTCTAATGAAGTCTGATGGCAAGCAACGCATGGCCATTTGGACTATAGGTCTATTTCTACAAGTGACGCAAAACAGTAGAATCAGTCCCCTCTTTAATTACCGTTGGTTGAAAATGGAATTAAAATTTGATCAAATTCATTTCTGACCAAACACTCAGCTCACTGTAAATTCTGCTGCCCAAAGTGGCTGTTAAGGGAAACTACAGCCTATTCCAAAGGATGCCGAAATAGGATCTCATCCCATGTAAGAGCAGGTGAATGTGATCAGAGTGCCTTCTTAAAGCAGCCTCGATTTCCCCCAGTTCTGTTCCTCTGGGATTTCGGGGGAGGTATAAATTCGAGAGAAGCTGGAGAATGCACCATGACCGACCACGCAAGGAGGAGAAGAGCAGGAACCTCCGGGGAGTATACTGGCTTACGGTTTCGGAGAACGTGGAAGACATGCCCTTCACCAAATCTGCACAGGGAGAACTCAGCTACCATCAGGAGCTGTTGGGTTCTAAGGAGAACCGCCAGGTGGCGCTGGTGACACCTTCTTCCTTTTGAAGTAATAGTTATGAACTCCTGTCGGCACTGTCAGGGAGGTTTCCTGAAAGCTCAGCTCCTGAAGCATTTCTTCTCAGCAGCTGAAGGCCACATAGGAAAGCATGATGCAGAGGCTGGAATGCAGAGGTGGCAAGGCCCCATCGGGGTTTTCACAGACAGCAAGACACAAGGACATTCTCCTCATCCCCCATGAAGGACAGCAGACCCACAAGGGATGAACAGAACCCGTTTAAACAGAACGCCAGTGTTGCCATGGTAACTCGCAGTCAGATGTTTCCCCACTGGTGACTGGATACTGGAGTCCCTTGGTTTTTGATTGGTGTGCTGGAGAAAGCTGCATCCTCTGAGAAGCATAGTTTTCCAATAGTCAGTAGCTTTGGGAGGATTCCAGTGCTGAGAAACAGGATGTTAACAAAAAAAACCTACATCTCTGAAAGATCAGTCCATTTCAAATAATTTGAAACAGATCACTGTCAAACTGACCGATCGTGTAATAATATTTAAAAATATATTTAGGAAGGGGTGAAAAGTACACCTGACATTTATTTAAGAAAACTCCGTTGGACTTCTCTTCTGGAATATTCATGGATGCCTCTTACATATAGGTGTGGGCTCCAGGTAATATACATTACAGACACTTTGTTGTTTAAACTGAGTTATGCGACAACCCCAGAGATGATGACAGCCTTTCGTTTGTTAATTGCTAGGCCAGCAGTAGGTAAGAGGGGTCATGGTGTTGCTCCTCTGTGCTACGTCTCATTCCTCTGCTTTAGTCCCACTGATCAGTTCCCCGAGGATAATGCTTGGCAGCATCCCTGGAATGCTGGTCAGCCGAGCCAGAACAAACCAGTCTGTGATGGTTTAGAGCCTTCTCCGCAGCTTCTACAGCCAGGCCCACCAGTGTCCACAAAAATATGAATCAAACATGGATAAAAGGATCACTTCCAAATCTGATGCATCTGACGGATTTCAAAGATAGAAAATAGGATCTAAAAACCATGTGTGACTGTCTTATACATGAGTGATGTAGTCCTGGGGGGGGCGGGGCTTGGGAGGCCTATCGTTCTGACTTGACCTTGTAGCGAAGGACCAGGTAGGTGGCCAGCCGTAGGATTAAGAAGAATACCCCCAGGACCATGAAGTCCACATAGAGTTTGGCGTCCTCTACGTCTAGCAGCTGGAGCACTTCCTCTGGTTTCTGGAACTTGCAGACCTTCATCGGACACTCCAGGTCCGAGCGGTTCAGCCCGTAGATGGATAGGATCACACCTTCAAAACCATACCTGGTAGGAGACAAGAGGTGTTACTGGAACGGCAAGGTAGGGCTGTGTCTTTCAAAGAGACCTACGTAAAGCAAAGCCTTTGGGCTGTTGTGTGATCAGCATGGTGGTAATGAGTTGTACACGATCGTCCGTACACCCCATGATACCTGCCCCACCCTGATCTTTGGAACGAAGACGCACCTGACATAGGACACATAGGAGCTCCACTGGAGGTACTTGGGGATGGTATCAAAGTTAACAAAGAATCCAGAGAAGAGAAGCACAGGAATGGCAGTGACAGGACCAACAAACGTGGCCACCTGGAAATGGTGAGGCAGATACAGAACAACATTCCTTAAACGAAAAACAAAACACACTGTCAGAAGGAAACGAGTCACCTTCACAAAATTCTAACGAATCTGACACCCAAGAAATCAAAGAAACCAGAACCCTTATCTAAAATGGACTTCCAGGAGTAAAACGGATATGTTTTGGTCAGAAGACCAGGTTTACCTGAAGTGAGGTGGATGCTGCTCCAATGAGAAGCCCCAGAGACTGGGCAACCAGGGCGGTGGAGGTAGACAGAGCCATGAAGAGCAGGTAGCGGCCTGCTTCCGGGGGCTGCTCAGTCATCCAGTACACGATGCTACAGTACATGATGGGGCAGATGACCTGAGGGAGACCCAGAGAGAGCGCGGTGGGTTTGCGTGGTTCAACCACCCGCTCACCCACAATACATTTCTGCTCGGGCCCAGCTCACCTGGAACGGGATGTCTGCCATCGTCTTAGCCAAGTAGTAGGCCTTCAGGCTGTACCAGTAGTTGAGGTGTTCCCTTATAAACACAGACATCTCTAGAGGGACTGCAGAAGAAGCAACCAGTCAGATTCTAGCAGTTATCTCATGTGGAATCATATGATCCTTTGGTGATGTACAGTATACAAAGACTTTCCCAGGATTGGCTTCAGGGTGAATAGTTGATTACCGGAAACGGATGGATGATAGAATTGACTTTACAGCTCCCATCCGGTGCTGCTATCCTCAGTAGATCCTACCTAACCCTACCCAGACCCTACTACCCCCCCCCCAACTTACATGTCAGCACGGTAGGCATCAATGCCGCGAACATGAGGAAGAGCATGGAGAAGAAGAGAAAGCCAGTGTTGTTGAAGACTTTGCTGGCGTCGTTGCCGATGTTGAGGTAAAGTAGGCCGATAAGTACCCCGATGGAGATGTGAGACATCACCCTGAGGTGGGTCAACACCTGGCGAGAGGTCAGAGGTCACTTCATTGAGATGACCACCACCGTGTGGAGTAGGGCATGTGTGCGGCTCTGCCCACCTACCATGTCCCTGCAGATCGTGATGAAGGTCCTCTTAAACAAGATGCAGAACTGCGTCAGGGTATTCGTAGCAAAGGTGTGTTTCTCAATATGTCCAGAATCCTGTAAGAACAGATCAAAAGGGTTGAGATGAAGACAGCTTCCTCATGATTCTGTAGGTGTGTTTGCCGATTCACCCGGGAGCACCAGAAAGGGTGGGAGGCGACGATTATTTGGGGAGCAACACTTACATTGTGACACTGTGACAGACTGGAGGACGCCGGGTCATTCTTATCACTGGAGTTCTTCTTGCCTTCCAGAGTACAGAGCCCCCCCTGCACGGCCTCAAACAGCACAGGGTTCAGGTCACCGTACTCCCCCGAGGCCACCTCGATGACTGAGAAGCAGGAGGACGAGTCAAGTAGAGCCAAGGGCTCACCGGCTCATAAACCGTAAATAGATTCCGCCTGCCTCTGTTTATCACACACACACACACACACACACACACACACACACACACACACAGGTTTGTAATTATATCTTTGTGGGGACTTTCCATTCATTTCTTTGGGAAAGCTCTAATCCCAACATGACAACCTTAACCCCTACCCAGTCCTAACCTTAACCATAAGTAACCAAACAAAATACAAGACATCTGGCATTTCTAATTTTTTGATTGCATTCACAGATCTTTGCAGGGACCAGAAAAATGATCCCACAACATCAAAAACAGGCTTTTATTACATTGTGGGGAACAAATAGTCCCCACAAAGTAATATAAACCTAATCATGGTGGGGACTTCTGATTGACTTCTACTTTCATGCAATTAACAATTCCCCAGTGCAACCTTTTGGCAATTAAAGAAAGGGACAAAATTTTGGAAATGAAATGATGCTTTATTTGCCCAAGTACATTGGAACGCTTGTTTTTTCATATCCCATCATGCTCTCCTTTGAAACATAAGGTTCTTCCCAATATGCATACTTGACCATACTTGTGCGCTTGTGTACCAGTCTTACATCATCTTCCTTTGCCAAAGACTAGTTCCAATACTCAAGAACAGAATTACAGAAGGCAGTAAAAATCCCCGGATGTTGTTCTTGCCACGCCCCGAATATCAAGGATACATTGGTTGCATCCTCATCAAACAAGACCAATCCCATGATTCACTGCGCCTCAAGTTCATTCTTGGGAGGCAAGTTAGCAAGACCGGTCTTGTCAAGAGCACAAGTATGGTCTTTGCGTTCTTGGTATTGAGAAACGCCCACCCACACACACACACACACACACACAGAGTTTAGAGCAGAACTTGAGGTCAGAGCACAGGATCAGGCCATCTATCCGGTGCGTCTGGGGCATTTTGGGGGGACAAGAACCTTGTTCAAGGGCCCAACAAACAGGCAGCTATTCTGCCAAGGACGGGACTCAAACCAGTGACCTTCCGATCATAAAGACAGAGGCTTACCCCAATGAGCCGTCAACAAAATATATTTTATATTAAAGGCAATATTTTCTTAAATTATGTCCTCACAAAGACAGCAGCTATAAGCACACATGAAAACACATGTAAGGCACTGGGATTGACAGACTCAAGACTACCATACAGGTCCTGGATCCCTTCATAACTTACTGAAATCTGCGGGGTTGTGGTAGGTGGGGCAGTGAAGACCCAGGCCCTTCAGGTAGGGGATGAGGTATGTGACGGTGCCCTTGTAGATGCACTGGCCCTGGCTAAGGATGTAGAGCTGGACCGGATGAAAGACACAGGAGTGAGGGGAAGACAGAGCTCTACACATCCTGCGTCTCCCATGGGGGAGCTCAACGGCATATACGAGGTCTATTTACGGATGGGGGGAGGGGGCTCACCTTGTCGAACATCTCGAAGAGCTTGGCGCTGGGCTGGTGGATGGTGCAGATGATGGTGCGCCCACCCAGGGCCAAAGACCTCAGAAGGGACACCACCTGGAAGCAGGAGGCACTGTCCAGCCCACTGGTGCAGCCAAAAGGGCACAAAGGTCAGAGGTCACTATTGGATCTTTGTGGACAAAATGCTCAATGTTCAAGTACAACTGTAAGCCAAACTCAATCAACCAGCATGATATAAGGATGCACCTTAAATGTTTTTCCTTTTGACTGCACTTGGCAGACACTCCCTGAGTTGACTACTTGTGGTGTGTAGTACTTGTTAACTTTTTCTAAAATGTTGGAAAAATTAATTTCAGTGATTTCTGATTGATTCGGTGAAGCAAGAATCACACTAATATCCAAACAGGATGTGCTGTTCATTGCAACTTTTGGCTTGATATATTGTGATAGAAACCATAGTAGTTCACTGTGTGGCTTGACTAGTACTGTCTAGCTACATATGCGAAACCGGCCAGTGAGTACCTGTCTAGCTCTATGGGCTGGCAAAACAAGGCATCCAACATGGTGGTTATCATGGAGGTTATCGCTGGTATAGCACTGTGTAACTTGTAACTATTAAAATGTATGTATTTTTCCTGTAGTCATCAGACTAGTTTGCAAAACTTTAATGTTAGGGGCTACAGAAAATATCATTCAGTAAATTTACTACCAACATGTGTTTTTTCCATTTGAAGGATTCCTGCCAAAATTGGTACTCCGTCACCTGAGATTCAGTCACCATTATCTCAATCATTGTTATCTCAAAGACTGCTTTTAGACTTATACTCAAAGTGATTGAAAAAAAGAAAATCCAAGCCCATTTTTTTGTTGGATCCAGGTTAAACAAATCCAGTTATAATTCTTCTCTTTCTTGTATATCAGATTCAGGTGATACAAAGTAATTTTTCTGTAAATTAGCCGTCCTGCATGTAATTGTGAGGTATAGGTCTTTGCTATACAATCCAGAGATTCCTTGAGTATTTTGGATTGAACCCAAGCAAATCACAATGTTATGCCGCCCACGGAAGGCTAACTCAATCATACGAGAGTGTGAGTATTGACGGTTCTGGCAGCTAGTTTAATTTATAATTAGACTCTGAACTGATACATTTATGGAAAGCATAGTTTTACGTAAAGTTTTCTCTAGAGGTGCAACGATTTTATTGGCCAATTATCGATATCAGCCGGTACAGCAACAGTCGGCCATCAGCCGATGGCTAAAAATCAGCAGATATTTACTGCCGATAATTCCCTTTAAAATGGTGACCCATATTGCTTTGCACACCCGCGTACTAAAGTTCGGAAAATCTCTCCTATGTGACGAGAATGAAGTGTTTCTGAAAAACAAATCCGTTCAAATAAAGAAGGCTGCTGTACTGCCGAATAACGCTAGTCTTGTCAGTAAGGCAAGCATTTCATTGCAAAAGAAAATTCAGTGCAGACAGTGTGAAAGATATTACTTGGAAAATGGGGAAGTATATCACACTTGATGATCAGCACTTCTATGTTATAAATGTTAAATATATAGAGTATATACAGTTATAAACAAAGATGCACATAACTGGTATGCAAGTACGCGTTCATCTTACTCACCGTACTTCTATTTTTATGTGCTATGCGCTGATATGACAAGAAATTACCGTGCATTTTAACCTTTATATGCTAATTCGTACTTCAGTTGCGGTACAAAGGTTAAAATGCACGTTAATTTCTAGTCACAGCAGCGCAAATGCACATAATGTAAGTATGTATTTGCACTGTTAAAACGTGTAATGCTTTTAGGTGAATGCGTACTTATGTGGCAGTTACGCTAACAGTCAAAAGTCTGCACACCACAGGTTTTTACCGCTATTCAATCTATTTCATAAACTGCTGATTTTTTATTCTTGTTAAGCACTGGAAAGTTGAGTGAATAATTCTAAATGAAAATATAAGTCGAATAAAACAAGTTTTCTTTATATTTATAGCTTGGAAAAAGTATGTAACAGTGCATATCTGACATCCTATTAACTGGTTGTGTGGTGAATGCATAGTCAAATTCTAGGCTGTCCTTCAACTTTAAACACATTACTTACCTGTTTCATCCCATGAAACAGAGCAGTATTTAACGTGCCTTGTGGAAAGAATGTCTTGAATTCTCTCTACTGTAAAAGTGCTAGAGGAGGTTGTTGATAAATCAAAGGTATGACACTTTCTTGCTAATGAAGGAACTCAGATGGTGACCATACTTTACATTTATTTGTTAGCAATGGATATAGAGTGTATTTTTAGTAAATGTTAAGTGAGTAACATGCAAATGTAGAAAAACTCAGTGTGTGCAAAAACTTTTGACTGGTAGTATTTGCATCCCTGGTTATAAAATACAGGACTCTGGGACTGTTGTTGTAAAAGGTGAAAGTAATTAGTCATCATTGTTGACACCTCAAAGTACACAACAAGGAAACACATCCTCTGCATTTAACCCATATGTCACATAGGGGGCTGCTAACTCAGCACCCAGGAAGCAGTGCTTGGGGGGGGGGGGGGTACCTTGGTTAAGGCACCTCAGTGGTACGTTTGCTGGTCAGGGATTCAAACCAGCAATCTTTTGATTATACACATGCATTACTAACCATTAGGCCACCATTGCTCATCATGCTGGGGTCACTGTTATCTTACCAAAAATTAAATACTTGTTCATATTTTGGGAACGTAATTAATTTTTTTATTTGGGTTGACTCTCTCTTTAAATTTTTTAAGCAGAACTTCTCAAACTATCGGTATCGGGGTCAGATTTTTAAATAATCAGCTATTGGTATCAACCAGAAATTTCTTTATCACTAGTTTTCTCCCATTTATACAGCTGGGTAAAATGAGAAATACCTTATTCAATGGTACAACAGAATAGTCCTTCCTTGGACAACCTCATTTCCTCACCTGGTAGGCTCATCGAAGAACATAACAGGCGGGTTGTTGACGAGCTCCTGGGCAATAGCTAGACGCTTGCGCTGCCCCCCCGACAGGGAGATGGTGCGTGTGTGGAGACACTCCAGGAGTCCTAATGCTGTCAAGATCTCATTCACCTGCCGCATACAACCACAGTGTCACACGAGCCCCTCCGCCATTGGCTGGTGTGTGGTCACGTGACACAGTCATCACTCACCAGCTCTTTCTTCATGTCCATGTTCTCATCCAGCTTCAGGTTGGCGGAAACCTGAACAAGAGAGGGAGATCTTTTGCTGAGAGCTCACATTGAACAGCAAGGTACCAGAGTCCCTTTTTAAATTGTAGTACAAGGAGAATTGTAAATACTTTTGGCTATGTAGCAGGGCTATGTAGCAGGGCTATTCTACTCTGGACCTCGATTCCAAATCCAAGACGTGTTTTCAGTTCTCCGAGGTAGATAATTTAATAATTACTGATTCTGATTGGCCACAAAGGCTTCACACCTGGCTCACAGGTAAAGGAAGGAAGTCAGTAGGGCTTGGACCTTGATTTGCATATCCCTGCTCTATAGTGTATTTATCTATATTCGGCAACAATTGACATTTCATTTGCTGAAGAAACACATTTATCCAAAAAAACATGTCGTTTTGAGACAGGAGAGCCAGATAGTCCAGGGTGAGAGCACCATTATCAACCTGGGGATCACAAATGCAGCACCCAAGCCCGGTCAGCCACACACTGCCCCCAAACAGCTACTGAAGGTCAGATTGCTTCTGTCATGCATGGCTGTCAGCATTGAGCGCATCGAAAACACTGGTCTCCCCCACAGGAGTGGAAGGCCTACCCTGACCTTACCATCATGGCCTCCCGCGTGGTCAGGTGCGGCAGCAGCATGTCGTCCTGCATGATATAGCACGACATCTTCCGGAAGGTACGCAGGTCCCGGGGCTTCCCATTCACCAGAATCTGCCCCTTCATGCCTGTCTCCCTGTGGGATAGGCAACAGATGTCAGGTTGGCCCCAAGCACCACTACCAGCGACCTTTTTATCCTACGCAGAAGGTTCTGGAAGGTTCTGTGGACCCAACCCCCACCCCTTACCTGTAGCCGGCCAGGATGTTCATCAGGGTGGACTTTCCAGCCCCTGATGGGCCCATAATACCAATCAGCTCACGGCTGCAGAACCTTCCGGAAAGACACTTGAGCAGGGCCTTGTAACCTGTGAGGGGTAGAGGGACATAGACATACTGACACCGAAAACTCTCCCAGTGCTCTCGACCACTTCCTAGAGGCACCAAAATGCCCGTTCAGTCCTTTTTATGTCAAACCTTGAGGCCTTTTACATCTCAGTATCTGCAGACCTACGCGGGTCTCCCAGTCAGGAAGGTACTCCCTCCTCATAGAGACTCCTCATGGGTCTCTCACCGCGTCCTCCAGAGTGGTGTCTGTGGCTCATGAGAGTCAGTCAGGACTCTGGTCTCGTCAGCGGCGGGTGCCATGTTCTCCGGCCACTCTGCTGATCTAATTACATGCTTCTCCAGCACCTCTGTCAGCTTGCCAGACCCTCTCAGTTGAAAAACCCATTACTGGAGTGCTTTTTTCAGCAGCAGTCCTGCAACATTACCCTACCCAACCCCAACCGCCCAGTACGGAAGCAGGGAGTTAGAAACCTCTCAGCCCCTGTGTGTCCACATGCTCCAGGGGAGAATCCCAGGTCAGAAACAGGCGGGTGTTAGCAGCTACTAATGCCCACACAGGAGGCTAATGTGATTCTATTTCATAGGGCATCAGAACAGAGCTTGGAATGATGAGGGCCTAGAGGCGCCTGGGCTGCGTAGAATGATGACAATAAACAGTCAGGGTGCTGCCACACTATCGGCTTAAGGAAATCCACAGCACACCTAAGTAGGCCTTTGCCCTTTGTTTCTGTACGCCTCAGTGTACTTTCTGTTTTTGCCTCAGTGTGTCCTGTGTTTCTGTAGCCCTCAGTGTGCCTTTTGTTTCTGTAGCCCTCAGTGTGCCCTGTGTTTCTGTAGCCCTCAGTGTGCCCTGTGTTTATGTAGCCCTCAGTGTGCCTTTTGTTTCTGTAGCCCTCAGTGTGCCCTGTGTTTCTGTAGCCCTCAGTGTGTCCTGTGTTTATGTAGCCCTCAGTGTGCCTTTTGTTTCTGTAGCCCTCAGTGTGCCTTTTGTTTCTGTAGCCCTCATGGTGCCCTGTGTTTCTGTAGGCCTCAGTTTGTCCTGTGTTTCTATAGCTCTCAGTGTGCCTTGTCATTATGTAGCCCTCAGTGTAGCCTGTATTTCTGCAGGCCTCAGTGTGTCTAGTATTTCAGTGGCTACACAGTATGCTGTGCTTCAATAAAATTGTAAAACGATTGAAGAAGAAATAGCAGCACCCTCATCTGACACTGTACATGAGTGTCTTTATGCGAATTGAAGTTTTATAACAAAACTCATTAATGAGCCACTAACGAGGACATTTTATGAAACATAGCTGTACCATTCAGGAGATTGAGAGCTGAGTGGTCGGGGTGCAGACACTCTGGGAGGGATGGGGGTAACCATCAGCAGTCAAACCTGACATCAATCCACTGCTCTGAGCACATCCTTAGGGAGGCGTGAGCGGCACTGTTCAGAATGCCCTTGAAAGAAATGGATGTTCCCTTCAACAGAATGACAACTTTTGTGAGCCCATCTTTTTGTTGTGGAAGCAGAAAAGAAATAAGAGGACCAGAAGTACACTTGTGTCTTCTGTCGAGGTCCCTGGCCTTGCCTTGCTAAATTAGGGCTTCCTGGGAGACATCAGGAGTTTCTACTGCTAGTTCTCCTGGGATGCCTGCCTTTGGTACTGCACCTCATGCCCAATACTCTTCTCACGTGTCCTACTTCCACTTCTATGTTTCCTTTATCGGATCTTCCAGAAAGTTCTCCAGCAACCCACTGTTCAAGCTGCACGGCTCACAGTAAATGTGTGCCCGCACACACATAGTAAATTCACAAAGAAAAGGAGATTCCGCAGCCACAGAGATTCTGGAACCCTCACCTCCACCTACAGCACTGGATCCATTGAAACCACTGATATAGGTAAATTCTTATGGCATCAATAATCCATGAAAGAACTGATGAAAATATCTGAGCAAAACGATCTTCTGGAGAATATGGAACCTGGATTGTGGATCAGTGGGTCCAGTTATAGGATTTTCAACCAAAAAAAGTGGAAGAGGTAAAGTATAGCTGAAGACAAAAGGACTGACTGAGGAATTTCAGGCCCTCCCTGTTTTGGTGACCCCTCCTTGGAGACGCCTTCATACAGGTTAGATCACACCCCATTTCAGAGCTCAGAGCAAAGGATATTTCTTCTGTTCTGCTTTATCCCTTGACCACGCCACCAAAACATAACTGTGCACCAGCTCTGGTCAGGCAACATATTCAGAGCGAAACCCGTTGACCAAAATTGAGACAATCATGGCTCTAAAAGACCTCACCCTGCATTGTGGACAAGTGTTATTCCACCCAGCCTGTCTGAATTCCCATATGGCCTGATGACCACAAACATCAAGCACAGTGTGTCCTCCTCCTGTGGTTATGATAGTCCACATGCTTCAAACAACACGTGGACCCCCTTATGTAACATTCATAGGCATCGACCTTCAGCTTGCCAGGCAAGCGATAAACATGCAAAAAACACAATTTCTTAACTTAATTCGGGGGTTTCCCAGCACGTCCTTGATCCGGATCACCCATTCCCAAGCAAGCAGTGCCCCGCCTATCCCCCCTCACCCTTCCTTGCTTCCTGCCCCACCCCTTCCACACCAGCCATTAAGGCCTCCTTCCTGCAGAATTCATTTGCTTTGCTCCATTATTGATGACCTCAGCTGTCTCGCCTGCAAGTTTACTGGAAGCTGGCGGAGTGCTGCATCTCGCAGGGAGCTGGCGGCCGGCACCACGCGCTCGGATGCTCAAGGTCACCGAAGGTCACTCCGCGCCGGGGATCTGGGCCGTCTGTCTCCACAGCCTTCACGTGAGCGACGGGTGCGTAAAGATGGCTTAGAGGCCTCGTGGGATGTTTGCATTTGCGGACTGATATTACAGCAGCCTGGCTGTCAGCAGAGCTATATGTTTCTTGCTGACTGAACAACAATAAGTATTGCTAGCGCCCCCTATTGGAGGACGCTCCATCGCAAAGTTTCCTTTCGCCCTAGACACCCACGATCAACACTCAAAATAACAACACATGTCAGCAGGACGCCATATAAACACGCAAGCAGCCCAGTTGGGCCAAAATGTCCGGAGCAAAACTGATTTATTGCCTGATTTAGTCATTGCCGTAATATGCCTTAACTTGACTCTACACAGCACTTCCAGAATGAACAAACTGCTGTATTTCTGCTCTCACCAGCCTGGTGTAATGAAAGGCAGAATTCTCTGATTTCCCAGGATGCCGCATAAAAACACACTGACCGACTGAGAGATCGACTGACTGATGCCAGACAGATTTACTCCGGCAGGGAAAAAAATGTTTGAATGTGTGATGCTGTAAAGGGGGCAGGAATACCTGCCAAAGAGTTCATTACAATTTACTTACTTTGCCAATGCTTTCATCCTAAGTGGTATAAGATTGAAAGCAGGATCAGCTGGTCCCTGGTAAAATCGGAAGTCAGGGGTCTTATCATGAAGTCACTCTACCAACTAGGGGATCTGAACCAACAACCTTCTGATCACCAGCACAGCAGCCAAACCCACTGAGCCACATAACATCCCCCAGCTATGGCACTGGTGCAGCTGACCCACACCCCCCCAATACTGACACATCACCAAAAACCACAAGCCCCTACTGGATAGTTTCTTTGCAAAGCAAAATTTGCGCCACTACCTGCCCCGTGTTCAGCAGTTTTGCCACCATGAGCCCTGATGATCGGGGGGGGTTCTCATAATAATGAGTACATAGGCAGAGCAGTGAAGGTGACCCCAACAGCATGGAAGGCCGTGGGTGGAGAAGGAGCCCCGTGGGGTTAGTGTTCATGGGGGGAGCTGAGCTGTGGGGGGTATATATG
>JAODLD010000044.1:18286246-18304297 GCA_026781065.1 Mormyrops boulengeri | reverse complement strand
CCCCCCCCCCCCCCCCCCCCCCCCCCCCCCCCCCCCCCCCCCCCCCCCCCCCCCAACCAATGAGAAGGCTTGGCTAGCAGATACCCTCAGTTGATCACCCTGCATCTAGGAGCAGGACGGACGTGTCTAGCAGTGTGACGGGGAAAACCGCGATTCAATACCAACCGTTCCCTTGTCTATGTATATAAGATTTATTTTGATAAACCGAAATAGAATATAAACAAAGTTGGAGAGGACTGCATAGCCAATGAGACGTACCAGCAGCAGTGACACGAGGTATGATCCCAAACAATACCAAAAAAAAAACATTCCTAAGAATAGCAAACAAAACATACTGCACTGACGGTATGACTCCGACCTAAACGGGTAAGGAGAGCGAATACGGTAACAGTCGGCACAGTGCTCATGCATCACCGAGGGAGGGGGATCTAGGTGGAGACACACAGCAGGCTTTGAAGGACCGCCAGGAAACGGCAGCCCTGACCGTGAGACGCAGGGGAGCCAGGAAACGGTACACATCACCAGTGGCGAATAATTCACTGTGGCGGAAGCCAGCCGATGAAAGCCATTTTTATTCTGGGAAGGGGGGTGGGGTGGGATGGGGGGTGAGGGTGATCATCAGAATGCAAAGGGGAGGGCAACGAGTCAATGAGCATGCAGAGAAGAAAAAGAAAATCATGGGTTTATGAGCGGATGGAGGCGCGATCACACTGCGGTGACAGGAAAACAACAGTACTCCCTATGCCTGTCAAAACAGCCAATTATCTTCGGAGGAGCAGACTGACAGACGAACACAGACTGACAGACGAACACAGACTGACAGACGAACACAGATTGACAGATGGACAGGCATGCCCAGAACTGCAGGGGAGACAGCCAAAGGACAGCTAATATGGCCCGTAAGAAAGGGACCGTCTCAAAATATTTTACACTAGAATAACATTTATTGTTGTGAAACCCTTGTTTGCACCGAATTTGAGAGGATGCTCTGCTCCCTTAATTAAGAATACATTTATTTCCTTAACTTTACATTTGACCCATTATTTTTTGACGCTTCACTGGATTAATTAGCAGAGCCGAATTAAATGCCTCTGAACGGCAGCATACTAACAGTTTCAGGGAGGATGATTAGCAGTCCAGCATGGAGTCGTTCCTCCCACTGATGTCTGCCTTCTAAAACCCCCTTAACAGAGGTAAAGGGACTAAGTGGTGCCATCTTAGCTTGTGGGAGTTTTACTTACGCAAAAATGTTCTGACGGCAGAATGAAAAATGATTGATTGAGAGAGATAACCAATCACACTATGGAGGAGGTGGGTCTAAGCAACTACAGGAGGCGGGACCAAGACATCTGATTGGTTGACCTCCTCTAGTTGCTTGGATCCACCTCCTCTACAGTCTGATTGGTTTTCTCCCTGAACCAATCATTTTTCTTTCTGCCCTCAACTCCCATAAGCGTCTTACCTCTTCGCCTCCAGCATGGCCCCTCACGTATGGTGTACGACAGCTCGGTGAACTCCAGGTCCACGGCGGAGCGCCGGGGGAGGTGAGAGAAGCGTTGGGCCTCTGTGATGTGGTTCTCGACCTTCTTCAGGTGCGTCAGCAGGGGCGGCTCCTGGCCTCCCCCGTTACGTATGGACTCTTCCATTGGGATGGCGACCGACCCAGGTTCCAGAGACTTCTCAGCCATACCAATACTCTACAAAAGAGGGGGAAGTTGGAATAAAACCATGAAACATTACATGTACTATATCACTTCACCAATTCAACTTTTTAAAAATTGACTTTCAAAATTCCTTGCTTACTGTTGTAAATTGAATAACATGGGGAAACTGAAGGCATATGCCATAATTAATTTAAATCTGCTGAAAAAATACAGACTGTACCTTGCCCTTTAAGTAAATTTTACTCCTAGACTGCTGGAATGTTCCATGGCTAAAATTCCAAGTGCAGGAAAGCATTAATGCCTGGTTATTATACAAACAGCCAACTTGCAGTGCACTTAAGTTGAAAACATTCTAATCTGAAAGCACTTTGAACTTTTCCAGTATAAATTTACGGTCCAAAATAACATAAAGCAAAGAGTTAGCCACTTTCTCTTCATGTGTGCATCGATTGTTTCATTCTAGAACATGAGTCCACCACATGGGTGTAGCCATATACTTGCCTGACCCTAACCAATGTTGTCAGTAGGACATCTCAGCTATGCTGGGGCGCAAGCATCCATAGATATTGTGTTTTTTTTGGGATTATGTGGACAAGCCAAGAGGCGAATATGAATGAGCCTCCATTTGATCTTCAGATCAGTGTATCTGGGCCAAAATGTTGCAGTCCTACGTGTCTGTGGATTCCATTATTCTGGAATCCACAGACAATCCGTTTCTCCCATTTCTTCTCTACACTCTGTGTGTGTGTGGGGGGGGGCACGTCACATCTATATGCATATATATTTCACCACTTTCTTTGTTTATTAGCAACTACTGGGTCCATTCTGCACCAAAAGGGTTTTTCTTTAAGCTACACCTTTCAATTCTTGCTCCAGATTCACCTGCGAAGTATTTTATTTTTAAATGCACCCTTTATCCTCGGTGTCCTGGCTTGACTGTCTAGCTGGCAACTTAAACTTAATAATACTGAATGAACAATTGGAATGATGAAATAAAAATAAAATAGCAGCAGTAAAACCAAGAAGTAGGTGTGGTCGTAGAACCATGTGACTTTATGCTGGGGGCAAACCATTGGCTGTCTTTGCTTCAGTTTCATTGGAGAAGAGATGAGAGGGGGTGTGGCTCTATGCAGAAGTATGGCAAATGGCTGGGAGTCCCAGCATTGTATTACTACAGCAATTTGATTCTTGATCAGGGAAGAAGAGACGAGGACTGACATTTAGAATTTAGGGTGAAAATTTGTGATGCAATAAGCCAAGGAACTGCAGCTACAGATGTTTTAAGGTAGGGGCCGTAATTTATACCGAGGGGCCAACCTCATCATTAGCCAACGACATGTTGTGAATCAGTGACTGACAGGGGAGGGGGCCAATCAGTTTTCAGCCCAGTGGCCCTACTACTGTATACGTCCCTGACTGGAACTGGGGGACTCATCTGCAGTCGGAAATCAATGTAAATGAAAAAACAGCATTTACAGATTCTGACCTTTGACCCCAAAGGTTCCACTACAAAGACAATAGCATACACCTCAGGAGCATCTAAAGCTCCTTTAGGTTCATGGTCATGTGACTTACATGCCATCTGTCATGGCGGTCGATGGTGTAATGTGAATGATGTTCTGGATGTCGTTTAAATTACGCTACAGCAGAAACGGCAAGTGCCGGCAGTGATTTGAAAGTTTCCTCTGCTGTAGTGCAGGAAACACATAAGCCAAACAAACCGGTGGGGGGCATCTGTTTGAGGAACAGCTCAAGGGCCATTGGCTATGATAGGTGCCGTCAGAACAGACACCGAGGGCTTGAATGGCGGTGTGATGTCGGCCTCGCCGGTGCCCATCACACCGCACCGAGGGGAGATGAAACAGAAATACATTCTCCATTTCCGGATTCCTTGAGCGCCTCTTGTCAGGATCACTCACTGAGGGGAGGCCTATCACTCACTGAGGGGAGGCCTTCACAACGGTCCAGCGGTTCTCCAGGAGGCGGCTGGAATTTGCTCCTCTTTGCTTTGTGGTGGTTTTTGGCCATTACGGTTCTGGTTCCATAGTGTACTGGTTATCACATCTGCTTTACACACAGAAGGTCCTGGGTTCGAGCCCCAGTGGCATCAGTAGTTTCCTCAAGGATAACAAAGGGATTCTGGTTGTTCCCCTTCTAGAAGCAGGCAATATAACATGAACAAAAAGGGGCTCATGGTCAGGGTGTCTCAAAAGTGACAGAGTGCCCCCTTCTGGGCCCAGCCCTCAACAACATGACAAGAGAAAGCAGGATGTTCTGTCCCAAACACTGTCACACTTACGGGGCAGTAATCATTCAGTTATCCACATGGGGGGTTGGGTTGGAAAGAACATAGAGCTTGTTTTAAATGTACACCCCCCATGCCATTTTTCTGTTGGAGGCGGCATCTGTTTGCAATATAAATAATGCAGATACAGCAATTACAAGTAAGTAGTGACCCCCCCCCCCCCGCCGACCTGAGTCATCAGTTCTGCACCTTCCAGATGCTTCCAAGCACCTGACGCTTCACCTCACAGTGGATCACCATGAGAAAGCCAGGTCGCATGATGAGGGACAGAGATGACCATGTGACCCAGCGACCTCAGACCAGAACTGGGAGTGATCTGCTCCGCTTCTGGCTCGCTGATGAGCCCTCAGCACCAACAGAATGGGTTCAAAGCACATTACGCCCCCTATGGGCCACGGAAGCCAAATATCCTGCCACACTCACACTAGGGAACACAGTCTGGGGTTAACTCCTGATCCCTTACTGTACAGGGAAAACAACATATTTTATGGATCCATATTGCTGCCGCCCCCTTCCCTGCCCCCCCATGGCACACATATACTGCCCATCCTGTCCACACACAGCAGTGGAATCAATGCACCCGGATACTGTTTCATCCAAGACGGATCACGATGCAGAATCACCAAAAGAACTTCTGCGTATCCCCAGAGGCTTGTGAAGACCATCTTAATGTCGTACGTAAGAACATGACATGCATGGCAGGCTGGGTTGGAGTACAGCAGACCTACATGATCTAACCGGCCCGGGCACTCCGCAGGGTCAGCGTTAGCATCACGAGGGACGAAATCCTTTGAGAAATGTCCTCAGGTTTGCCCAAAGCCCCAAATCTGCAGTAGCATCCTCCTCTGATATGTGGTTATGGTTTTGTAAGGTGACTAGCATCATCGCTTCAGTCCTGAAACCCCACACGGCACACGTCTGTTGTGTCAGCTCTCTGCTTGCCAGACAGGGCACAGACGTCACAGCTCACAGTGCCGCCGTGTCACAGGAGGACGATTGCTCTCCCAGTGGTTCTGGGCGACTGAGACGCGACTGAGACCAGCAGTGCTCAAGGCCAGAATTTGATATCTACACTGCCTTTGATGCCACCACTGAAATATGTTACAATAAATAAGTATTGCATAGACTTTCATACAATGAATCTGGATTATGATGTTATGACCGCAGAAAGCAGTCTTAGAATCTGCGGTTTAAACCTAAAGTCTAGGATTCTCCCAAGTGAAGACGTAGCTGAATCAAAATTAAAGCCGTGTCGGATACTTTGGAAAAATGGGGTACTCTCGTGAATCCCGCACCTAGATTGGTCACTCCTCAGTACCGGCATTCAGAAAGAACCTTCTGGATGAGCCAATGGCAGAGAATCCACCGCCCACCAGGTCACAGCAACATCCGACTGCCCGGAGGGGGCCGAGCCGGCGTCCTCTTTGCCGTTCCGGTGCCCCGTGGCTTTTCAAAGGAACGCCAAATGTCAGTGCCTACCACTGGCGCAACTGAAGCGATGTAGAGCGATGCGAGTGAGAGTGTGTGGCGGGAAACCGCATTCTCCACCATATGCGGCCTGGCCACTGAGAACGGCATGATCACAAAACACTGTAGGAGGTGAAAGTGAAGTCTAATCCACAGAGTCTTTAGTCAGCAGGAGGCACAAAAATGGCACAAGTCCGGATGATCGTTTGCATTGATCACCAGCTCTGTGCCTGAAGACTCCAGCCGGTTCTGACAAGACTAATTGACTTGGTATGCGTTTGAAAGGGTCAGCCGGGTGGAAGAAGGAGGAGATCTGGCGCAAGCCTGCAGAAAGACTCTTCCGTGGTGATTCAGAATCAGAATCAGGTTTACCAGCCAAGCATATGCACACACAAGGAATTTTTCTCCATTTGTCAATGGTTTCCATACATACAGCAGATTCATACACAGTTAAGACAAGACTATGGTCACGTACAAAATCCGGTTCCTTGGGCCCCTTATTTAAACTTTCCTGAAAAACTGTAAATCGAAAAAGCATCAATCGAAAACCTAGTCGCATTATTTTAAGTAAGAATTTCTTTCGTCCCGCAGAAGGGATTTAGTTTAAATTTTTTGTGTAGTGGTTACACATAATAGTTGCACCAACTGGTTTGGCGATCAAGCATAACCACCAACATGGCACTTAAACAGAACGTTTGACATACTGGACTCCTGGACCCGCTACTCTTCATAATACAGGTTTTGCTGGATGGCCAGTCCCACATGTACACGTATGTGCAGAACAACACGACACAACCAAGCCACATGCCACATGCATAACACCAACACACACACAACATACCTCAGTAGCCTTAAAACCAACAGTATGACAGAATACCAATACTACTACTACTACTATTACTACTGTAACAGCAAATAACTACTATTACTACAACTACTACTACTACTACTACTGCTACTACTAATATCATTATATCATTTTGTTGTTACCTGCCCAAAAAAGGCTGCAAATGTAACAATCTGATATGATCAATAAAACTGTGTAATAAAGAAACAAAGTAAAGAAATTAAAATTCTTATATCTCAACCATCCATCCATCCATTGACCAAACCGCTTATCCCAGTGGGTCGCGGGATATCTCAACCAATTTACTGAAAATCAGAGGATTGCTATGTATTTTTTTCCTGCAATAAAATACTTTTTGAAAGCGATTCAGCTGAACCCCAGTGTTCAGTGCCTCTCCCGCACCCAGGTGGCAGACATCTACCCCAAAGAACCTGACACAACATCAACAACAACTAGATCTTTGAAATGACACCAAGCATTTAATCTGAACTTATGAGGTATGAATGAAAACCAAGAGACACCATAAACCACAAGAGAACAAAAAAAAATCATTCTTCTTGTTTCCTGCTTAGGAGGAATGAATGAGCACTGGTTGAATTTGGGATACTTTCATCCAGGACAATGTAACTTCTGTTCCGTGGCCTTTTGGGGGTGTTTGGCTGAGAGGTGGCAGCCATTTTCCCCACCAGCTGCTTCTCTCCACCAAACATCTCCTGCAGTGCTTCTCCGTCCATCAGAACCACCCTAGATACAGTTAGTTCACTTCAGCCCACCAAACTAAACAGGCCGCATGATCCACACCCAGAGGTATGGTCCCTCCGTATTTTATATCGGCCCCGAGACGAGCAAATCGTCCACCGGGAGTGGCGGGGTCAGAGATGGTGAGACAGGCAGGCAAAACGGCACTCATGTGCGTTTCATTTTAGCAGCTGAACGCTGCAGCGAAAGGACAGACACTAATGAGAGCAGTGATCGCAGATACATTACTTCAGCGGTATGTATGAAAGAGAGAGAGAGAGAAAGAGAGAGAGAGACGCAATCCCATCATGCATTGTGTTCCACGGTCAGTCTCCTAAGATAGATGTGACATAATCTCAAGGGGTTCAAAACTCAGACTTCCTACCAGCTGAAAATGTACGGACATCTCAACCTGGCCGTGAACACATTTCCATTACGGCCCTGGTTAAAGAGATTGCAGTTTGTAAAACTCTGTCATTGGATGTGACTCATCCTTGCCTGCAGGGTATACAATGTAGAAGGTATGTCATATAAAACTGAGAGAGACATCACTTCACCTACCTCTGTTCAAAAACGAACAATACGTTCTTCCTAACAGCTGGACACCTGTTAACTGATATTTTAATTGAGCGGTACAGGCTGGCTTAATGTGATGGACTGCTATCCATTCGCTTCTAATCAAGTGTCGGGCGCTTGGACTGTAACTGATCACAATGAGGCAGAATTCATCTGCCAAGAACAATAAACTCCGGACAAGGAGAGAGGGGGAATCAGCCATGGAGGCCGCTGCATAGCATAACCGTTGCAAAATGAAAACCTGAAGATATACAAATGGATTGGCTGTACTAAGATTTCTCTCTCTGTGTCCTATACAGTATATGACAAACCATGCACCATACTGCAAGAATACAAATAATCTTGTCATTTAACCGTTGCTGCACAAATTGGCATAATAATAATAATAATAATAATAATGGTAAATTGCGTTCCCCACCCTTTATTCGGCGTGGAGCTCTTTCGAACTATGAATTCGAGTAATTTCTTAATATCTAATAATGCTTTAATTTGTTGTCAAGATCGTGTTACATGCATAACAATTTCAATGTTCATAACAGCAAGTGGGTATAAAACCGGAGCATACTTAGGCTTGTCCCGTGATGCGCAAATGGGCTGTATTTCTGCTCCTCTCCGCTCTGTCCCCCGAAGCAGCCGGCGAGGGCAATCACTGCGCGTCCACATCCATGCCGGCGCGGCTCGGTGCCTGACGGATGCGAAAAGCCCTCTTCTCCTCTCGCAAACCGCTGTGCATGACCTGCATGTCCCGGTCCTTGCGAAAGACGGCAGCTCTCGCAGAAATTAAAATTCCCCCCCGTAAAAAGGGATAATACCTGTAATGAATAATTTAGCAAATCAATGCTGCATCGTGAAGGGGGGAAAAAGCTCCAAAATCAATCTGTTTTAACCAAACCGAGGCTAAAAATCCGACAATTTGGTTTTGACCAAACACATGTATTACGGAGAATCATCATTCACGTGATCAGCAATGCTGCCAGTGCCATTTTCCCAGCGTGGATATTGAGTTTTTGATCCTCAGGTTATATGGATTGTGAGAGTCTCCTGCACTGTGGCGTTATCTGGCCGCTGAGTCTCTCTATCTATCTCTATAGCGCACCAGCCTGTCTCGAGTGTAGGGCGTTACTAGCAGTTTTTCTGAGCAGATATATCTGCAGGAGGCACGTTCTGAATATGCAAGTTAAAGAGCCCGTAGCTATTTTTACTTATAATCCGATCCTTTTCACGCAGAGACATCTATTTCAGACATACGCGATAAAAACCCAAATTCCAAATGTAGACAAAATATACACCTGCACATATAATGCTTACTTTCATTATACCGTTGTATACACATAGACAAACATTTATTTTAAGTTTGTGTCTGTGTGTATATGTATCATATCATATAGAAAAGACGGTTATAAGGCATTCTTAATAGTTTGTGGTGTTAATTGCATGTGCATGGAAAGACAGATAGGTGAGGCTAGAGGATGTTGTTGGTAAAAAGCAGTTCTGCTTCAAACGGCTGTGGACAACACCTCAGCCGTCGCTGTTATGTAGGAAACTGGAAAAAGTGTACACCTAGAGGCCGGCCATTTATGCATGCAATCCACGGGAAATTGAGGAGGGTTACGGCAGCACGCCATGACAGGTTGACGGCACTGCATTGCTGGCTGGGACGCTCCACGGCACACGGCGACAGGTCTGAGCATGTGCGCTCCAGCGGCCCAGGGCTCTGGGGACCGGCTCGCTGTCGCCCCTCTGCCGACGGAGAAGAGGCAGCCTTGAGGAGACCGGCGTCAAACCAATAACGATTAGCTTTGCAGTACTGGAATGACGACGAGAGCGGGCGTGTGTGTTAGAAACAAGACAAGTTTATCTGCAGCAGCTCGGGACACGTTCAGCAAGATGCACATGTATAAATATTAACAATATTGTTTGCATAGCCGGAGACAGATAGTGCCTGTTGATTGATAATTTTGAAACAAACAAACAATGAGGCCAGTGACGGGATATTTCTATGATTACGGCTATCACTCTTCCAGTAAATGTTACATATCAATGCAGGCTTTATATACATATATCAAATATTTAACGGAATCTTTTAACATCTACAGGCCAACTTGTAAATGCTCAGGTGGACAGAAAATACCGATGAAGATCCGCAGTCGTGTACGTAACTGTTATTAGTATATTATGAATTAATCCAAGGCTCTCCTAACTATAGCGATCTACGGCGGATTTCAAAGGTGGACGGGCAGGAGTATTGCCAAGAATGTTAATCGTCCGTATTTATGAATCATAGGATTAAAAGCAGTCGGGGGAAAAAATCAAGAAGAAAATAGGGACATTCGCTTTCGCTTTTAAAGAAAACTGCACGCCCATTTCAGTTCCTGTGTCGGGAAAGCAGCTGCGTTTTATGACGATGTCCCTTTAAATTCTGCACCTGTGTCGGGCTGCTACACCACTGTTGCTGATGCTGCAGTGCTCGGGTTATTTTCGGTGAAACATCCGAGGTTACTCCCGTTCAAGAGGCGCATTCCTGCATCATTTGCGAACGGAGACAAAAAGTCCTCCGGCACAACCACGCACACACAGATCTGGTTAAAAAGTCACTCAAGGAGCAAAAATAATTAATGTGGCCCGACTGTCTCGCTGCGAAAACGTCGCTATTAATACGCGATGCGATTGAACGTGATACAATTAATATTCAGATGACGATTCATGCTTTCCTTGTTTGCATATTTAAAATCACACATAATGTAATTTACACATATCATAGGCTATATAACGTAGGGAGTACCGACACAACATTTTCCCCGTAGCTACACCGGCAAAGCCGTTTGGAAGCGGAGGAATTACTGCCTGGATGCGGACCAGAGGCTATCGCAAGCGGGTTGCCCCTGTTTTTCCAAAGAGATGAGATGAGATGAAATCCTGATCCTGGGTACTGCGCTGCAGTGGAGTCAACGGATTGTGTTACAACACAGCCATTATCAGCTATTCCAGGTTTAATACAGGATCAACATATGAAATTGAGGTCAGAGCGGCAGTACCGTTAACAAATTTCTGCAAGCGTAAAGTAGGCTATATCTGTGAAATGATGGGGATGCTTGACATGAAGAAGACTGAGACGATTAAAATGAAGAAAAAAAACTGTTTCATTTTGACATTAGTATTCGCTGAGTATTAGCGACAGCAAGAAAATTACATACTAGCAAAGACAAATATAATAAAAACATACTACATCAACAGCACCACAAGTTATTGATGTGCAGATTTTTATTTATTTATTTTTTTTTTTGAAAAAATTCTTTTTTTAAAACTGTAGTCTCTTTGTGGTCTCCTTTACAAATAGTTCATTTGCAAAATACTAATAACCAATAATAAATTGTAAGTTTAGTTAAATACGAAACATCATTTCTCGGAAGCACTTCCAACTGGGACAAGGAATTTGATGTGTACATGCTCGGATAGTCTAATAAAATAATTACGCTATTTTTGTAATATAATTACTGTAATGGCAAATAATCACTTAGTAAAATACGTCAGTGCAACTACATTTCACACCTGTAGAAAAAACTCGGCGAACGTTCCCAACTGTATCACTACGTCATCTATTTAGTAATTAGTGCCGCTAATCTGTATTTGACAGTAAAATGACAACCATAAGCTATTTCATTTCCTGCGCCACGTTATACCATATTTTTCAGGAGATTACTTGGCAAAATTTGAAATTCAATTTTTTTTTTTATTGGTCACATACACAATCATACGTAGTACGACATGCAGTGAAATGTATTTGCAGTGACAGACCTATTAAGAATTAAATAGAATACATTAAAAAACATTTTAGGGGGACTAAAGCTACAACAGGCCTAACGACGCCCCCGATACCCATTAATTTAAAGAAAACAGTACATTACATATAATTATTGTATAATACATCAGGACTCCAGTAGGGAGAATGTAAGGAGTAGGATTTACAGTAATGGCCAAAATTACTGTCATTTCTGCATTCCTATCAGAAAATGCACCCACTTCTCCCACATAATGCTGCGATCACAAATGCCGGCTATTTTCTTGTTTTCTTTTGTTTACATTGGAACAACACAAAAAAGTAGAGAAAAACAGTCAAATCTGTTATCATTCTGCACAGACCTACAGAACTGTATTGGACAAAGTTATTGGCAGCTTTGGCAAAATTGAAAGAAAAATAGGATTTCAGTCATATGATGACTCATGATTTGTATTTAAACTCACCTGGAGCAAGTAACTGGTACTGGCAAAAATCGTACTGGCAACCAATTGAAATGCATGGAGAAAAAGAAAAAAGCAGGGCAAAGACTTGTCAGAGGATTTGAGAACCAAGACCAAGGCTACAAATCCATCCCTAGAGATCTTCATGTTCCTGTGTCCACTGTGTGCAGCGTCATTAAGAAGTTTACAGCCCATGGCACTATAGCTAACCCCCCTGGAAGTGCATGCGGACGGAAAAGAGAAATTGATGGAGGATTGCATTGAAGAAGTGTGTGCATGGAGGAAAATGAACCTCAACCAACTTCCAAACACATTCAAGCTGACACAGGGTACAAAAGAGTCAGCTTGTGCTATCCGTCGCCATCTGAATGAGAAAGAGGTGGACTGTACTGCTGACACAGAGGCTTACCTGAGGAAGACTACATCCTTCTGGGAGAACATCCTGTGGTCAGATGAGACCAAAATAGAGCTTCTTGGTAAAGCACATCATTTTAACGTTTACAAAAAATTAAATGAGGCCTTCAAAGAAAAGAACACAATCCCTGTGGTCAAACACAATGGAACTTCACAGATAAATTGGGGCTGCTTCACAGATAAATTGGGGCTGCTTCACAGATAAATTGGGCCTGTTTTGCTGCCTCTGGCACTGGATACCTTGACTCTTTGCATGGCATCATAAAATCTACCAAAGAATTTCGGAGCACAATGTAGGGCCTAGTTTCAGAAAGCTGGGTCTCCCTCAGAGGTCATGGGTCTTCCAGCAGCTTCCCAAAGCATACTTCAAAAAGCAACCAGAAATGTTTCAAGACAAAGCACTGGACAATTCTGAAGTGGCCAGCAATGAATTCAGCTCTCAATCCCATAGGATACCTTAAAACAGCCATTGGGAGAAGGTGTCTTTCAAATCTGAGAGACCTGGAGCAATTGGAAAAAGAAGAGTGGTGCAAAATTCCAGTAGAGAGGTATAAGAAACTCATAATTGATCCTAACGAACATTATAATCATATAATTGGATAATGATTGTTATTAATGGATATTACAGTTGTTATGTTATGTAAGGATGTTAAGGTATACATACATGCTGCTTATGAATGTTCTACGAATGCATTAGAAAGGCATTATGAAGGTACATTTACTGTAAAGTATTACCTATTATTCTTAATGGTTGTGTCTATGAGAAGAAAAACACCCTGGTATTACTGATACAAATACATCTTCATATTTATTTAGTAAGCATTTTTAAAAAGTACATCTCAGCTCAGATAGACACCATTTAATACAAAAAATGGATTAATTTCTAAAATTTCAACTGACTACCAGGATAACTGTCTTACAAAGCAAAAACAGTGAAAAATATTCTCAGTATGAAAGCAAAAGATATGGTCTGTACAAATCGCTGCACTTTTTTCTGGGCTGAACTTTCTATAAACATGAATGTCATGAATATTCACCTTCCCTCAGTCATCAGCCTCTTCCATAAATGAATGGCATTTAACAATAAATATTAAAAGGTTTTGACTGACATGTGATAAAGGCATTCCAAAACATGCATGAGTTTGTTCTGCAAAGCCTTTCAATGCACTTTCAGGGTCAACGTCATCCCATCCAGCTCAAGGAAAATCTTTCAGAATATTTCAGAAGAGTGCTTCAGTTCAGACGGGCCCCATCATTTTAGGGAACATCAACAAAGTGCATGCCATAGTAATAATCATGTAGTGTATATAAATGTCTGTCCCATCAAAAATAATACAACCATCTGTGGGACCTATTCTACTAGCAGATGGGTTCATCACACTGATCTTCAGAATGTGTTGAACACAGCTACCATTCGTGTTATTTTTATTGACATCCTGCAACAAGTTCATACCAAATACACTTGAAAACAACTAAATTGGTCTGTATAAAACATTTTCGAACCCCAGGAATTTATGCTCACGGGAGTTTTACTTACACAAAAATGTTCTGAGGGCAGAAGGGAAAATGATTGGGTCAGAGAGACAGCCAATCAGACTGTAGAGGTGGGTCCAAGCAACCAGAGGAGGTGGGACCAACCAATCAGATGTCTTGGTCCTGCCTCCTCGAGTCACCCCCTTGAGTGGAATTTACATTGGCTGAAACAAGAAAGGGCTCTGTAGCTAGCATTTGCCTGTCAAAAACGTAGCCGTGATATCAGCAGCAGTGGGAGACTTAGAGGCAGAAGGTCGATCTACCTTACATTTAGCATGATATGTAACTTAATTGCATTTCAACAATTTCAAACTACCCATCCATGCATCCATGCATCCATCCGCCCATCCTAATCTAATCTAAGTCTAATTTAGATTTAATCTTAGGGTCTCCAAAAGGTCCAGTTTGCCTACAGATTCCCCCTAGCTATGAAAACGCAAGGCGAGGCACCGTTCCTCAGTGTCATAATCAGGGATGTGACCCCAACCCAAGGAGCCGTTGATTGAATCTTCTGACAGTAAGCAAGGCTCAGTAGGGGTGAGGAGCAAGGAGCATGACCAGATCACAGTGTGATCCTCTGCCGTTCTCAATTCAGCCTCATTTAATAACTTTTCAGTCATTCTTAATTCTATTTATTAAATAACTGTAAATATCCACTGCTTTGGACATTAAAGGACCGGGGGTCTCACAACCACACCCAGAGCCTTCCACTCTCTCATATTCTCCTCTTTTCTTTGACAGCAACATTACGACGTTTGCCCTCATACCTGATAGCAGCTCTCCTATACAGGTCAGGTGTTACATCCCCAAAATGAATGTCCACATAATGGTGCAGCTTATGTCTTTTCCACAAGCACACAAACCAGAGTAGCGAGAATGTGATCAGTGAGGCCCAACAACAGCTGTTCACCAATCAGTCACACCGACTGCATGCACCGATTCTATGAATTAGATTTCATGGAGAATTACCACAAGAAGCAACACACACAACCCTGTGAGTGTGATTTATCGGACTGAAGTTGAGGTTTCATGGCTTGTACTCCAGACTCACAGCACTAGAAACAAAATGGACATAACCTCTCTAGGTCACATGACCTGGTCACACGCTTTCTCCTACCACTAACGCAGCGATGACGTCACCTCCCTCTGAACCTTCCAGGGTGCCAGCCTCTCGTCATTCCTGCCAAGCCTTCCATTCTCCGCGACGTCACTGTGCAGCTGCGATCATCAATGACACCTCCATCAAGTCTAAGTCCTTTGTGCTGCATTCAGGGCAGCATCCATATCCATCAAGTTGCCCATCAAGACCTACATATCATCTGTCAGCAAGCCAGTTTAACCAGGCGATCCGTCCTCCACACAAAAATAAGTCCAATGCATCTAAAATATGTCTAAATCTTTTGGTGTGTGGTTCCTCAGTGATGGAATACGTTAGCCCTCCACATCTGGCCTCCACATCAGTCCCTCTCACCCTTGAAGAATCACTAACCACTGATCTGCTCTGAGAAATTGAAATGGTAATGCAGTAATAATCAGAGTGGACAAAGTGGTATTCTGGGAAAATTGACTTAAACATTTCTTTACTGTATTCTATCTAAGTCATATGTTTACAGTGGCATTGTTACTGTAAGAGTGAATATCTGTATTGACATAGTATATTCATAAATACAATTCCCATTCTGTTTAAGACATTTATAGTGCACTCTGAAAAGTAAAATCTGGTGGTAAGTGTCTCACACACACCCTACCTCCTCATTTCACCTTCCCCCACACAGTAATAGGACTCGAATGCACAGAGCCCCCCCCATTTCTGAGACTGAGGAGAGGCATTGGAGACCTCACAAACACTGAGACAAAATACATGTAAAATTCCACCAAGACAACCATATCAGCCTTTAGAAGGGAGAGAGAGATGTCTCTAAAATTTTGAACAGTTAGTCCTCGAAGTCCAAGGTCAGGAACAATTTCACCAGCACATATTACTACATCAGTCATATTTTTGACAGCCAGGACATCACTTGAATGCAAGATCACGAAGAAGCTATAAATCAGCATTTTCCAATCCGGTCCTCTGGGACCCACAGACAGTTCATGTTTTTGCTCCCTCCCAGCAGGGAGCAAAAATGTGGACTGTTTGGCTGGGAGCTCGGATTCGGATAGAGCAAAAACATGGACTGACTATGAGTCCCCGAGGACCGGATTGGGAAACACTGCTATAAATGATAACAATGCTGAGAGTAGCAGTCATTTCCCTGCTGGGTGGACAGCAGGGGAAGCTTGGGACCACCGGACCTAGAGTCACGGAAGCATCAAGGTTATCCGGCACACCGAAACCTCCTTTGGATCAGCAGCAGGGGGTGGGGAAGATGTTGAAATAGAACAGATTTGGACATGACTGATCTTACTGTGGTGGGTGGTCTTTTTTCTACAGCTTCCATAAATACCATGCTAATTGGCTGGCTTAAAGTCTGAGCAAACAAACTTGTTAATTCTCACCCTTGGGGAAGCTCTGGACACCTACCCCGGCCACTCTAAACAGCCAGGGCGGGGCGGTGAACTCTTAACCCTGACTGGTTCGCAGTAGAGTTTCCATGGCGACTGGCACATACAGGAAAAGTGACAAAATATAAAAAAAGCTGTTTTTTTTTTTTTTTTAAAAAGTCAGGACATAACTGTACGAGCACTTACGGCTGAATGTCCATCCCACCCCACCCAGGAGCAGCTGATGGGGGGGGGGGGTACTGACCCAGAACATTTCTACCTCTACTTCTGCCCTTCTGAATTGCACTGATGATTTAAAGATCCAAAAGTGATTACTGCAACTGAGGGCTTGAACTGCAACATCACTGAAGGATCTTGGGAGTGGTTTTACATGCGAGTAGCAAACAGTAGGAAGAGTAAGCGGGGGAATGAAACGTGATCACCTGTATTCATGTGAATTAATGTCTTTGCATTACAAAGGGATTTATTGCTACACCTGCAGTCCTCAAATGTAGCGTTTCTCAACCCAATCCACATTTTTGCATCCTCCCAGATCCCAGCACATCTGTACCAGGAATTTGGTGTTCTTGATTGTTTGCTTCAGGTGTGCTGGGAGCGAACCTGAGGGTCCATGAGGACTGCTTCAATACATTCTTGTGTAATCCCTAACTGGTTCCACCATAAATCCAGCTGAATCAAATAAGCGAGATTGTGACAAAAGGTCTAAGAATCTGCCAGAGGGGACAAGCAACACTTTATATGTTGTGTTTGCACATTATCATATCACTGTCCTGATCAGGCACCTGTATTGACCCCAAAAGAGGACCCAAGAAACAGCAGCATCAAATCCCAAGGCCTTCCGACGCCTCACACTGTATAAGGGCTGGACACAAGGCCTCGGGCAATGCACCACAAACGTGAAACGGCAGTTGGACTGCTTGCACTAAGCCAAGTGGCTGCTGATCTTTAACGACTGATTAAAAATACATGCTTATGGAGCTGAACACGCAGAAGAGGGACCCCTAGAGGACAGCAAATGAACTGCATATAAAAGGAAGAAGAATCTGTAGACAGTGCTGTACAATCTTAAACCGACACACTGTCTTTTGCAGCACAAGACTCCATTTTAAATGATTAGCACAAAAATTTGATGGGCACTCATACTGCAGATAAGTCCATTACTCTGCCAACCTGCCCACTCCAGACATGTGTGTGCAATCTTACCGGCTTCATTATGCAATAAAAGGCTTTTCCTGTCCTGTCATACTAAAAGTGGTGAAACCGAACAGCTGGCACATACACACAAAAAAAAAAAGACAAGCTGACCATACAGGCGAGCAGAAGCAGACTGCAGACAACAGCACTTTCCTCATGCATGAAACGAAAAATGTAACTTCCGACAGACTTAAAAATAAGATTTTCATGCTTTACAAGTTACTGATATACCGGACATGTCTACTTGTTAGTCATAATTTGCAGCAAATTGAGAATTCACAGAGTTTGGCCAGAGGCTAATAAACCCCCATGAAAAAATAAGAATTACCACTAGAGGACAGTATATTACCATGTTGAAACCAGCACTGTTTTTATTGAAAATTAAACCCGGCGGCCCCCAGGGATTGTAACAGGGGTCAAAACAGATGTTTCATTTGTTTTTGAGCAACCACAGAAACTGCTCCCCGGGGGGCCCGCCCCCCGCGGGGGGGGGGGGGGGGCCGCCGGGCCGCGGGGGCGGGGGGGGGGGGGGGGGGGGGGGGGGGGGGGGGGGGGGGGGCGGGGGGGGGGGG
>JAODLD010000044.1:18271259-18286236 GCA_026781065.1 Mormyrops boulengeri | reverse complement strand
GGGTTTTTAACAGGGGTAAAAAAATTTTTTTATTTTGTTTTTGTGCAACCACAGAAACTGCTACCACCCCCCCCCCCCCCCGTGGCTGGCAGGAGAGCACAAAAAGCAACAGGAAGATGGGACATGTGACCGGCGTTTATGGGGGGCATCTGACCATCTCTGATGCGAGACCCGGGTCTGACGCTCCAACGAGGTAGAACATATAAGCAGTATTGTATATGTAGGGTGACAGGTGCCCCCTATTGAAGTAAAACAAACATGACTGCTAAAACACACACACACACACACACAAATGCAGATCTGCTATCGCTACATGTCAGAGGAACAGAACCAGACTAAATCAGAGAACAGCGAACCCTGCTTTGTCAAGATATCCAGGTTGCGAAGGATCTCTTTAAAAACTGACAGCTGAGTTCCATCAACTAACAGTCTTACATGAACAGCCAAAACAGAGCACAAAGACAAAAAAATGCCGAAACAGAACTTAAAATTCATGAAAAAATGAACCCAAAAATGAACTACAGGCATATAAGGTGTTCTTCCACAATCATTAGGGATCCTGGGAGGGGGGGGGCATCAAACAGGCTGGGTACCAGAGCAGACTGTTCCTGGGCACTGTTTCCCTCCATTTTTACAGGAATGATGGTCTATAGATGAGATCTGTGGAGAAACACCAGGAACGGGGACGGACACAATCAACGCCGCCCATTCCAGGGAGAGAACTCCATCCTAGAGAGCCACCTCAAGTCATCATGGTCACATGACCATGGTGACCACGGCAACAGCACCAGACCAATACATTTCACAGAGAGGGAAGTCCATGGGAACGATGAACCAATCAGTGGGGTCTCAACCTTTCCCTGAAACCACCATTTGGAGTCGTACCGATCAGCAGGGATTATTTTTAAACAAAAAGTTGTTTAAATTCCGGTATTTCAGGTTCAGCCTTGTGCCACTTAGTGGTCACGTGAGAGGCACGTTCAGGACAGTCACATGGAGGCGTCTATACCACCTCCATGCCCAGCTGCTGAGCCGTGTCCTGGAGCTGCAGCATTACGCTGTCCTCACTGCTCTCTGGCTCCCCCTGGAGGCCTGGATCTTGCTGGAGACCACCATTGGCGCCACCGCTCAAGATGTAGTACACTGTGTCAGCCTGCCCGTCGACACAGCCTTCAGAGTGTGCGTCTGTGCCCAGGCCCGACTCCCCGCCTCCGGCCGCCCTGGCCTCCCCACCATCCAGCACGATGCCCTTCAGCCCCCCGACGCCTGCCAGGCTGTCAGGGTCCCCATCCCGCGCCTCCTGCCGCTCCTTCATCAGCTGCTCGGTCAGCTCCACGCTCTCGTAGCGGATCAGCTGTAGCCTCATGAAGCCATCTTCATGCTCCTTGTATCTGCGGTGCAACGTGGGGGGCGGGTGAGATGTAAGGATGTAAAAACTACCCTAGACAGGACCTCCAACTATGTGAAAATGGAGGGGATTAATGCTCAGTTCTGTACTGAAGTTTATTAATATAGAAAATATGTCTATTTGTTCATTCATTCATTTATCTGACACATTTATCCAGAGACTTGCAGCCGAGGAAAGGACTACAAGTAGAGTGACAACCTAATCCACATCCGGAAGGACACCGAGTAACGGCGGGGTTTGTAAACTATCATTTCAACCGTTTCAATTAAAAGGACCTGGATTTCACTTTAGCACTGAGTTCTTGCTCTGTGCTGATTGGTCAGTCTCCTATAATCATGCATGCGCCACTAACGTTAATGTGAAACAGCTGGATGAGTCTGTAATCAAGGAAACAGACCAGTCAAAGCACAAGACGAACCAAACAATTTAGCCAAACACGGGAGCCTTTAAAGTAGTTCGTAAAACCTGATGTAGCTCATAGCGTCTCTCCTGACATGGATTAGATGGTCACCCTAATATAAAGGGTTTTTGCCATAATTACAAGTTATGTGTGGTCCCTGGGACTGGAACCCACAACCATTGCATTATTAATGCAGTGCTCCACTTGAGCTACAGGATTTTCCTGTCTTTCATGAAAAGTCCCTGGCATGAGAAAATAACTCCCAATTTTTGGCTATATTCCAAGTATGGAATTCCAGAGTTGCAGATTTTACCAGAACTCTGCCATCCACACAGCTCAAACCCAAACCGTGGTTTGGGGGGCGTGGAGCCAAGGCCTGATACAGGGCCAACCCAACTGTTTTCGGGGCCCTAAGAAAAAGGCGATTCAATTGGTAGTCATTTGTCATCTTCCTCTCCATTCTGATCTGATATGGGGCCCCCTGGTGGCCGCTGGGATCTAAGTAGCCGCCAAGTTTGCTTACACCTTTAGCTGGGCCTGGCCTGACAAACTCACCTGAAGCGGGGGTGCCCCGAGGGCCACTTGAACTGATGCTTCTTGCGGAGGTGCGAGGTGAGGTTGTTCCCCCGGGTGAAGCACTGCTCGCATACGTGGCACTTGTAGCGTGGGACGAAGTCACCCTGCAAGGAAATCAGGATGTCATACAGCCAGAGGTGTCGCCGCCCCCTAGGGGCACATACCAGTAACTGCGCCTCACACCCTCACCTCGTGCACCTTCTTGTAGTGGGACTTGATGGAGTGCAGGGAGCGGGTGGCGTAGTTGCAGTCGGCGAAGTCGCAGTGGTAGGCGGGCTCGCTGCTGTGCGTGTCCAGGTGCTTGCGCAGGTCAATCAGGTTCTTACAGCTGGGGGCAGCATCGGGAAAGATATGGGATCAAGGTCACGGACCACGATTTCTTATTTAACAGCTACCTGGGCCAAAGACTCTATCTGGGGTCCAAAGTCAGGGGTCACAGGGCCAGAGCCCCTACCTGTACTCGCAGTACTCGCAGCTGTACGGCTTCTCGTTGCTGTGGCGGAACTTGACATGATTTCGCAGTGAGGAGGGCGATGGGCAGGTCATTTCACACAAAGGGCACTTGTAGTGGTTCACTACAGCAGAGGGGGAAAAAAGTGGGAGGGGGGACAGCCAATCAGAGCGCCCACTGCCATTTTGCACCCCCCGGATGCCGGCGTCCGCACGTGTGCTCGGGCTTTCAGCATGCTGTGTGATTATGCAGAGTGCATGATTTAGTACGACCACAGCTGAGTTTGAAAGCACAGAAACTGCCCCCCCCCTCCCACCCACCATACTTGTGGCATCACAAGAGGGCACAAAAACCACAGAAGGATGGCACATGTGGCCTGGAACATGTACATCCTGATCAGATGTGCTCCAGCAAGACCAGTCATACAGCCCCCCCCCAGTCTGACCCAAAAATAAACAGAGCTACTAATTAAGCAGGAAACTAGGCTCGGACTATTACGGTAATTTGATCTGCCACGTAATTGTGTGTATGTCTTGGCATTTTGGGTATAATTTGAAATCTCAGCAAACAAAAGTCAGACAAATTGCCGAGATTTCAAAACACTGGGATAGCACTGCTTCTGAAAATACCGGCAAAATACCACACAGTTTTATAATATCTGTACAGTATGACAGTACAAAACATCAGACAGCACCCAAGCCTACAGGAAACACACCTGTAAAGGCACATTTTTTTTTTCTCACCTTCCACAAACATCTATAAGGGCTGCGTTACTATTTCCCAGTCTATTTGGGTCTATGAAGTACACCAGCCTACAGAGAGAGGACTAATTGGCCCACATGCTGACCACTATTGTTTGTATCCCACCAATCACATGCCAACCGGAAACACAAAGCAGCGAACCCTCGTATGTCTTGCACTCTTGTTCTGTTTCGGTTTTAATTCCGATGCCATCATGGCCGCGATACAGCGAGCAGGACCCCCCCCGAGCCCGACGTCAACACTGACCATGGTTTCTCATGTGGTCCCTCAGCAGCCTCTCAGTGGCGAAACGTTTGGAGCAATGTGAACACTGGAACCTCTGACCTGGAAGGCAAGGGGGAATTAATGGGAATATGTGGGAATTAATGGGAATTAACTGATAATTTGCAAAATTGCAGCCTATAACGGGGAAAAAAAACATCTTGACGACACTAATAGTGATATCATTGTGTAACCAAGTGCTTGTGATTATGAGTGTATAAAACACCCCAAAATAAGCATCTGCACCAAAACACACTGCTTGGAAGTCATATTCTATATTGTATTATTCTTACAAATTTAAAGTGTCCAGGAATTTTCCACCCTCTGGCAACCCTAAACAAAAAATACTTATGACAAGGCGGCCTGGACGCCATCCCTCACCCTCAATGGCGGTCTGCCGGCGAATGTGGTCAAAGAACTTCGTGTTGTTGGCGAACATGCCCCCGCAGGTGGGGCACGCCACCACCTTCTCCTGCGTGTGACTGCGCAGATGCTCCCGCAGTTTGAACCGGCCTCTGAAGGTAGCTTCACAGTCTGCGGCACAGGCGTGAACATACAGATCCCTTGTTAAACTTTTCGGACAGCCTCCGCAATCCTACCGACCCCACGGCTCTCGGTGACCCTCCTCACCCTTCCAGCCGCAGTGCAGCATGCTCTCTTCCTTGCCGTTGGACTTCATCTCTGTGCAGAGTCCATGCATTTCCACGTGTCGGTAAAACCACTCGGGATTCTCCAGCAAGGTCTGAACCACAAGCACACAGTGAGAACCGGGCACCCAGATCCGAGCTCATGGCGTCACACAGGGCACCGATATTTACTGAGACAACCAGACTCAGGAATTACACAGGATAAACTGACATACGTCGGCATTCCAGGCCACCCCACTCACCTCACAGTGCTCCCACTGGCACAGGAAGTTGTCTGAGATGTCGGGCACAATATTGCGATTCTGCAGGCCCAGGGCACAGGATCCTAGATCAGGATGGCTCTCCAAGACCGCCTGTCCCCACTGCTTCAACTTGGTGTGGTAACAGTGGAAGTAGACATGGCGAAGAAGCTCCCCAGGACTCTCTACCGCACAGAAGCCACATTCACGCCACAGGCAGCTCTGCTCTTCTGCTGCAAGAACAAACAAGAGAACTAATTCACCACTCCAAATATGCGCATTTTCACGATTTATCAAGAAAAGGCAGATTTCCATGAAAGTAAAAAAAAAAATCGCTGCGCATGACAATATTACCATTCCACTCTCAAAAGCCGAAAAGAAACAACGAAATCTTTGCGTTTTACGGCTATTCAGTGGCATTCTGCACACATCAGCTATTAAAAGACCAATTTCCAGAGTACACAACTGAGCTTTTAGATTCAAGTCTGCTCACGTGCAACAGTTAAATTACCTTGTAAACAGTCTGTAGGGTTTGCAAACTACCCCAAAGCTTTTGATGTAGCTAATTTTAAGTTTATAATAGAATAATATTAATTTCCCGTAGATTTCTTGCCCGAGTCGGAAAGCGTGAGTGTCGCGCCAGATGCGTGAAAGCTGGCAACCCTGAGTTTGTCTTTAGTATTTAGCAGTAATGCGCGCACTGACCTAGGGCGTCGGGTTCCTCGTCTTCCAGCTGCAGCGCCTTCAGATGCTGTTCCACGTGCTCGCAGAAGTCCTGCATCCTTTTAAAGGACTCCTGACAGGACCCCCATTCACACGCCAGCTCCACCGACACATTCTCCCGCCGCTGCCGTTTGCTCGGCGCCATCGCTCGGTTCTGCCCGAAAACAAACTAGGCTCAGTTAAAGAAACATTACTGTGGCACTCAGCCCCCGCAGCGCAAGATGAGTCTCCGGCTAAGAAGAAAGCGAACACACTATGCATTTAAAAAGCTACTCTCTTATAAATACCGCGCTTACAGAAGCCACGTAGTATTTTACTACTGAGATGTTTTTCTGCGAGTAAACATTTTTCTGGCAAAGTGGCCAGTAAACTGTACCTAACGCATAATGATAGATTCTCATGTGACTGAGCGCTCTTTCAGCGTGGTAGGTATTCCAAAACAACCCATAATAAAACGCACTGATTCCCAGACGTTCTTATAATCAAAGATGAAACTAATACCTGTCAAACAACTGTTCTGAAAGCTTTAACTTAGCTAGCTAATGACAAATGAAGTCAACAACACTATCCATAGCATTTCCTGCATGGTCTCCCGCACTCTTAGAAATAAACCAATACAACACGACCCTCAAATAACTAACCAATAAAAGACCTGATGAGTATAACAGACATAAATATTGCCCAATAAAAAACAAGCATGGGAGGAGTCTTTAAAGGCACGCGGTACGTCTGATATTTTGTTCCCTTAACTACGTAGCAGGTTTCTAATAGTTCCCATTGACATTAGTGCATTAAATGAATTAACATACTTCGGTAGGTCAGTTGACATCCAAATTATAATGTTAACCAAATGCAGATATTTTAATATAAATATAAATAGCTTTAGTTTTCCTTTTTGGTTGGTTATATGAGGTGTCTATATCTACTATGTAAATAATTTAATCCTCAAGGATACTCAGAACAACATAGACTACATAGTTTTTACTGAAGCATCTTTTTCTTTTCTCTTAGCGGTTGAATGGCATAGAATAAATGTATTTTAAAAGTTAACAGACAACTTTCATGAGCCTTTACCTGTTTGATATGAAATATAGATTTCATAATACAATACATAAAAACTTGGTTCACCTACAACGCGTACCTAGACTGTGTATTTTCTGTACAACTACACATCGAAAGTGAAAACACTAATGTCAACGTTCAAAATGGATTTTCCACTTTGACGGTTGGTGTATCAAAGCTAACGCAAGTCGGCCATACAGGTGACAGGCAATCTATTAAATCCACTACCTTTATTAACAAAGAATGGGCGAATAGTGTCCCAGAACGTACGTGTAGTCTTTACACACCCTGTAATAAGTTCAAAGAGAAATATGTATTATGTAAGACACCTCTCAGTATTTTACAGAGGCATTCGACATGCACTGTTATTTAAAGTCATTTAATTTCACTCCAGGTTAGTTGATATCTTAATGTAAACGCTGTGACATAAGTGTGCCCTTATACATGCAACGGTATAAGTCAATATTTAACAGCCAGCCACGCCGGTGTTGAAAAGGCGCTCTGTCCCTTTAACTGGGAGTGTTGTATGCACGCTGTTTTCGCTGCGATTTGACAGCCTGTCTGTTGTTGCGCATTACGGACTATGGCGCTGCTGCTGTTACTGCCGCTGGAAGGAGGAGTTGAGTCGCTATTCCGGGACTGCCGCTGACAGGGACGGGCATCGGCGATTGAAGCGCTCGGTGAAGAATAAGAGAAACGAACACAAACCGCGATCGTTGCAATCGCTGCTAAATAAATGAGCGGCGGCAAGATGGATACACGCCGGCGATGACTCAGGAGAGAAGCGGAAATTAAAAAATATCGTTTAACATGATTACTGACACAATGTAGCCAGCTGGCGTGATTACAAAACAATGTTGCGTGAAGGCTAGCCAGTCGTGTTGTTAATTACCACGATTTTTCAGCGCTACCACTGGATTAATGGTAGCAAGATACCTGCTATTTCGGAAGGAAATAAAACGGTAATAATTCCTTACAAGCCCTCTATATATGGGCTGCAATGCTGTTAAACACAGACGTTGTTATCGTTGGTGATTGGCATCGAATGGATTTAAATGCGGGCAAGCAGTCTTCGAAAGTGGATGTTACTCAGGCGTAATGACCCGCCGCCTTTACTTAGTCGCCAAAACAAGATGCAGAAATGGAGGATTTGTTTAACGCGATTAGATGTTGAATCGGCCACGGCGGTAGCGCGTTAAACGAGAGCGATACAAAACCAAATAATGCAGGACCGGAACCTCTGTGTCTCCGGCACGTCAGTCCTCCTCTATAATCGTGGGAGTTTTTCGCTCCGCGAGCTTATTCAATGGCCAAGGACATACGGAGAAAATGAGATCAAAATTGGTTCAATTAGAATTTAATTATGAAGCTGATATCATGTTTAGGTGATCTGTTGTCCAGTCTGTCCACGCGGCATTAGTTTGTGAGTTGAGCGCTGTGCTGCCTTGAATGACTGGAGATATACCGGGAAAGTCCGCAACTATTCCGAGCTGACTAAAAATGTCAGTGTCTTGCTAATTTTAATGGTGGGACTATATAGCTGAATAAAATATTGTAGGCCTACGTTGTTTACTCGGGAAATGGAAAATGCTTGAACTGCTGCTTGTTTGGCACATTTATAGGCTCCATAAACATTGTATAGGGTATGATACATAAGTAGTATGCAAACACCACGGTAAACTTTCTGACATTCAAATAATCAGCTTTCTCCTTTTCCCCACAGCAGAGTACTTCGTTGGAATATATGAAATCCTCCGGCAGTAATGCTTCTACAAGATATTAGTTGGATGATTCTAGTGACTCTGTTCCTCACTTCCCTGCTGATCGTGATTACTTGGCTGGTCCAGTATTCACGGACCATACTGCGCGCCCGGGGTTCGAAACCTGCCGGCCAGAAACTTAGGGAGAGCCCGTCGTGGGACCAGATCAAGGTCGGGGGCATTTGGGGATCGCTGCAGAAGCTGCGATTCGGACGGGATGTCGGCGGATGTGACTCCGAAGCGGCCGAGAAGGGCTTGCTGTCGTCGTTGTTCTCCTTCAGGACGTTCCGGGAAAACTGGCAGCGCGCTTGGGTGCGGGCACTTAACGAGCAAGCCTGCAGACACGGGGTGAGTCTGATTTTCCAATGCTGCCCGGTGCTGCTCTCAACGTTTCTCTCACAAGGGGGTCCGTGTCGATCTGCTGAATACAGTAAGAGAGGCGGTTGCATAAAGAATCTTATACACCCGGCATGCTCGATGTTAATAGACTGACCTAAACCCTGTTATAAGGGAAACATTGAAATCCTTCTTTCAAAAACGGTCACCATTATATAGACGTTAATGAAATGGTGATTAATTAGGCCTACACATTATTTTACTGTTCGCATGAAGTTGGGCTTATTTGACAGAAATCACAGTGCAAGCACTGCCTAGTTGCTGGTTTATTTGATATTTTGATTTGCATCTTTGGTAATTTGGTTATGCCTGCATGCAAAACGGAGAAAATGACCCGTCACGAGTTTAATGGTAACGATATATTGCATTACGTAGACTGACGTGCTTTGCATGCGGATGCAAGTTTGGTTCGCTGCTCGGTCGGCAATTTGGGCCGAGATGCCCGACTGCAGAGAGCCGGAGCCGAAACGATGGGCAAGACGGGGGGAGCGCATGGAAATATCTCATTAGTTTGGCTGGTGGTGGGGGCGCCCGGCGTGCCTCGTGCTCGTAACAGACGTTCCTAATTTCTGAACCACGTCCCGGCAGATACTTTAAGGGAAATCAGTTTATAACATCGCAAAGATAAGAAAAGGCGAAAGCACTTTATTCTAGATGCAGTGGATCAGATTTAGTGCTTGTTGACCACGATGATCTCCCTCTCTCCCACGCTGTTAAAGCGCGCCGTCCGCCCCCCCCTACCGTACGGACCTGTTTTGTAACTCAGAATCGTGCGCTTAATTGGACACGCAGATAACAGCACGGCTGTACCAGCCTCTTGGCCTTTCATTTTTACACTGGCGGCAGCTTTTTTAAGCGTATCGTAATTGTGCATTTGATCTGTGCTTATAAAAGCGGAGCCTGATTATTCCCGGGTGTTAGAAAATAAAGCGGAGAGCCCTGGACCCGCACTGTCCGGCACGTCCGTACGCAAACTGCATGGCTCTGCGTTTCTGTGCTGAAGGATGGACAATTTAAAGACCTTGGCTCTCCGTTTCGCACGCCTCCCCAGCCCCAGATAAACGAAGCTCTTTTAGATTTGCATAGTGCTTTAATCCTTCATTCCTCAGTTTTACTTAAGGCTTGTTATCAGTTGTTATTTTTTTAGATGCTTGTCAGATATTAGCACTGAGGAGACTAGTATAGCCCCCCCCCAAAATGACCCATTTACTGGTGGATATTTTTACATCACTCAAGGGTACAACTGCAGCACCTCCACTGGCTGTTTCCCTGCTGTCCGCAAACCAAGAGCTCATTTCATTGTGTAGAAAGGCGGCCAAAGGGTGGGGGTGTGTGACATACACCCTTCCCAGATCCAGAGGGCCCAGCATACCAATGACGGGTCATGGTAAAAGTCCGGTAGGACCATTGGACTGCTGGGCCGGCCTGTAATGGTGACGATGGTGTGTTACACCTGGGCAAGATGCACATTCTGTATATGACTAATATGTATACATTACAAATATAGTAGGAGGACCTTATGTTCAAAGTGCCAATGAACTTGGCTGACACACTATTCCTGTCTGTCTTTTCTCCCAATTTTACGTTAATCCAACTTCTCAAGGGTTTGGTTCAGGTAGTCAAGGGCTTGACAAAAGTCTCATGTAACCTGCATCAGGAAGGGCAGCAGTGCAAAAACACATTTGATGTTACAGGTTTTCTGGCTTCATTCCGGGACGATCATGTGAGGGATGTCGTGGAATGGTATGCCGCCGTAACCTCGGTAACGGGTGATGCTTGAGCCAGCAGGGTGCGTGGCGACCTGGCCGTCCTGGGAGGCCCTCCGCCAAGTTCTCTGACGCCTTTCCGTGGAATCGGTCCGACTTGAAGAGCCGGTCTTGGAATGCTGCTCGACAAACAAAAGCTGACCTGCCCCCTTTTGAATCTTTTCCCCTCCCGGTGTGCGCCTGCGTCGCTGTGAAAACAAACACCCCAGCAACGGAGCCGCCTGCCTCCATTGAAGTCCCCCCCCCACCGACGTATCCGCGGTTACGCGTGTTGTATTAAGCAATAGCTGCTTGCTGTACTGAAACAAACAGATCACCTGCGCCAGGTGAAATTACACAGGAGGCAGGGTGGAAGAATTATTCAGCTGTTTGTATGGGATGGAAATTCACCTCGTCAGTTTGTGCAGGTCTTTGTAGTAATTCGTCACATTCCTGTCCTTGTGAGGATTCTGGTCTTGGACTGGCCTCCTTGTATTTCTATATCTTATGCAAACAGAAAGAGAAAAAACAGGTTGCTTGAACCAAGTTACAGAGCTGCTTCTTGGTAGCGCTGATGACTTGAAATAAAAATAGTTTTGTCTGTTGATTTCAGGCATCACGTGAGGCTGTCTTTGGTGGGGGGGGAGATGAAACCGCAGAATGACTGCACCATGTGACGGTATTATTAAACGCTCACGTCCATAGTCCTCTGCTTTTTGGGGCTTTTTCTAAATCGGCCTGTGGCGTTTGGCCTGAATTATACTCCAGTTTGCAGTTGTGGCTTCTTGTCGGGTGGATTGGATTCCCCTTATTCCCCTTAGCCATGCTGTTTTTGTGCTGCAGTCATCCATCCATCCATCCGTCCGTCCATCCATCTTCCAACCACCTATTCTGGACAGGGTCATGGGGGAGGCAGAGTAGGCAAGGCTGGACTTATGCATGGGCTAATTTAGACTCTAGACCAAGGTCCCAAGTTATTGGGGGGGGCAGTTTTTTTCTGGTCATTACAGCAGCATTTGATGCTGTAGTTTCGGCACCAACAATGACTTTAGACCCCAACTTCAACCCTGGAAATAGGAAATAAAGGGGATGAACGCTCTGGATGTAATGGCAGTCCGTCACAATGCACATAGTCATAGGCCTGGGCTGTTACAGATACCAGTTGGTCTACCCGCATTGTCTTGGGTGATATGAAAATGATTTATTAACTGAAGGATCGTTTTTAACAAAACATTAGCTGGAAAATACTTTGTCCAGTTAATACAGTTCTCAAAATAATTTAACAAAAGATCTGTTCTTTTTCCTTCTTGAACCATAAAGCTGAAATAACAAATAAAATGTCAGATGTTTGAAATTCCTCTTTGCGCTGTCACTGTTGGTTAAGTGGACGAACCAGTGGCGTTTCCAGGCAACCTGATGCTGCTTCAGTGTCATCAGATGTACACGCTGGACACGCGAGGAGCTTTTGTTTGTAATCAACTCGGAGCCCAAAATCACTGTCTGGATGTGTCACAAGGTGTAGGGGAGAGCTGGGACAATTATGTAATGGGGTCAGTTGTTAGAAGGGATACGGTAATCTTCCTCCCTAATTTAGATTCCTCCAGACACCACTAATATTTAGCAAACTAGTACAACTTTACTCAAATGGATTTTTTTTTAAATTTTATAAAAATGAAACAAATTCCTTTTCAAAATATTCTCCAAAAAGAGGGTTTTGTGTTAATTGATTCGGCAATGAGTGCCTCTTGTTGGGGCTTAGAGGGAAACAGAAGCAGATATGAGGCCGCTGTGGATTTATGGTCTGCATAGTTGCCAGCGGCATCCTGCACTGACCCATGCGCTTCTCTGGATGCAATAAATGCGATGCATTCAGAGGCATTTTCGGTTGCGGTGTCTGATGGGCCTTACTTTTCGGAAGCCACCAGCACCCTGCAATATCACGCCCCCCCCCCCCCCAAGTCATGAGAAAACCGGGTCATGTGATCCTCACTGCTTCCGCAACTACGTTCCCACAGAAGCGTGCGTGACTCCCTCACTATTTCCGCAGTGATGGGATTGGCTGAAGCCCTTAATTGCTGTTATTATCTTCTGTGTCATTTGCCGCCCCGTAAGTAAGCTGCTGAGATGTTCGGAGGTGGGGGTGGGGCGCGTGTGACATTGCCACAGCTGTGCGCCTCCCCAGGCCGGGCTGTGATCCGCTTGCACCCCTTGAGAGACTCACCAGCCGTGTGATCTCAGGATTTGGCAGGGGGGTAGCTGCACAGCTGGGATGCGTGTGGTGATGGCGGCATGTGGACGTCCTCTGCACGCGCACACATTTACAGCGTGATCTGATGCCCTGCTTACTCACACAAGCCAAGATTATGTAAAATAATTAAAACTTGTGTTGCGTTACAAAGGCAGGCCCATGAAAATGCTCACCGCTTACAGCTCACTGGCTCACCTCACTGAGCCGTGGGGACAGAACTGTTCAGTGAACCAGACCTGTTCTGGTTACCACTGGACTCGAACGCGGCCATCTCCGCGCTCTAATTACGGGCTTGCCTCAGGGGCTCGCCTGGTTTCACGTTCGTTTGCAAGGCTGTGATTCCAAACACAAAAGGCCTTGCAGGTACCGTGAGGGACTCCCGCAGTCTGTCTGCTCAAGGAGAGCTTCAGCATTCGGCCATGACGCACGCTGGGTTTGAATGGAGAGGAGGGATCATGCATGCAGGCTCACGGTGAGCTGGTGTAAATTTTTTGTCCGCATTGTTCATGGTAACCTCACTCGTCTTTTTTTGTCTGTTCACCCTCCATCCCCCAGTCCACCTCCACGCCAGAAGCATTCATTTGCGCACTCCTCCAACTGAAATATGTTCCAGTTGGTCTCACACGCAAATTGCCAGTTTTTCTTTAGTCAACATAGCGTATGTCACAGGTCCTGGTTAACAATATGATCGGTAAACACAAGAATGGAGTGTCAATAGCTCAAACAGGTTTTTGTTAGCCTTCTGGAGGTGGTGGCTAGAGAATGCAGGGGTGGAAGCAAGTGGTTGGTGTTGGTGTAGCATGCAGTACTGTTCTCCAAGTGTGTTATGTGAGTGGTTGGGAGAGCACTTGAAAAGAGGTGTGAGCAGGTCAAACAACCATACAAGCAAAACAACCTAGACCATATTTGATCGGTTTTGTTTGCCTTAGCAGTGGGTCCTGGCAGAAAGTGTCTCTTCAGCAGCAAACATGTATATATTTTCTTGCTACTCTTCACAAATCCAGTGCCTCGATATACAAACGTTCGTTTGTGAAGAACACCCCTCACCAAATTGTGAAACAAACATTAAGAGTGTAAAGACTCCTGACAAACAATTATCCAGCTGCTGCTAATGCTGGGTGCCGCTGGGGTGCCTCAGCAGGGTGGTGACCATTTGGGGTATCATTTGCACTCCGCTTATGCTTGGCAGGCAGTGACAGGGGTGGGGGAAGTGCCAAGACCACAGCTACGCAGTCACATGTCAGTTGCGTTGAATCTATCATTACATTTTTGGGGTGGCGTGAAATAATTTTTTTTGTGATCCATACGAATTAAGCATTGTGTAAGTAGCTCTGTAAATTACTTGATGCAACATCACTGGAGTTTTTAATTACACCCCCCCATCCCCACCCACAGCTCTTCCGAATCGCTCTGATTCCTAAAGACGTTCCGGATGCTCTTGCTCATCCCACTCTGTTATCTCCATGGAGATATCGACGTTAAATGACTGAAGCGTAGCCGGCGTTTGAGGAAAACGCTCGTCACGGTGATTGACGTGGTTCGTGACAGAAGCATCGCAGCTTGACACTTACAGGGAAACGGAGAAAGACCTTCGGCCGCTTGGGTCACTGGCTCTGCCTGCTGAGTAAACAAAGTGGTGGGTTTGTGCTGCCTCCATGCAAACTGCATCGGTGGAGGGGAATAGGCCCACCCTATTGGCTAGCTTGTTGGCCACTGTTTGCCTCATTCTGTTTGCCTTCAGCCTCTCTATACCTATATAACCAGAAATACTATGGTAGAAATGTCCACCAGGAATCCCGACATGACAGTGTGTGAGAGAACTGACTGGTCGTTAACATCTGGGCTGGTCAGTAATTATGGGGCGTATACAAAGGCGGGGTCACAGGGGTACTGGTCCCAGCTGAAAGCTGATTGGCCCCAGGAGTGCTCTCTCTCCTGTCACTTATCGATTCAAAACATATCATTGGCTAGTAATAAGGTGATCCCCTCAGTATGAAGGATATCCTTTCTTATTCCCCCAAGCTTATATCCCTTAGCTCCTGAAGGAGGTATCCCAGATAAAGATCAGCATGGGGCCTAGTTGGTTGTTAGAGAGAGGCACTGTGATTTCTCTCTGGTGCTGTAAAAGCGACAGGTCACATGACTCTGGTTCTAGCACCCTGCCGCTCGCAATCACGGGACAGGAAGAGGGACCGCGGCACGTTTACTGAAAGGCTGCGGTCGGCCCAGGCACGTGGCTCGGGGTCTGTGGGCCTTTGTGAGCACCACGAATGCATCTGGGCCGTGTAATGCATCCTCT
>JAODLD010000044.1:18249790-18260539 GCA_026781065.1 Mormyrops boulengeri | reverse complement strand
GGGGGGGGGGGTGTTGGGGGAGGGGGAGGGGGGTCTCGTAACCTAGGCAATGCGACGTGCTGCCCCGCGGTGCTCTGAACCGCTACAAACGCCTATAGTCCAGCTGTCAGAAGGGAAACCGTTGGCTCTGGCCCAACGGTGCGGCGATACCTCCGGCTCTCCTGGTGCTGGTGGAAATGGGCTCTTTCTCAGCAAGATCGTGTGCCATTCAGAAGTGTCAAAACATGAGGTGCCTTCAGCTTCGCTACAGTCGGTGGGTAGGGGAGATGGAGAAGTGAACAGGCTGCAGAAACTCAAAAAAGCCGGCAGCTCTCACATCGGCACAGAAAGAGGATGGTCCCACACCGCTTCGGAAGAATAGACGTCAATTACTCCTCATTCTCTGGCTCTGACTGGATTGTCCTTGACTAAAGACAACCCTGCTTTGTCCCAGATCAATGCAGTGTCTGGCTGTTCTTCTTACACAGCTCTACCCACATCCCAGGGTCTTGCCTTTAAAGTAGACCAGAAGGCCAATACCCTTTCCTGTGCAGGACCTTGTTGAACTTGCTAGAAATTTTTGGAAATATGCTTGTTCAAAAAAAATTGTGTGTGTATGTATGTATGTATGTATGTATGTATGTATGTATGTATGTATGTATGTATGTATGTATATGTGTGTGTGTGTGTGTGTGTATGTGTGTATATATATATATATATATATATATATATGTGTGTGTGTATATATATATATATGACAGAGCCTGCTGCTTATATGATCCAAAGGCTTGTGGAGTTAGCCATGTGTGAAAAAGGAACAAAGGGAAAGATACATAGCTATTTGAGCCATTTACCAGTAGGGGGCAGCAAAGTGGCTAGTTGGCATTTATGTCTATTTTTTTTTTAAGGTTTGCACTTTTGAACTGTTACTGATTGTTTACATCACTGGAAAACCTGTTTTGTTAATGTAATTATTTATTGTATATCTTGTTTAGTGATGCACTAAATTGGTCTTCAAATAGACACAGAGTCTGTTTGAAAATATGGGATTAGCTTTTCTTTATGCACAGACCTGCGTCTGTCAAACCTTAAGCAGCTATAAAAACAATGACAGATAACGAGCTTTTCAGCCAACAGAAGATGGCAATGCAGGTATTTCCTGGTCATTTGCTACTTATTTCTTAACAGGAACGGTTGTTAAGATTCATATAACGTTTTAGAATGCAGTCACATTTTCCTACCGCAACCATGAACACTGTATACATATTTCATTGTACAGAAACTAATTTTTTAGCAAAAGAATGTGGGCAAGACGCTTTTTGAAAATGCAAACAACACAGAAGGCACCATTATTTGCAATTATTTTATAAGGTGTGAGCTCCAACTGAAGCTTAAATTAAACACAACTACAGGAATTATTCTGAACAGAATAACACTCGGAAGAGGTAAACTGGCACCACTACTTCGTCAGATTGCTTCCTTTAAAGTTTATAATTACTTCTGTAGATGCTGGACAATCCCTTTGACCTTGCAGGGGGTTTTTTAGGTTTCAATAACGTTTCTTGGAAACAAGCTCAGCCTTGCTCCATTACAAATAAAACTAAAAAAAAAAAAAAAAAAAAAAAGCTTCAATTATTACTTGTATATAGAAGTGGTCAACTGTATTTATATTAAAAACTATGGGGTCAGAAAAAAGAATTAAGAAAATAGGGAGTTATTTAAATATTTTCAAAAAAGATTTTTCTGTCTAATGTAGTTTTGGTTCAGTTTTTTCTGGTCACGAGGTTTGTGTATATGTATAAACAAATATTATGGTAACAATTTGTAGCTAAAAAAATTGGAAAGTTTGCAAATCCCAGCAGTGACTAATGGTCATGTGAATGGGGCAAAGGATTTCACTTTACAAAATCATTTTTGACCTAATATTGACCAGATTAACTGTTTAGATGACTCAATTCTGACCTTCTGGTGACATTCATATAACCAAAATGAGAGTGTGATTACATGGATGCAGTGGTGCCAGGCATATATCCACACATTAATATCCTTCGACCCATCCATCTTCTAACCACGTATATTTTTAGGGCTGATGGGTTAAAATTGATAATTAAATTAATAAACTGGTCAGAATGAGCTGGACTTGCATGATGGAGCCTTGCCTGACTGTTGCTGGGAAACCACACAAGAACGTGATTCGTTGGAGATTATGGGTTTCCTTCTTCATTGTGCTGCTGTGAGACACTTTCCTCAATAATGTAGTACGTAGCCTGGATGTTTTAGGGAATCGATTTTACAAAATACAAATGTTAATCTATTATTGCTATAATTTATTTAAAAATACGACTGTGGTCTTTTCAAATGTTTGAAGTCTGCTTTACATCATTGTGACGATTTCACCTGTTTATTTATTCGAAATAAATTATTTCAGGAAACTGTTGACTTTCCTTAAATATATTCAAAGTGTATTCAGTATCTTCTGCATAGAAAAGTAAAGGTAACAGAAAAGATAAAGTGGGCGTTTATGGCTATCGGAAACTACGTTGAGTGGTCATTAAACTATTACCATTTCAAAGAGCATGTTTTAAAATGTAGAGGATTATACGACAAACTATGTGAAACCTAAACGGTAAGTATAATGCAAAATAAGTGGATTACACGAAGACAATAGATACCAAGTAAAAGGAAGTACTCCGTATTAAATAGGTCATGGGTTCCCAAACTTTTCAGCCCACGACCCCAAAAATAACTTTGGCAGAGACTCGCGACCCCAACTAGGTGATCGAAGCGTGCGAATTGGCGCGCATGCGCATTAATATGTCCATGCATGATTGGACACGTCGCTTTGATAACCCAAAAAGAAAACAAATTATCATACATAAATAAACAATGGTATAAAGATCTAGCGATCAAATAACTTAGACTTGCCAAATGCAATGCGCGGAGGGGGGGCACTGTGCTTGCAGCGCAAGTCCAGCCTGGGTTTAGTTTTGGGGACGACCACTCGGATCGAGATTATCCTCCACGTTTAGTCGCGATGTGTATTTATTTTAATGTACGTGACCGCCGAGAAAGTCTATTCGTATAAGTGGGTAGATCCAAATCAGATTCTTTGGACTCTTTGAACGAAATATACGATCAATCATTAAACGAACGGATCAGTACAATGACAGAGATCATTCAGTTCACTTAAAGGATTCAATTCACATCAGTTCTAACTAAATCTTAATTAATAAAAACGTTTCAGTGGTAATTACTACATATTTGTGGTTTGTGATATTTCAGATTTAATCGCTGGGTTGCCAACTGACGTATCTGGCGTGAAATTTAAGCTTTTAGACTCACGCAAGAAATCTTACGAGGAGTCTATATTATTCCATTATAGACCTAAAATTGGCTACACCAAAAGCGTCGGGGTGGTTTGCAAATCCTACAGATTTATTTGCAAGGTCATGAAACTGTTACATACATATAAATGTGTGTGCATGCTATATATCTCGAATTGAACATTTCACTCCAGTCAGCTGAAAAAAGTTGGCAACCCCGTACTCGTAATAATTCATTTTCTGTGATTAGAATAACTACTTTCGGAATTGCATGAAGGTAAAAACTTGATTTATCCCAGACCATTTTATTTATTAACAAGATTATATCCTGATCGTCAATGATTCAGGAACCTCGCAGCACAGCACGTGCGCTGATATTTTCGGACGCTATCTTAGTCCGGAAGATAAACAAATGAGTGACTAAATAAATGTCATCGCGTATTGTCTCTAGTCTTTATCTGGTCGATTTAACATATATTATAATGGAAATTTTGTGAATTGTTTAAATTTCGGATACAGTTGGTCTTCAAACAAATCACGAAGGATTCGTTACGTATTCCTTATTGACTGGTAAAACGCACGGTAAGATACCAAGAAAAATGGCAAAAAAAAATCTTTAAAAGAACACTTGTTTGTTGTAGGTCCTACGAGGATATTTGAAAACTTTTAAAAATGTATTCACATATTCTGGACTTCATCTCGCCACCGCCCCACCGGCTTCTTGCAACCACCATCTTGGGAACCACTGCAACATACCACTGTAAAACACTACCATTCAAAACACTGACGAATTTAACCTCTTGGCTCAGTCTCTTATCTCTTTGGCGTCATGACAAAGCATTTCATATAATTATGTTGCAGTGGATGTCGAGACGGGGTTATGTAATTATATGGTTTCGCTGGCGAAGTCATCTTTGGTCATTTTCGAGTAAAGGACATTTGTAAATCGTACAATAAATGACGCAACGAATGGAAATTTCTGAATTAACACTTAGAATAAAAAATCCGTATAACAGGGATAAGCCTGTTGGTTTAACTGCATGCTTACAATACGGCATATAGACAACCACACAGCTTAAATATCCGTACAAAGAACAAAGCAAACTAAAAGCGGCCAACATCCTCATGATAACTAATCACATTATCCAAACATAAATCATGTCCGTTCCACGTTTATTTACATCGATGCTTTGTAGTACGGATGCTGAATTTGCGCCCAAAGTTTCTGGGTTTTAAATTTTCGAGGGAGAAATTCTAACTGGCGAAAAGCCTACGGTTCGAATTTGATAGACAGCGCAATTCTCCACTCACGGCACAGCGTTTCGGACGCACCCGAGATGTCCGCATTCCATTGCGGATAACTCTGTCTGGCTGGCGAGTTCACCGTTACTACGTAGGAGCCCATTTTAGCCAATGGGCGTTGGAAGAAGGCGGGCCCTTAAGATTTTTAACAAATCATTTGTTGCTCCTTTGCCTCTGTCCAATAGAATTTGAGGGCGGGTTTAATTGCTGGAGTAAGGATATAAACTGCAGTATCTAAAGAACAGAATCAGTTCTACTTCCTAAGAACATCCAATTGATTTGCTAGAAATCGCATCTTTTTTCTTTTGACCAACATGTCTGGTAGAGGCAAAACCGGAGGAAAGGCCCGCGCCAAGGCGAAGACCCGTAGCTCAAGAGCTGGGCTGCAGTTTCCTGTCGGCCGTGTTCATCGTTTGCTGAGGAAAGGTAACTACGCCGAGCGAGTTGGTGCTGGGGCCCCTGTCTACTTGGCCGCAGTCCTCGAGTACCTCACCGCTGAGATCCTCGAGTTGGCCGGCAACGCCGCCAGGGACAACAAGAAGACCCGCATCATCCCCCGCCACTTGCAGCTGGCGGTCCGGAACGACGAGGAGCTGAACAAGCTGCTCGGTGGCGTGACAATCGCTCAGGGTGGTGTCCTGCCGAACATCCAGGCTGTGCTGTTGCCAAAGAAGACTGGACAAGCCGTCCCTGCTACCGGCAAGGCGGGAAAGAAGGCTTCTCAGCAATCTCAGGAGTACTGAGCTGACGCCTAGTCCGCCGGCCCCTCCTGAACTCAAACCCAAAGGCCCTTTTAAGGGCCACCCAGATCTTCCTCTAAAGAGCGAGTTTCGTGGATCGAAGCCTTTGTATTTCAGTCTGTAATAAAGTGTCTCAACATCATATTGTGTGTGGCTTTGCTGATCCGGTGTTGTCCTGGGATAGTGGTGGACAAAGCAGCATGATGCACGTGTGTTTGGGATTACTGAAGGGTGATCGGGTCTCGGTTTAACCTAGAGTTTATATAGGCTTGTTTTTAAAGCGTCTAACATTCTGTTGCGCCCAAGTTTAATTGTGCCGTGAGCCTGCCTCGGTCTTTTTTTCTTTAAGCCGAAGGCCTCAATGAGGTCGTCTTGGTTCGCTGCGCATGCGCACGGACTGGCCCAAGTCCCAGGGGTGACCCGCGTCCATCCCATTCGGAGGCCGCTTTCCGGGCTGGGACCATCCACGTGTATGCGGGAGCCGTGAAGGTTACACTGCTTAGTGGAGCTTAGCCGGAGGCGCTACCTATTTTTACAGCGGGGTATTTTAGGCTTTCTCGGTGGGCACCATAGCGATGCTCCTTAAGGGGCTTTCACTAAATGTCCTTACCCGCTATGCTGCTTAACTGGGCGTTTCTGTTTCTCTCTGGGGTTCCATAGTAACCCATATAGTCCTCTTGGGTGGGTGAGAGTTACATTTAGGTTATAAAGGAGAATGTCCTGGGCAGGGGGATGGTAATAGTGAAGTCATATTTGGAAATAAAATCATCGCCCCACGGTGCAGGTGTTTCCTACTAAATGCCGCAAGAAAACGGCACGTGGCGTTCGGCACCCAAAAACACTGCACCCGCTTACACCTGTCAACCGCCAAGCAACACTGCATGGTCTGAATAAGAGTACCACGTGTCTCCAAACACGATTCTAAAGGGAAAACAGCAACACTTTCGTACGTGAAAAATTTATTGCGGTTAGTATTCTGGGCTGTATACAAATGCACTTAACATCTCATTGCAGCCTGTTACCAGTGCCATTCGGCACTTTTGCACTGTTCCGACGGACTTCTTTCATATAAAGCCTTTGGTGTCTTAAATCAACTGAGCCACTAATGTAACTAAGAAAAACTACATGGTTGCAAGGTTCTTATTTATATTTACATATGTGAAACAAACTGAGCCTTTACCGACAAAGTGGCTCAAAAATGGAGAGTTTTTGTCTTTGAAGTTATTTGCTACATTTTTGGTTAAGCCAGGTCCTGGCAGGATGTGGGATGTGCTGGTTTAAATTTAAAATCCATTTTACGTGCTGGCTGTGGAAAGGCACTTTTACATTTTCTCCCCAGAAGATATTGGGATAGAAAAAACTATTAGTATCAGGCAAAAAACTGAAATTGATTTCCTATCCCTCTGGAAGGAATTGAATAATCAATCCAGCCATCCTTCTGTACTGACTAAGCTCTCTAGACATTATGTTGGGATGGGAACCACTTCCAATTCCAGTCCCGTGGGGCCAGAGTCCTGCATACTTTTGGGTTTCCCCTCATTTAATGCACCTGATTCAACTCCTTGTGCTAATTACCACATAGCTCTTGAGCTGAATCATTTGTGGAACAGGGAAAGAACTGACCTACACAAGGCTCCGGCCCCCCAGGACGGGAGTTTGACACCCCTGACTTGTACAAAGGGAGCTACTTTACTTTTATCTGCTTTGTAAATGTTTATCATTTTTCATAAAAAGTGTCCTTGGTTTGTAACTTGCTCAAAATACAGGCTTGTTTATTACTCTCACTCCAAGCCAACCCAAAAGAGGCACTTATTTAACAAGTGGTAATGGCTAAACTATTGTAAACACACTATCTCTGCTGATGTTTTCATACACTGAGTACTGACAATATTTAACAGCATGCCGACAAAGGCAGCAAAACCTCTTTATATGCCTCAAAATCCATAAGACAATATGTGTCTGTGTGTGTAAACACCCCCCCCCCCCATAGGGGTTCCTTACACTAGCTACATCTTAACATTTTTGTGGTCTTTAGCTTGTGAGTAGTGGTGATTTCAGATTATAAACCTTTCCGCATGCAACTTTCGCGGAGCTGCGCCAAATGGCCGGTGCCCTGGCTCAGCACCTTCCAGTTCCTTGGGTTTTAATCTTTGGCAAACCCAGCAGCGGTGGGGAGGTCTGTGGGAGACGGGCAGGGCGTAGAGACTGGTCAGCACGTGGCTTCACGCTCTGGGAATGGACGTTGGCACGGGGATTTCACTAGGCCAGCCGGTCCCACTTTTCTTCCCGCTTGGGTTACCGTGCATCATTGAGCCTCCTGGCAAGGGTGAGAACATCCTTGGCTCCCCTTTGGAGGAGAAGTGAGGCCAGGTCCACCCCAAGGCGCTCGGCCGCATCGCGAGATGCCATCGACAGGCCGAGGGCCGTGACCCCGACGTGTGATGCATTCCTGTGCACCTCCTCGTCTTCCCCCTGACACAGAGAATGGCGTCAGGTGACAAGGCGTGACCCACCAAGGGGACGCAGCTGTCACATGATTCATCACCACTGTATAGCTTGCAGGGACCCATGCAATGGCTTTCTGAGTGTGTGGGGGGAACGGATCAGACCTTTGACGTGTTAATGCTGGTCTGCATGGTCTCCTTCACGCAGTCTGACCCATCAAGGCTGTAGACGGCTCCTGTTAAAGACAGCTGCAAAGGGAAGAAACAAATCAAAGTTGAAAGAAAGTCTTTGCCACTGTTCCTAAACCTCACAAAGGCTACCATCTCAACATGTGGAGAGACACAATTAATGCCTAGCAATGCAACACAATTCCATTGTTCTTATTCGGGTTCTTTAACATTTTACTTATCTGGCAGGCACTTTTATCCAAAATGACATACAGTGGAGACTGCAGGGTCAGCTAGTCCTAGGAGCCATTAGGGGTGAAAGGCCTCGATAAAGAGCCCAAAGGGACCCTCCATCTGACCAAGTCGCAATTCAGCACAGGGCGTCTACATCCTGCCCGACTGCAGCTAAATCAAACCCTGTTAAAGGATTTTAAAGCTCCTCCGTTAGCTCCGCGATTGTTGACAGTCATATGCATTATTCATACCTAATAATTTCCCCAAAATAATATATAGTACTTATTAGGTACAGGCTATACGGAGCTACAACCTTATCCATTTTAAAGCACCGTTATTAAAACTGAATGATATGGCGCATGAATAATTCAGAGGAGCAGCAAAACCTTGCACTGCAAAGCATTCAGAGCAGCCCCCGCCTAAGAGGGAAGCCATTTTGAGCAGAAACGTCTCACTTCTGCAAGTCGGGCAACAGATGGCAGGTCGCGCAAGCATGTCGCACGTCATTACCTGAGGGCCCCTTGCTTCGGAGTGCACCGCAACCGGCACGCTGCAGCCGCCCTCCTAAGGAGCGGGGGACAGGAAGGGAACATCAGGCCTCCAGTGACAGGTGACAGCTCGTAGCTGCATGCGAGTGAAAACACCTGCTGTTGGGTTTTTAAGTACCTTACCGATGCTACTGTGTAAAAACAATGAAATATTACATATTTTTCACCGCTTGGTCTGCTTGTTTTATTAATGTGCTGTCGCCGCCTGACCGCAGGTGCGACACGCCATGCACTCTAACACACACGAATGTGCGCGTGAGAGGGACAGGCGGCAATCTCAGAGGTTATATGCCGACAGCACGGGCAGATGTACCAGGTGCCTGAGGAAGGCCCTCTCGGCGATGCAGCGCAGCACCGTGTCCGCATCATTCAGCACGGACAGCATCTCCATGATGTCATCATCCCCAGCCCTGGCTTCCACCGCCAAAGCTCCCTGAAACACAGACAGGCGCCCAAATGACACAATCCACAGGCAATGTTACCGTTTCCATTCCAACAGCCTCAGTGTCATCCATACTGCTTCAAAGAAGAGCATGGCGCCCCCTGCTGGCCAATCTACAGCCCCACTACTCACCTGGCCCACAGCATACATGCAATCTTCAGGATCCAGGATCTGCAAAACAGTAGGAGTCAGTCTCCATATTATTAGCTGTTTCACACCTTGAATTTTACCAGCGAAATGGGGTGCAAGTCCCCTCCAAAGTCCAAGATACCTGGCTAATCCGATTCTCCCAGCCCATGCGGAGAAGGCCTGCCGCTGCCAGGATGATGGCGGAGTAGTCGTCATTCTCGTCCAGCTTTTTAAGGCGCGTGTTGAGGTTCCCCCTCTGGGAGGCAGATGTTAAGCAACAATGGTGACAGAAACACAAACACAAAGCAATTCTCATGGTTTATTCTATGGCTCTTCCTGATGTATCCGACACAGCTTTAAAGTGCCTGTAACAGTGTAACGTAGCCAGTAACAGGGTTTATAAGTAATTCTGACTCAACTGCCACGCAGAGAAAAAAAATCAATTAAAATCAATCATCTTGCAAGCAAGCGGACAGAGATCCTGAACCCACTTCTAGAACAAGGGAAAGCTGCTGCCCCAAATACTTATCAGCCTTGAAATGTTCATTTATCCATCTATTTATTTCCTGTTCATTGCACGATTTGTACTGCACATCATGCATTGTTATGGTCTGTTGTTCCCTGCCTTGCACCTGTAACCTCCGGGACAGGCTCCGGACCCCCTGCAACCCTGAATAGGACAAGTGATTGCAGAAGATGGATGGATGGATGGATGGATGGATGGTCTGTACATATCCATTTTGCATTTGGGGTTACTGAATACTATACAGTACTGTTGATACCACATTTTTGTACATTGCTCGAGCAAGACACTGAACCAAAAATTGCTCCCGGTGTGCAGGTTGGGGCCTTGCATGGCAGCCTCCGCCACTGGGGTATGAATGCATGTGTGTGGATGGGTGAATGTGAGGCATAAATTGTAAAGCGCTTTGAGTACTCGTAGGAGTAGAAAAGCGCTATATAAATGCAGTCCATTTACCATTGTATTTTTCTACAGACAGGAAGACTTAAAAATTACAAATTAAAAATGGATTTCTAATTTAAGTATATCACTGACTATTTTTTTGCTCCTTTGTCATTCCTTTTACTCTTTTCCACCCAAATTCCCCTCCAGGGGATTGACTGATTAATTAGCCAGTCAGTTAAGTAATAAGTACATATGTATATCTATGCATCTGCCTAAAACAAAGCTTGATGAACCGGCGTTAAATTAAATACAAATGAAATCAGCCTTGAATGGGCACAATGCCATTATCCAATCATGTCTTACAGCAGGGCATGAAGTGTCAGCTGGACTCATTGTACTACTGACTGTGAGAAGCTGCGCTGCATTTCAGAGACAAGCTCTACAGCCCGGCCTGTGAGGGACTCATCAGCACCCCCCTGTGGGCTGCCGGCAGTAGGTCCGGCTCCGGCCTAAAAGAACCATTCCGTGATTCT
>JAODLD010000044.1:18237950-18249690 GCA_026781065.1 Mormyrops boulengeri | reverse complement strand
CCAACCCCCGTCTACCATATTTTATTTAACTTCACAGAGGCAGGCCAAAATGAAGTTGGCAATAACGACGGACACGTCTGTCCCTCACACAGAGGACAGCGCTCGAGGTCACACGCATTCTCCTGGGCCCACGTCCCAAGAACGTTTAAAGGATACGACATTCTTGAACTCCAGGTGAGAAAACCTCCTTTTCAGCTGGGCTGCACGGCGTAGGGAGCTGGTGCCGATCATACTACAACGTGGGACAAAGGTTCCATTAGTAATTCAGGGCAGAAAAGAGCCCTATTCCGACCCATTCTGCCCCCCCAGATGGTGCATACAAGCCATCCGTTTAGGAAAGCAGATTTTCTTCTGTCATTTGTAATATTACAAAGCCAATGCTTCTGTAAAAGCAGCTTGTTTTGTTTAATCCAATTACAAATACGTCTGGTTTTCTGGTCCTCTCACCTTCCCACCGGCAGGGTATCCAGGGTCAGGCCTGCGTTCTTCGGATGGAGAACCACAGCATCATAAGGAGTCTCGCGCCTAAACAAAGCAATTTACCGTACTTTTAAAGTTATTTACAGCCTGCTGTCTTATTTTCAGTCTAGCCCGTACAGAATATAATTAAATCAAAACTTTCTCGAAAAAGGAACTATATCCATCATCTTAAACCTAGAACGTTTCAAAAGAACCTTTGTCAAGTCTAATGAAGTTGGATCAGTATTTTGTGCGAATTAACAGGACATTGATGTTATGGTTGCAAAATTCTGGGAATTTTCACAGTTAGAAACTCTCCATGGGAATTAATGGGAATATGAGAATTAACGGGAATGTATGGAAAAACAATGGGAACAAACGTGAAATCTGCAAAATTGCAGGTCAGCCTAGAACAGGGACCTTAAACATCGTTAAAGAAAAAAAAAACAAAAAAAAAACACCTTGACCGCTCTAATAGTGATATCATTGTGTAATCGAGTGCTTGTGAGTAATTATGAATGCGTGAAAACACCCCAAAATAAGCATCTGCATCAAAATGTACTGCTTATAAGTCATATTCTATACTGTATTATTCATAGTTTGAACGAGCCATAAGATACGGCAAAGAAAGCAGAGTTCAATATTTCCAAAATTCCCCAGCTTAACTTCCCATGGAAAGTTTCTGGAAACTTACAGGAAATTTTCCACCCCTTTGCAACACTAATTCACGTACACCTTAAGATTCAAAACAAAACCATGAACATAAAAATCTGGATATGATAGCATGTGGCTTTATGGGGGATTGTGTACTAAGTTACTCCACTGTCAGGAAATTTTGGGTAAAACAGTTCTTGGGTAGTCGGTTAACCATAAAGACAAGAAGGGTATGAGTTTGTGGAACAGAAGGAATATGCTACCACAGAACTATAAGCACTTACTTGAGCACAGCTGCGATGGTGAAGCCTGGTGGCAATGAGGTAGGCAGATCTTTCAGAGAGTGAACCACCAGGTCCACCCTGAGCGGGGAACATAAAGAGTAACATGACCTGACAGCTCAGACTCCATCTCCAAACACAAGCTGCCTGCTACAAAGAGTCAAACACTGGGGTTTCAACAGAAAAGCCTAGCAAGAAAGCCTTCTTCCAAGTCAAAGTCAAATCATCTTTATTGGGTAACACTTTACACTATCTGCATCTTTATAACACATTCATAGAACATTCATAAGCAGGACTTTAAATATACATTAATAACAAACATTATAATTGTAAAGTTATTAAGGTATGTTAGGATGTTAAGGTCTAGTTACATGCTGCTTAAGAATGTTCTATGAATGCATTATGAAGATGCACTGAATGTTCTACGAATGCATTATAAAGGCATTATGAGGTGCAGTTAATATAAAGCATTAGCCTTTATTGTCATGATCATGCTGGTCATAGTGCAAGAAAAACAATGATAAAGAGTATGTATGAAAGGCATTTCAAATACCAACAATCTGAATTTAAACATGGAGAGACGTGTCTAATGTGTGTACTAAGCTTCTCCAAGATTGTGTATCAGAATCGTTCATTCCTAGCTATTCAAACCAGCCAGATTCTGCTGAACAACAACATAAATCTCGGAACGAAATGTCTTATACTACTGTTGTTCACAGTTAATTCCGGATGATGTTAAGGGTGCCCTATGGTGGATCTCTGACACCTTGTTTTCTAGATTGGGTGCCGTTTCTAGACTTACTCCTTCCTTTCCAGAGCGTTCTCCAGCTCCTTTGTGAAAAGGCTCTTCTCCCCAATCTAAAGCAACAAAAACAGACTGAAGTCACACATTTCACAAAGGTAAGTACCCTGGGCCTGCTCCTCTATGAATGCCATGTGAACCTGGTATTTACTATTCACGTCTAAAGATAAATCCTGCCAAGGCAAAGGAGTAAAAAATGCCAAGGGTAGGTTTTCTTTGAGCGTAAAGATACCTTAGACAGGGCTTTGTCCAGTATTTTGTCTCCGACGGTAGACATAGCAACTGGAATGAAAAGTTAAAAGGAAATCATGAATAAAATGATTTTATGAATCATGAAAAAAATATTTTATTCCAGAGTTTCAAGCAAAAAATTATCCCCAACATCATTTAGTCCACACTTTCCTAATATGCCCAACTAAGTATATGGTAACCATTTATAAACAGTAATAACATGCAGTCTAGACATCCACCACTCAGCTGTTGACCTTCGTCAATTTATTCCAAATGATGGGTGTCACTCACCTATTTCAAAGCTGACTTCTGGATACAGCTGCTTAAGTTTCTCAGCCACGCTGTCCGTCTGTATACGGGCCAGCTGAAATATTTAAAGCATTACTTTTTTTGTTACACTGTAAACAAAACATCAGTATATGACAATTACTTACAAAAAAGGATATAAAGTAATATTCTTTTGAAGGTACAAATGTTATTCGTAACAAAATCTAAAATGATCATGATGTTTCAAAGAGGCCAATTTCAACTGCATATTTGCAAAGAAAGTGAATTAAAATTAACTTGTGCTTCTTCCTCAAAATTTCTTCTCAGATCAGATCAACTATACCTGGCTCTTTCTGGTTCCGATCCTAATAACTCGGCTAGTATTTTCATTTCCTTCCTGTAAAAATAAATAAATGAATGAATAAATGATTAGTACAGTGACATGACTTCACATTGGACCCTACTTTCTATTTTCGCCATCTTTATTGCAACACAGCGTGTGATCTACTGCTTCTCAATCATTCCTTTGTTTCAAGGACCCACCCACTACGGTTCACCAGCGAGTGAATGGGCCCCCTGCCAATAAGATGTCTGTGATCGCTGTGCACAAATACTAAGCTTATATGCATAATCCAACTTACAGGTATTCATGAAAATGTGATGGTACACAACTAGTCAAACTGCCCGTAAAAGTTAATGCAATTGGATTTTACAAGTGACTATATTCCCACTGTAGTCTTATACCGCACTTTTGACCGTTTGTACATTCAAAGGACACGAACTGGAAAAGTTTACTAGACCAACCAAAATACAGCCCCTGGATGCAACAGTGACTCAATTTGCTTTCGTGGAGTAGTTATACAAATGATAAACTCGAGGCATATGAGCAGTGTTTATACAAAGCTCGATTACCAATTAATGGTGGCGTTTCGCCAACAAGGAATGCATGCACAGTACCCACCGGTGAACATAGGTTAGTTGACATCTCTCCGTTTGTCTGTAAAAGCCTACAGTTCTCCCTGGATATCTCAGTCTTATCAAGCAGAAATCACGTTGCTCTGTGCTACAATTTAAAAACACAAATCGAGTAAAACGCACAACAGATGAAAACTACACAAAACACAGCTCCACTTGAACGACCTCTAGGTACTTAAAGACTGCCTGGTACGTCTCAGCACATGGATCTAGATCACAGACATTTTTTCCGTCACATAACGCAAAGACTAATCATAGTTGTACAGCGCCACCTGTCGTGCCGGGGGTGTCTATTTCTAATAGTACAGACCGAATGAATGAATAAATCTGTATGCAATTTTTACTTGCAAATAAAATGATCGTAAAAGCAAACTTAGCAACAAGTAAAAAAAACAAAACAATAAATCGTACTTACACGCGCAACACCAAGAAAATATATATGATACCGTTTCAGGAGCAGTACAAAAATACAATGATTGTCAGTCTAACGCGGAAGTAGTGCGACCTTGCAGAAATGACCGTAGACTAAACAGAATCGCAGTTTTCCTTCAACTGTGAGAGTGAACCACAACACAAGCAGCAACACCCGAACAAAGCATCTAAAAAATATAAATAACAACGAAATTTTTATATGTGGTTTAATGAAAATATGGTAACACATATGAAATATGCGTGAAAGTAAAGATTATAGCACAACTACTTGTTTTCTCTACATAAAATACTACATCCAAGAAACCAAGGGGCAACATTTAATACAAAATGAATAAAATTATTATTACAATGTCTGTTTAAAGCCGGATGTACTTTGCCCATAATAGATCGAAGTGTCACGTTGGTTATTATGCATGACATCGGACAGAAGTGCTATATATTCATTAAGAACATAGGCTGACAGGAGTTTTGGACTGAGATGACGTGGTTTATTTTGACATCGGGTCGTTTCCTTTATGGGTCTCTTATTCGTTGTTTTCCCTAGATTCATCACTATTTAGGAAACATTTCAGAGCATAACATTACAGTAGTGGTACTAAGGCAAATGAGAGCAAGTTCATGGTGTGTTTCCCTTGTCGGGGTACTTTATTAGCAAGTGGGGAAAAATTGCAAATGCAAAATGCAAATGCAGATGAAAAGTTGGGGGACACCGTGGCATTAAAATGCAATTTCTGGGCGTGTTTTTTTTTTCTTTAATCCGTAGGATCCTGCGCCGCGATCGCCGACGCCGGCCCTTCCACACGTGCAGCCCCCGTCCAGCCTCCATCCAACCCCCGTCCAGCCCCTTGACTCGCCGCGCAGTCGCTTCCGGTTGAAGACGTGGCCGCTGCCATATTGGAGCTGCAGTTAGAGAGACGCAGGGTTTGGGGCACGGCGGATAAGGGATAGCAGACAGCTTCTTTTCGGCGGGGGCTCGCCTCGACATACTGAGCCGGACCAGCGCAGCCAGGAGCCGGAGCAGTTAGACTGAAAATGGTGAGCGTCTGCGCCCGGGGCTCAAGCGTCCGAGCATTACAGGGAAAAGCCAGCCGTCGAGTCTTTCTTGTTCCGGTTTCTGCGGCTGTATTCGGGGGCGATAGTAACGATGATGATGATGATGATGATTTGGAGGCGGAAAGAAAGACATGTAATAATATGAATTGGTTATTTAGATGGGTACTCCGCCGACGCCTTTAATGCTAAGGGCTACGTTTATGGATCCTCTTACTGTGTGCGTGCGGCCGATGTCTTTCGGCTCGGCTCGGTTCGGTTCGGTTAACCAGTGCCTGTCTTAGACAATGTGGCGCCCTAGGCGGGTATCACCGCCGGCGCCCCATCCGTCCGTGGCAAATCGGCGCCCTAGGCGGCCGCTTATATCGCCTGTAGGATTGACCGGCCCTGGGTACAGCCCGTTCCCGTAGCTCACACAGGAGGCCAGCGTTTAGTGTATTGACCCGTAAGACGGGCCGGAACTCGGCCCGCCGCAGTTCCGGACCGCCCCCCTAAAACGATGCCCGATGACAGCCGATGCCCGGACTGGAGTAGCCGTAGGTTGGGTTCAGCTAAAAGTGTAAATAATGACTAACAGGTGACTAGGAAGACTGGCGACCTGGTTTGACGCTGCGGTACAGATCGGTCTGTATCGGGTTAACCTGAAGCTCTGTCGGTACGGTGGCTGATGGTGTCATGGTTTGTAAGTAAGCCTTCAACTAGATAGATTGGTTATCTTTGCTGACTAGTCGAGTCTCCAGTGTAGTCAACAAGTGAAGGAAATCCGCCCCGGTAATACGCTGACGGGGACTGGTATTTGTCTCGCATTCAGCCGCTATTTTGACTGGAAAAGTATCAGTTGCTTTACACTGACACCGCAAAATGGTCCGTATTAATCTATTGAGAAAATAAAAGTGCTGGCATTTTTTGTTTAAGGCAGATTAACTGAAATGAGTACAGGAAGATGATCTGTAATTTATGAGACTGATGCATTGCTGTGAGGTAGTGTTGATGTTTCAGGGGTGCCCACCCCACCCCCACCCCCATACACAAATGCACCCTCTCTTCCCACCTGTTTCCCAGGTGCTTTTGGCGGCAGCAGTGTGCACCAAGGCAGGAAAGGCCATTGTGTCGCGGCAGTTCGTGGAGATGACCCGCACGCGCATCGAGGGCCTCCTGGCCGCCTTCCCTAAGCTCATGAACACGGGCAAGCAGCACACCTTCGTGGAGACAGAGAGCGTGCGATACGTCTACCAGCCCCTGGAGAAACTCTACATGGTGCTCATCACCACCAAGAACAGCAACATCCTTGAGGATCTGGAGACCCTCCGACTTTTCTCCCGTGTGGTAGGGGTGTCGTTTCGGGGTCATCTGGGGGTTCTGGTAGGGCTGTGGTTCTTGCAGATTTCTACCAGAAAATATGAATGTTCATGGATCCAGGATTTAAAAGGGGCACTTCTGCCTGGTCCTGCAGATTCTGGATTTTATTAGACTCTTGTCCAAACTCAGATTAAAACTGACCTATTTATGCAACGAGGTGAGTAGTTTGGAGTAAGTCTGCTTAAGTATGTTGCTCAGTAATGGATGGTTTGAGATTTTAGGTTACCAGCATTAACTGCAGGCCTGTTTGCTGGTCCGTATATAACCTGACGGCTCCTGGCGGGCTGGGTCCACCTGGTAATTTAGCCTCCCTGCACTCTCCGATCTCCCATCTGTCTTCCATCGTTGCTTATCCGCTACAGGGCCTCTGTGAGCGCGATGCTTATCCCAGCAAATATGGCGTACAGGAGAGTCGAGCGAGCTGGGATGCATCGCAGGAGATGGTTAAACGCTAAGCGTAATTTAGAGACCCCACATAACCTAACTGCATTGTTTTAGATGGTGCAAGTAAACCAGAGTCCCTGTAGGAAGCCCTGTTGGTATCATGACTATTCAGTTATGACAAAAACATGGGGGGGGGGGCAACCTTACCTCCAGCCTTCCTCCCTGAAATCTGCAAAGTCATAACAAATCAAAGATCATTAATCAAAAGCACGCCAGTACAGTATACAGCAGTTGATGTAGGAGATGCACTTTCCTGAGAGCTCCCTATAGTAAGGATATGAGTAAGGGTTAAGGAAAAATAAGGTAAAGGATAAAAATAATATGATGGAATAGAACAAGGGAAAGAAATGTGCTAAGTGTTTATATACTAGCAGCCTGATCAACTGTTGAGTAGCTCTACTACCTATGGGTTGAGACTAGAGTCTGTTTGTCTGTGAGCCGATGTCCCAGTAACTCTTCCCTGATGGCAGGAGTGATGGCATGATTGGACCTGGGAGGATTAGTGCCCTTGCGGATAGACCTGACTTTCGTAAGGCAACTGCTTGTTTATATGTGTTGGATGTTGGGTGGATCATTACCAACAATAGTCTGAACTGTCTCTCAACTCCGTGCCAAGGGTTTTTCGATCGAGTAGCACAACTCCCATAGCACACAGTGACGCCGCCAGTCAGGATGCTTCCCATGATAGGAATTCCTCAATATGTGGGTGAAATGCCAGACGTCTTTGATCTGAAGAACAGGCGCTGATGTCTTGGTTGCTTGATGTTTTGGTTACTGCAGAGGGGTGTATTGACTGACCGGGACTGGTCCACAGAAATGTTGACTCCTCGGAACCTAAAGCAGCTGACTGTCTCTACTGCATCTTTGTTGATTTAGAGGGGTGCATGCACGTTGATCCATTTTGAGCGGAAGTCCACAATCATCTTCTGTTCGGTCCCTGCTGTGTCTTCTGCAGATACCGGAGTACTGCAGGGTGCTGGAGGAGAGTGAGATCTCGGAGCACTGTTTCGACCTCATCTTCGCCTTTGATGAGATTGTGGCGCTAGGATACCGGGAGAACGTCAACCTGGCTCAGATCCGCACCTTCACTGAGATGGACTCTCATGAGGAGAAGGTGTTCCGTGCAGTCCGGGAGGTGAGTCACCGTACCCTCGAGTCCTTACTGTTGCGTATGACAATTGGTTAGACATTCATGTCCCATCTAATGTGTGGTACTTGGCTTTCATTTCTAGCCTATTGGCATATTCAACCGTAGACCTATGACCTGTTGCTTAAATCTGAGGACCTTGACCTTGTTTTGAAATGGCAATCTCCTGCTCTTATCTGACAGACTCAGGAACGTGAGGCAAAGGCGGAGATGCGACGGAAGGCGAAGGAGCTGCAGCAGGCCCGTCGCGATGCGGAACGTTCCGGAAAGAAGGCGCCAGGCTTTGGGGGATTCGGTAGCTCGGGGATGACGGGTGCCAACACTGGCTCTATCATCACAGATACCCTCATCGAGCCGGAGAAACCGAAGGTGACACCGGCACCCATGAGGTACGTGATGGCTTTGTTCTAGAAGTGTAGTGTCGATGGCCTATGTATGAAAGTTTCAAATTTTTTGATTTTGTAAGAGCGGGTCTGAAATGGTCTGTAGTTTCATGGAAGCCCTGTTTCACACAGACCAACTGGTCCCAGTAAGGCCCTAAAGTTGGGTGCCAGGGGGAAGGAGGTGGATGACTTTGTGGACAAGCTTAAGTCTGAAGGGGAAAACATCATCACGGGCGGCACAGGGAAGAAGCTCTCGGAAGCCTCTAAAGTCTTGGCCGCCCCGGTCAACACGGAGAGGTAAATGAAGATTTGTCATCACTGACAAGGTTCTGCTTTTTGTTTGCCCTCCTCTTGGCCATGTCACAGCCTTGGGATGCACCTCCTCACACTTTCTGTTCTGTCGACTGAAAGACTGCACCGATGGCATCATCAGACAAGTATAGGAGAATGCTTTTTTTTTTTTGCTTCCGATCTGGAGCCTTCTGAATTTTCACTGAAGCTTAAAGTGGTCAGATGCATCAGGCTTGTTCTTATGTCCTCAGTTGCTGACGGCTGTTTATAGCTGTTTACAGGCCGCTATTCTAGTCGAGGCCGGTTTTCTGTATAGCCCTGTGTGATGCGTGTAACGGAATTAATAGTGATAGACTGTTGGTGGGGAAAAATACACGTGCTAACTATGGTTAGGTGTTCTCATCTGTCGAGAGTTGGCTCTTCGAATTTGGGTGAAGCCAAGGTGGAGATCTGTGTTGGGGGCGATGTGGAGAAACTGATTCTGCCGTGTGTTGGGTTTGGGGCGTCAGCGTGCACATGCGGATCGAGGAGAAGATCTCCCTGACCTGCGGGCGGGATGGGGGCGTTCAGAACATGGAGATCCTGGGCATGATCACCCTGAGGGTGTCGGATGAGAAGAATGGCCGTATCCGCCTCCAAGTCAGCAACAACGACAAGAAGGGCATGCAGCTGCAGGTGGGTTTTATTGAGGGGAGGCGATGGCTTCTGCTTATGCTGGGTAGGTACATGGGGCGTTTGTCATGTGACTTCCTGCTATAAGATTCTGCCCCCAGAGTAGATTGATCCTGTCCTCCCAATTCAGACCCACCCCAATGTGGACAAGAAGCTCTTCACAGCGGAGTCGGTGATCGGGCTAAAGAACCCAGACAAGTCCTTCCCCCTCCATAATGATGTTGGGGTGCTGAAGTGGAGGTTGCAGACCGCAGATGAGTCCCTCATTCCTCTCACGAGTGAGTCCCACCCCCCATTGTGTGTGACGGACTCGCAGGACCGCTGTGGATTAGCAGGCCTTGCCAGTGAGCCAAAAGGGATGTCTGCACTGCGTTTGTCCTTTTTTGGGTTTGTGCGTTTTGTTGCGTCACGTTCCTCACCACAGTCCAGTGGACTTGCTGTCCATCTGCAAGCTCTGGAAAGTCTGCAAGCTCTTGGGGTCTAATGCCTTCCAACACCTTGTAATAACTGGGTGTTGGGCAGAGGCGCCTGACCTAAACGTGTTCACACATGGCTGCACCTACGCCGACTTGGCCAAGGAGATTAGCTGATCATACTCTCCGTGCCCCCCGCAAAATCTCTGCTAGGTGCTTGGATTTCCAATTATTGGAACCAAAACCCTAACCGTGATGTCACTGTTAGGATCTTGATCAAGGCCCTTAACCCCCAGGGGACTGTATGACCCTGATTTTTACTGGAAATAAAAACATCTGCTAAATAAATAAAATGCTCTGATTCTTTGGGGTTCTCAACACACCTGCGGTTTGTTACCAGCACTCTGAAGTGTAGATGTTACAGAATCTCTGTCGTCTCTAGTAAACTGTTGGCCCTCTGAGAGTGGCACTGGCTGTGACGTGAACATCGAATACGAACTGCAGGAGGAAGGTCTGGAGCTCAACGACGTCGTCATTGCCATCCCTGTGCCGTGAGTATTAAGATCGTTGACTTCATCAAACTACAGATTTGGTTGGTTTGTCGTTTGAGGTGTGAATGAGGTTCACCCCCCCCTCACAGTTCGGGTGTAGGAGCTCCCGTCATTGGGGACCTGGATGGAGAGTATCGCCACGATAGTCGCCGGAACATTCTGGAGTGGTGTCTACCTGTCATTGACATCAAGAACAAGACGGGCAGCCTGGAGTTCAGTGTGGCCGGCCAGCCTGGCGACTTCTTCCCCATCAATGTTTCCTTCGTCTCCAAGGCCAATTACTGCGACATCCAGGTGATGAGTCCGTCTGACCCAGTGAACCGCAGTGCAGACCGTCTGCTCTGTCCATCACCAGAAATCGTTGGATCGGTCTTAATCTCCAACACGTTTGTCTCTGACAGGTTTCCAAAGTGTCTCAAGTCGACGGGGACAGCCCTGTGAGGTTCTCCATAGAGACATCGCTGGTGGTCGACAAGTATGAGATACTGTAAAAGAGACACCGTGGGGGCGGGGGAGGGGGTGGATGTGGAACTGGGCGGAACGGAACCGGCAAGCAGAAAGTGATATTGGCCTGTTCTGATGCAGTCTGCCCATGGGAAGCAGCATTTCACAAGTTGGCTTCTCCATGGTGTGCTGTGTTGGGTGTGTTTGTACCTTTATACAATGTTGGGGGGCGGGGGTAAAAAAAAAAAAAAAAAAAAAAAAAAAAAAAAATCAGGAAGAAGGAAAATGTGATGTAAAAGCAAAGAGGTGATTGTGAGGAGGGGGTGAGTAGGGTAGAAATTAAAGTGACTGTGGCATGTGGGGGCAACACATCTGCATTAGCGATCAAAACATTACCCGCACTGTCAAAGTAACACCGGATGCTGTGCGGTAACGAGCATCAGGGTCATGTGGGATGGCATATCGCGCTTCCCGCGATGAGCGACAGCAGACCGTGTGATGGGCTCTGATTTCTCAAACACTACTATAAATACCAGCTCTGCATATAGCATGTCCCTCTATCTGTCAAACACTCACATGTTCAAAGAAACAGAGACCCCTCCCATTGTGCCCAAATCTGTCATCCTCAGAGAGTGGGGGGGGGGGGGGGTCTGACAGATGTTCTTTATATATATTCATACTTATATATAATTTAAAGTTAGACACTGCTCTTCTTGAATCAAATTAAATGTGGCATGCCCATGATACATTTCTGTGCTGGTGTGTAAATGGAGAAGCCATTTCTCTTAGTTACTTTTATTGTTGGGGAACACTGTGCTTTCTCTCCGCTTGGAGGTGTTGGTTACACCATCACCCATCTGGTTTCCCCCTGTTGGTGTCTCTGCT
>JAODLD010000044.1:18205260-18222280 GCA_026781065.1 Mormyrops boulengeri | reverse complement strand
GATAGGCGATCAGTATCTATCTATCTATCTATCTATCTATCTATCTATCTATCTATCTATCTATCTATCTATCTATCTATCAGGGCTCTTTACTTTTTAGGTGGTTGATATGTGACAAGTGGAGATGTTGATGGTCACAATACCGCCTCTTCTCAGCAGCTGTCGAGTGTCCCTATGCTTGCTACCATTTGGTGGCGCCGCCGGGTATATGCTTGTCACATGGAGTAAAAGGATTTAGGTGTCATAACCTAAGCGGAGTGCAGGACTTGAAGGCCTCCGGGCGGCTGACAAGGCGCTCATTAAACCCTGTGAGTCCTCGCCTTGCCTTGCTCATCTGTGGTTAGCCGCTTGGAAGTTTGTCTGTCAGCATCCTTTTGACTCATTTCCTGGGCAGCCGACACACATCACAAAAACGCTTCCAGAATGCATGGGCAGCTGTGATGGGCGTAGCCTCCAGAGGCCTGCCCCGGCCCAGACCTCGGCACAAAGGAAACGCTGAGGCTTCGCAGGCCGCGGAGGAAGTCCTCCACGTGATCCGGCCCTAAGCGTCTGTCCCTTTCTCTTGTAGTCTTTTCTCTTTCCACCCACTCTCCTTCCTGTTTGTCCTCCGTGGAGTTACCATCTGCGCGTGTCCTGCCCCGTTCTACAAGGCCATTTACTCTCTCACCCGCAGGCTGAGACAGCTTCTCATTTGCTTTGTGTGGTAATCAGTACCAGAACGTTCCTTGTGTTTCTGTTCCTCATGCAGAATATTCTTAGAACGACTCAGCTTGGCTGCACCGGAGCTCCTTTCCCATTCGTCCGATTTAGCAAAAGTAAAGAAGATATCACTGAAATGCAAAACGACCTTCAAACTCTGCCAACATGTCAGTGGGTTATTTCTGAATGCAGTTCAGATGATGCTGAATAACAGACCCTTTAAAAGACGCTGCTCCTTATCAGCACATCGCTCTTATTACAGACCCCCCCCAAAAAATAATAATACGGTGCAGATATGTAATGGTATATTTAATTCTCTTAAAATAATCAATAGAAGATTTTTTTACATAATTACATGGATGGAATCATCTTTCTTGTGTTTACACGTCTAGTTAGGGTGTAATGTGGTGTCATAATGTTAGGTTATGGATGCCTTAAATAGCCCATGTGTTATGAAGCTGCTGTGCCCCTTGCAGGTAAAAATAGCACCTGGGCTGGCTAAAAATACAATGTCGGGAAGTGCCTTTTGTACGGTCAGGGGACCAGGGCAGGGCTGCAGACTGGAGACTTTCCACCGAAGACGGCCGCTGCCCGCGGTCTTTCCAGCTCTCCCCTCAAATATCCCATCAGTGCCAATCAACAACCTCTAAAATTCCTTTGAAATTACATTTTCCGGGGAGGGTGTTGGCATTACCCTGCTTGATTATCGGTCTAAAAACCTAGGAATGGCTTAGGTTTGTGGGGGACACAGAGGGTGAGCTCCATGTGGCTAAACAGACTGTAACCATTTCGCACGTGCTACAGACGCATTTGGGTGTTTAACCTGGAATGACTTCAGTGGGCAAGCGGTTTGCAAAGCTCCGCAATTTCCTGTTGCTTCACATTAAAACGAATGAAATGTGAAATAATTAAGGAGCCAAATTTGACATTCTAATCTGGGATTATATTCTCGGCCAACTGCGTAGACGAATACCCTGGTGCCCAGTGCTGGGAGACGCGGCGTCAAACTGCCCAGCGTTACAGAAATCCAGCTTTTATTGGTTTCCTGTGTGATGTTTGCCCTGTGGGCAGTAAAAACACGCCCACTGACATCCCTCGACTTGCCTGAAATGTCACTGTGCAGATGCCTGATTTGCGTCAGTCAGATGGCTGGTTTGGTTCTCGCTTTCAGTGTCCAATTACTAACCCTCAAACTGCAGGCCTTAATTCTCAAGCCTGTTATTATGAATAATTATTATTGTATATTATTACCCATAAAACAGAATGTTCTTCTAAAGCTGGGGCAATTAGGGCATTGTAACTGAATAATTTTTATTGCTAAATCTGCAGTGTATCAGTCTATTATCTTTCCAATTAACATTATGTGTCATGTATAAAAGACATCTGACAATTAGCACTTTTGCATGCATTTATTTACTAGACCCTTTCGTGCAAAGTAATGCACATTTATGAGATAGTGGGGTCAGAGAATCCCTGGAGCAATTAAGGTTTAAGGAACTTCATCAGGGTTGCAAGAGGAAATCACTCTGCCAACCCTGGGATTTAAATTGGTAACCTTCTGGTCACAGACACAACATCATAAACCACTGAGCAACACAATTTGACATATGAGTTTTCATAGCAGCGTGATGAAACAGTTCCCAAGAGGCATAAATGTATACAGTCACAAGCACTGCTAATTTGTTACATTTTTTTCAAGGGGAACAGCAAACCACATGGGCAACTAGAAGCATTAGTGAGAGGTAGAAACTCACTGAAAAACGACTGTGAAATTAAGAGGCTTGCAAAAGTACAGCCTAAACTATGACCACAGTACTGAATCAGTGCCTCAGTGCCTCCAGCTGGAACTCATGGCAGGGCTGTCATTCAAAAACCTGACCTCAGCAGGAGGTGTGGCCTGCCGGCAGAGGTGGAGTTTTAGAAAATACAAATCCAGACCAAGATTTTGATTCGACCAACCAGCTGAGTATTCTGTGAATGTGACTCTTTATGCTCAACTGATTGGTTGAAACAAAATCATGGCCTGGAGTTGTCCTTTCTGAACCTGAACTTTCCACCTTCCTGCCAGCCAATGACATAAGAGTCTGTAACCACGCCACCCATAGGTATCTCATTCTCATGCCCAACCACACCTCCATCTCCAGTAAGGGGCAAAGTCATTTTATACACTATTAGCCAAAATTGTGAGATTGTGTAGCTTTCTTTGCACTGTGCTTTAAAAATTACTACACGAATATTGGCAGTAATTTTTATAAACAATCGAAGAATGCTTACAAATATTATACGTTGGATGATTAAAGAAGTAACTGGAGTAACTGGAATAAAGGTTTGCAATCTCTAAAAAGTGGAAGTGTTTCCACAATTTTGGCCGCTAGTGTAGATGTCAGATCAGAGAAGGAACAAGAATGGCTACTGGAAGTGGACCGTGGAGCTGTGAGCTGATTGGAATGTATCGCTACGTCTGGCCGACTTTGTGATGCCCTGCATTGGGATCTTTAAGCATTCTCCCATGAAGGGGTGGGGGAAGGCATGTTTTTGTGTCATTTAATCCCGAAATGGAAGCTTCCTTGCGGCTGGCCGCATCTATTTGTGCTGCAGCTGGCCTGTTCGCGACATGTAATTGCAGCCTCGATAATATGTTGCAGAGGAATGCAGCTTGCACTGCGCCTCCCTAGATGCTGCATCGGTGCCAAGCACAAAGAGAATTATGGCCCAGGGTGCCTTGCTCTAACAAATACCCAGAATTCCTCGAGATCGGAGGGGAAACAATACAGACAGCCATGCCCCTCTCCACACCAGGCCCCCCTTCACCAAGAGGATCAACTGCGATTGGACTGATGCTTTACACCTACGGTGCTCATTGTACAACAAAAAAATGATTTGTTACCTACTATAATTTTCATACAGTGATGATAAATATTAATATGAAACGTATTACATAATTTTAGTATAAGGTAACTATTGTGATAATAACAATAATAAAGCATTAATAATACAATAATAATGCAAATAATGCATTTCCATTCATTTTAAAACATGATTTACCTGGAATTTTAAGTAACGTTGGTCAGAATTAATTATTATAATAGTGCATTGATTTATTACTGAGACCTGACTGGCACTTCGTGTGTGGTTATGGAAAATTAATCAACACCCTTTTGACCAATCAGATTCCAGAATTCAACGCCACAGTAAAATGCAATACTACAATAATAACCACTGTACATCGACTTGTTTTGACGTAAGCTAGCTTCTACCAATAACAAAAGCAGTGACCTTTCTTTGTGCTAAAAATATTCCTATTCTGAGTGCCGTCAAATGAAAGTTAGATATCTTAATGGGCTGGTCTCTGTATGTACTAACGCTTTGTACATTTCCGGGGGTGATGTAATTACTACTGCTACAACTAATCTTGCAGCTGGAGCAGCAGCTAATATGCGTGATAATAATGATAATGAGATACAGTTACCTCATTTTAAAGAAATCCTACTGGTCCCTCTGCCGCTCGTGTCAAGCTTCGTCCAGCCAATGGCCTGTCACGGAGGTGACGTCAGGGGAAAAGCTTTGTCTGAGAGGGGAGGAGGGTGGGAGTTGGAGTGACGGCTGCCTGATTCTGGCTGGGGGGATGTGGAGTGTGGAGTATTATTATTATAACTTCTGATCCTGTAGTAGAGAGGACACCTCTAGTGCTTAAGGAGATGGAAAAGATTCACAGAGCAGACATCTGGCCCTGGGAGATAACCAATAGGGGGGGTGAAGGGGGGCATGCTCGGTGCCATTTTTGTCTCCTATTTTTCCAGCTCGTGCCCAGCATGCTCTCCGGTAGTGGGATGTGCCAGCGAGTGGAATGTGGGGGGAGCTGGTGAGTGAATGAAATCACCCCCCCTCCTGGCACAAAGGCAGTGTGTAACTGCGCCATTGTCTGTGTGCTTCCTCTTTTTGTCTGTTCCTGCTTCAGCCGCTGCTAGCTGACAGGGAAGTAGGCCCTGTATGACGGCGTTGTTTTGGGGGGAGGGGGTGATGTCACCCATAAATGTGAACGAGGGAGAGGGAGACATTGAGGGGACACAGTGTCTTGCCTTTTGTGAATTTCCTTCCGTCTTTTCCTGCCTTATGCCAAAATGAAGCAGAATTCGTGCCAAACACTGTCAAACTTCATCATCAGTTGTTCGGAGGTGTGAGGTGTGTTTATTGATGATGAACAGGAACTTCAGCCAAATGGCTGAAATGATGTCACTGAACCATGCACTTAAATTGGCTTTTTTGGCACGGCTTTCGAAGGTGCGTGGTGCAAGGTGACACCATTCTGTCCCCTGCTGACTGCCCACTTTTTGCTCTCTAATTGGGGGGGCGGAGCTGTGCGGGACCGCAGCTCCCCGATTCGTCATACCGCCGTGTCCCTGTCGGCTCCTTTCTTTGGATATGGCATTGTGTCTCGGCACGCGTCTGTCACCGGTCGCTAATCGGACATGGACCTCATTAATGTGTCCTTTCAGTTGGGGCCCTTGGATTCGCCTTTCAGTGGGTCTGAAAGCCCTCGATCTGGTTTGCTTCCTCGTAGCATAGCTAAAGCCCCCCACCCATCCCAGGAGGGGGTGCCACAGTCCTTCCATGCCAAACGGCAGCACAATGCCCCTCTTTATACAGCCGCTCTGCGTAAGCAGCTCTGGTACCCTTGGAATTCGGGTGTTGGACCAGGTCTGTGGTTGGACCTCCGCACATTGTCATGGAGACCCACACTTGGCAAGATCTGCCTTCCTTCTCCTGCTCAAGGTGTCCTGCTCAGGACGTCCTCGGGAATCACATTTTATGTTATTATACTTTTTTTGGCTTAGCTCATACCATTAAAGGCACTTTGAAGATTTTATGTATTCGTTGCGAGTTTGATATTATACCAATGCAGTCAAAGCCAGAATTATGCACTTGGGGACCTGGACTGTAGCCCCCGGGGCCCCGAGTTGCAGGACTCCCAATTTTTTTTTATGCATCATTTTAAGCTGTCGGTAGGGACCCAACCATGACTTAAGCCCACCCCCTTCAAATTTCACCCTGGATGTCCTTGAGGATTACTTACAGTAAAGCCAGGTTGGAAAACATAAACTGGCGACCCCCCCCCCCCCAGCCCCAAAAGTGTGACCCCCCCACTCAGGAATTGTACAGTTAGCTGGCAAATATGATTGTACTCAATGACTTCTGGTCCTTGAATAGTTATTAGGGTCTTGATTTGCTGAAAGTTGTTGTGCATCTTCTGCTCCAATGCTACTTACACTTGCAACTGGACATTCACTGGAAGATTGGCCTAGCTGCAGTTGCGCCCAGTCAAATCCTTGACAGCACGTATATCTGCAGTGTGCTATTTGCGTCATTTGGACAGAAGCGTCTGCTAAAACAAATCAAATGTAATGCAAAGGATTCAAACCTGCAGCCTGATTGTGTCGACAACTTATGTGTCGTAGGCTTAACCTAAATGTAGCTTGACCTACATACGCATTCCATTTTCTTTACCAACCGTAGTCTGAGAGCTTCTCCTGCCTCCATCCTTCCGCCGTTTGATCTCTTCCCAGCTTTCATTCTCCTCTTTCCTCATGTTGCCCTTCTCCTACGATCCCTCCTTCACTGTTTTCAGCGATGTTGCAGGAATGTGCAGCGTGGCTAGCCGCAGCAAGCGGAGACAGGTATGCCCTGAGACGGAGAGCAGTCATTATTCTGAGTTGCAGCGGTACACAGAGCAGGGTCTGATGTGAAGGAAGAGGACAGGGCAGGCGGTCAAACTGGCTGTTTTGGAGGGAAGATGAGGGACTAATTGTTCAATGTATTTGCATATCATGTCTATCCCTTAGTCAGTAGAATCCTGTGCAATGGAGTTGGAATCTTTGCTGGACGACTGCAGAAAGGTAATCCTTGAACTCGTAGATGTCTGTCGGGAAAGTTGCCACAAAGTTGTTCAGCTCCGAGATTACTGGAGATTTGTTTTTTGTAACGGTTGTCTTGGCAACAAAGCACGAGTGACCGCTCACGTTAAATTTGCAGGGTTGGGCTTAATATAGCGACAACATGCACGATTGTGTGTGAGATATTAGGCATTTTGCGGTAATGTTTTTCTTTAAAGATATTTGCGGTGAAAATATATTTATTGCATTCATGCAATGCTATTTAACGCAAGGCGTTTGTTCACTCTTGTGCGTGTTAATTACGTTGCAAAATCATTTTCCCCATTGATATGATTGTGAAGACTGCCTGTGTCAATACTACTAAACTTACATTTCTTTTTGCACGAGGGATTTTTACACGAATAGCGATACGTATCATTTGTTAAAGACCTATGCATATAAGCAAAATATTAGTTTAAATTCCTGAGGGAGGGAGATGGCGGACCTGCTCTTACCCCGCAAAACACTAGTATCTAAAACAACAGTTTCTTTCAATGAAAGCACTTATCAAGCAACTGTATTGTAAACAAATGAAATATTAAATAAAGTTCACCCCGGGAAAAATTCTTGCAATGTATTTGCAGAATGCGGGCATCGATCCCACAACTTCTCGCATGCTAAGCGACCGCTGGGTAACGCCAATACTCCGGTTAAATTTGCGTGTTTAGTAGATCCTTTTGTCCATAGTGACGTACAGTTATCATATATGATATGTAAATATGTAACCAAATGTTTAAGTACTCGGATATGAAACGGCATCCGCAGTTAACTTTACTTATGCGTTTGGGAATATCCACCTTACCTACATTGTGAAAAAGTAACAAAATAAGTTGGTTGGAGGTAATTTTCTTATCTGCTAGCAAAAGCCAACGAGACAGAACTAAAAAAAAAAATAGGCGATAGAGATGAGCTCAATTTTTTTTCCCAGGGCTGGCAAGAAAGTGCATGCTGGCTTGGCTTGGACCCAAGCACTGTTGTGGCCGGGGGAGCCGGCGCATCTGTTTGCAAATTTAATCTCCACGTGTGAATGGCTCAACCGGAACTAAGCCCCCCACCCTTATATACCGCCGGGCCTTTCGCAGTCCGGTTATGCCGAGCTGGGGAGCTGGGTCTGATCGTGCAGGGATCCGCGTTTTGCTAGCGCTTCTGGCGCGTCGTGTTTTGTACGCGTCCTAGGAGCCGCGGAGCCTTCGCTGCCACGTACGCGGTTATCCGAAAACTGTTTATCGGTCGTTGCGCATCGCGGTTGTTTATCTCTGGTAAACTAAATATTTGAATATAAGCCCAGCAGCCTGCTCGGCGTCTCCTTGTTCGACATGATCGGTTTAAGTGGACCGATGCCACCTGGAGGCAGACATTCCCCCGGTTAGGGGCAGGTGGGTTTTCCTTAGGATACACTTATAATTAAATATAGTGCGGCTGGAAATAAGTGGAGCAGGTCGCAGTGCCGGTGCTCGATCACAAACGATGAGGAAGTTCACAGAGATAGAAAAGAGAGATATTCATAGAAATATTTTTGGTTAAGTTGCAGCTTGATTTTGTTGCCTGACAGCCTTGCAAAACGACTACCTGAGCAGAGGTGATTCAAGGGACTCTGGGGGCCCGAGGCAAAAAAACTGCATGGGGCCCTCCAACGCACCCCACCGATATAGTAACATTTATTACCTTTATTTTACCGTGAAGTGTAAATTAATTTAATTAAAGAGAATTTAATAAACACAAGACTTTTATTTTCACTTTTGTGAAAAACAATACACGAATATAGCAGATTTGTTGTGGCAATGTATTACGTAATTGGCTGCCCTCGGGGGCCCCCTCCCTGCTCGGGGCCCCTGGCTATTGTCTGCCCTGCCTATCCTGTCGCTGCATCTCTGACAATGTAGGCCTAACCACAGGAAGTTAAAAAATCCCACGAGTTAGTTAGATAATTTCAAATAATTCTGCCTGTGAGCTGATTTCATACTTGCCAACGTTAGGTTGAGAAAAATAAGGAGATTTTGCTAACGGGGGGTGGAAAATTTGTCGATGATAAATTGGGGGGTTTATCCGGAGAAATGATAAATGGTGAGTGCTGCCTGGCACGCCGGTCCAGTCAGCGTAACGTTTCACCGGCGTGTCTGTATCTCCATCAGGACCTACATGCATCGGACGGGTCGATCTATGACGGAGTGGACATGGATGGCCTGAACAGAAACCTGCCTGAGAACGGGCGACAGACCCACCAGGTGCTGCAGGTGAGCTGTCACGCCTCTGCCTCCTCCCCCCCCCCGCTCCTCCTGCTCACTGGGGAGAAATTAAGATAAAGATTAACTTTATTGATCCCAGGGGGGGAATTCTTGTGTGCATACAGCGGGTTGCAAGTAGGACAAATAGAATATACACATAGTGCAGAACAGGCAACCTGCCAACAAGTAAATGTGGTGTTAACAAATTAAAATATATACAATACCCAAATAGAATATCCTGAAGAACAAAATATTAATGCCCCAAAAATATGTAAAAGAGAACAGAGAAGTGGCAAAGAGCGTTGAAGGTCAAAGGGGGCTTCAGACAAAAGGGCCATTCACGCGAAATGTTACATGATGTCAGAGAAAATCACCAATTGTGTTCTTGTGCTTTTTTCTGCTCTGTCCTATTCGGGCCATTCGGACATAATGTTTAGGTTTTGATTGTTGTCTGAAGCGGGGGCCGTTTGGCTGAGTGTAGCATCTGTGATTTTGGGGGTTACAGCCTACATCGTCCTGTAGAGACATATTTAGCAGACACTTTTATCCAAATGGACATACAGGCGAGGAAAGTGAGCCACATAGGTCATGGAGCAACTGGGGGTTAAGGACCTTGCTTAGGGGCCCAGTGGTGATTAGTCTGCAACCTTGGGATGCGAACCAGTGACCTTTTAATCACTGGTACAGCATAATAACCCACTGAGCTACTTACCTAATCGATACTATTCGATACCATTTTTTGGTGGTTTTTAGACTTCTGCCCCCAGTGGCGTTATGGTGACATCGATACATCCTAGCCGAACCTCGAACCCACGTTACATGCGGCTGCTGCAAAGCTTCATGGGAGAATGGCGAGGAGCTGGGAGTGTGGAAAGGTCAGGGTATAAAAACAAAAAACAGTTTGGCAAACAGGAACAGAAGGTAACCGAGGCAGGCAATGAGGCGGCCGGCTAAATGTCAGGGAGGAAGAAAGTCACAAATGTCACGAGGCCCAAGGATGTTCCTGAGCTAGTAAAAGACTAATGGCTGTGTGGAAAAAAAAACAGAGCCTGGCTGGCCTTAAGCTAAAGGCTGCGTTAGCCTTTATGCACGATGCTCTGTGGATGGAAAGCTGATTGCTACTCTGGTTTACTGATAGATCTGTATTAAGCCACTTACAGGGGTCACATTATTAAAAATAAATACCCTTTTGTAGAGCCAGAGTTTTCGTGGTGCAGTTTGGTGGTAGTAATTCCTTCAAGATGGATGGTCCTTCCCACAAGGAAGTAAATCAAAGTGGTTTGATTCTTGCAGTCAAGGGCGTAACTGTGTTTTTAATATTGGGGGGGGGTCAGGGACAAATTCATTAAGTGACTGAGTCAAATTCACACTCTCACATTATCCTGTATGATCTCGTATGTTTATCTATGTATAGGTGACCTGTCAGTTTCAATATTGACTGTATACATTAGTGTATGTGCATGCAACTGGTTGGATGAGAACTGAAATCTCCCAACAAATTTATTGATATTTTTATAAGCAAAATCTTGGAAAATACTGGGTGGGACAAACACCACTGTATTGAATATTGGGTGGCATGTGTCCCTCTAACCACCACCCCCCCCCCCCAGGAGTAACACCCATGCTTGCAGTAATTATTCAGTCCTGAATGTCTAAGTTTAGTATGGAGAGTATCAGCCAAGGTGATGAGTAAGGAGATCATCCCATCCGGCAGCTAGTGGCACCTGGCTTTGGGCAGAGCTTTACAGGAAAATGGCAGGGGGGTCTGATGTAATGAGCCATAGCCTGGGGGCATAAAGTTGGACAGCTTCATTGCAATCGATGCTGGCATGGCTGTGAATGAACGCCGCAGGCACGCCATGTCTTTCGGAGCCTTTCGGAGACTTGCCCCTTTCGTCTGTTGCTGGAATCTGGAACAGTATGACTTTAAAACTGCTTTGATTGCTTTGACAGAATTGCCCCCTCAATTTCATTAGAGTTAATTAAATTCCTTAAAATAACCACCAACTGGAGAGGCTCTTGCCCTTCTCGGGGGCTCCCTGGAATTTCTGGGACTAATCAGGAGAGTTTACTTTCCCTCGGGAGATATTTCTGAGCACTCGTGACAGAGAGCTGGATCTGAGGTACCACATGGACTTCAACATTAGCGTGAAGAAACTGAAGGCCACGAGAGTGGGGATAAGACTTTCCTGGGTCACTGGAGAACATTAGAATTGAGAATCAACACCTGGAGATCGTTTCCTGCGGAACACAACGTATGTGAATCGTGTTGTGCAAGCGGCATTGACCAAAGCTTGAAGGTACAGGGCATCAACAACTAGCCTACAGATGTTTCTCAGCTTTTACTGTGGCAAAGGATGAAGCGATGAGATGACCTGTTGAGGATAAGGAATCAAATTCACAGAGTACTCAACTCGTTGGTTAAAACAAAATCTTGGTCTGGATTTGAATTTTCTGGGCCTGAACTTTCCATCTCTGTATTAGTCTCAGTACCAAATTTCACCTATGACCGGGGGACTTTATCTTAGCGTTAAATCCTCTTAGCCCATCCCTGCTTTAACTGATTGGCCTATTTTGATATGTATAATCCTGTTTTGGTAGCCATTGGCAGGAGGTGCTGTTGATGATCTGGCTGCTACAGAAATAGAAAATATGGAGCTTCAGGGACATTCTGGAGAGCATCCAGCTTCTAGCAGGTTCATGTCCAGACTGGCCTGTGATGGAGGCTCCCTGAGACACCGACACCCTGGCTGTAGGTTTCTGGGCCACAGTGATTCATTTTCCATCAAATGACAGCGATGGTGCAGATGCAGGGGTCCCCAAGTCCAACAGAGAAGGTGAAAATGTGGAAACTTCAGTTTCCTTTGCTCAGCAGTGCATTTTCAAATGGAATTTAAACATTGAAATATCCTGAAATTAATTTCCGCATGAGTTCACATGTAAACACACAAAGTGTTCCAGTGGGTTCTTCTGTTGTGACAGTTGTTTAATGATGTGTTCTGGAAGGCATGTTGGTCTGGGAGCAGGATTAGGGGAAACTCAAAAGTTCCAGTAGGGGAAAAAAAATCAATGCTAACCAAGAGCATTTGGTCTGTATGAACATTGACTCTTAAGGACCTTGAACTGGTCCTGGCTGTTTGAAGAATGGAAGGGCCAACGCATCATTTTCAGTAATACGTCAAAAGAGTTGAGGCCGCAAGTAATACGAGTTCTATGGAAGGACTAATACTGCAGTCACGCTGAGGAAGGAATTGGCGTTTTTCCGTTAAATTCCTGAGTCAAATGTCACAAAAACCGCAGTGGGTGGAAAATGCGAGAACAACTGCACTTAAATCATGCAGGTCGCATTAAGACAGCAGAATGCTCCAGTTTGAACTTCTTTGGATCTGATTTTGAAATTGAAATATTTAATATTTGATTTAATATACGTCAATAAGAATTGTGGCTTTGTATACATTCTCTGCTCATGAACATGATAGTATTACTTAAATCTGTGCATTGGAGCATAAAGAAAAGGTTTTAAGAGTAACAGCAGACTCCAGGCTTCCTGTGCATTGTCTTCTGGCTCCTTTCCATTTAGCACTGAAATAGCTCAGGTGTCACATTCTCATGTGATGCTGCCCTTGATATTAAAGCTTTGTCGGGAGAATTTAGAGTACAATGTCCAAACGAAATGGAATAGTGAGATTTGTGTCCTTGCCCCCCCCCTACCCACCCACATAGAGCACCCCACTGGATCTGATTGAAACTGGGAAGGGGCTGAAGGTCCAGGCAGAGCGCCCCCATCTGGTCAGCCTGGGAAGTGGCCGCCTCAGCACCGCCATCACACTCCTGCCTCTGCCAGAAGGTGAGCGCTGTTCCCACATGTCTCCCGTTAAGCTGCAGCTGGGAATCCCCCCCCCTTTTTAAAAATTTGCTGTGTAACACATCTGACCAATGACCGGGTTTTCCCATAAGCCCAGGAAGACCTTCGGGCCACTGGCTGTGTGTGTATGTGTTTTGGTGTTTCGTTTTAAGAAGTCTTCCCGCCACCTACTCAAAAATTAACTCAAAGTAGTCTGAGATCGCTCAGCCATTTTGAAAATGTCGGCTGCAGGTAATTCGGTAATTAAAAGCGGTGATCTGGAGGTGACCTGCTCAGCTCCCAGAAACAGCTCTGCTTTTGTACACTATATGACCAAAGGTATGTGGACACCCCTATTATTTAGAGGAATCGGTTAATTAAGCCACACCTATTGTCCACATGGATGTATGATTGAGCATACAGCCATGTAATCTGCAGCGATAAACACTGGCAGCTGAATGGGTGGTCGTACAGGAAAGGTTAGCCATACAAGCTCACAGAAAGGGACCAGGGAGGGTGTTCCACAAAGCAGGATTTCTCAATAAGCTGGGTTAACTTAAGCTAGAAGTCATGACTGTCCAATAGGAATGCTCCTTACCTAAACTCTTATTGGATGATCATTACCTCTATCTTATGTTAATTAAACCAGATAACAAATAGACTGTGGCGGCGTTAGCGTGCAGCGGGAATGCCGCTAATACAGCTAAAGTAAGAAAGAGCCGTCGTGCGATTGGTTGCACAAATCAGTTTAACAAGAAATCAGAGCTACTACCGAAAACTAAAGAAAAGAGACGCAAATGAATCACTGCAAACTCAGACTCCAAAATGTGGAGGTTTTTGTATAACCTTAGACTTTGTTTTGTGTATTTCCCGGCGTTGAAATCAGCAGCACGTAAAATTTCCGTTTCAATTTCAAAGGTTTTATTATCATTCCTATACATCAACATACAGTGCAATGTAAAGGAATGAAATGTATTTTCTCAGGTCCTGGTGCACAGTACAATAAATCAAAGGGAGAGATAACAAGTATGTTATAGGAACGGAATTAAAAGTAACAGAATCATAAAAACACAGATATTTTTTTTATGTAGTGATTAATTGTCATTGTTGACCCACCACGCAACAATGAAACGTATCCTCTGCTTCTAACCCATACGTGACATAGCAGGGGGCAGCTATTATTTAGACCCTAGGAGGGCAGTGGGGGGGGGGGGGGGGAGCTGTACCATGCTCAGGGTACCTCAATGGCACCTTGCTGATCAGGAATTTTAACCAGCAACCTTTTAATCCCAAGCACGCTTCCCTAACCATTAAGCCACCCCCGTGTGCATTACAAATAAAGAATAATATTTTTAAAAATACAGTAAATTTAAAACGCATATGGAAAGTGGCTGGAAAGTGACAGTGTGGTTTCAGTGCTACATGAGGAGGCTGTGCATAGCACACATATAAATGTCAGGAAACCCAATTCCTGGCCACATATCATTGTCCATGGTCCACTGGTCCTTTAGTAAGTTGTATGGATCCCTGTTGAGTCCAGCCATTTTTGGATTAGGGAGATCATTTCTCTGTTTCCCCAACTAAAATCAGCCATGTTGCGGTAGGTTTTGCCACTCTGTCAGTCGAGGAGATGGGGGGGGGGGGCGTGTCCCAGCCAGGAAGTGACATCAGTGCAAACGCTCCAAACCCTAAGCTTTGGAATGAGATATTGGCCAGCCTGGTGCCTGTAAAGTGCACCTTTATGCCTAGCTACCTCACGTGAATTATTCTGTGATGATATCTGCCTGAAGATTTGAGTGTTTCGATAAACCCAATGACTTTGCACCTAGACAATACCAATGAACAAGAAGATGGGGACTCATATTATGTATAAAGTAATATCCCTACTTCACACTTATTAGTACAATTTACTTTTAAAATTATGTGCCTCTTTGTTCCAGCCGGGTTCTAAGCACTTTAACAATTATAATAAAGCTACAATAAATTTATGTGTCTTCTGAAGAATCATAGAAAAAACAACAGTGTTTATGAACTAAAAATTTAACTATATGCTGATTCAAAGTGGGGGGGTAAATTCCATAAACATGTCTCGCGTCCTGCCATATCATTCCAAGAATGACAACATGGCTTTTTTGAAAGCTGGGGGAGGCCGAGATGACATGCAATTTGTTTTTTGTCCCTGGAAGTACAACGGTTTTCAGCTGCAACTGAAAAGGGGGCCGTTACGTTACCTCTCTGCAGTGCCATCTATCACCCCGGGCACTTGGCTGCATTCTGGGAGAATGCCGGCCCGCTGCCCAGCACAATGTGGCTAGCACATGCGGACACACCCCTCACACCGTGACCTCTGTGCTGTTGGCCAAAGGCTGTACCCTGACCCTGATGTCACCCCTACTTCTGTTTTTGACTATTGCAGGAATGGGGGTGGGGTTCACTCTCTCTAGTGCAACCCATTAAACAGAGTCAATACCCCCCCCCCCCTTCAATACAGCTGCCTTTATCACTTATATCTGTTCTCGTCTTTGTTATTCAAGTTCTGCTGTTGACTTTGGTCAACTTTGTTGGCTCCAAAGTTCTGGGAAGTCCAGTTAAAGTCTCACCTGAGCGAACAGAGAGCTGGGGGGTGGGGGAGGGGGTCTGTGGTTCACATCCTGTAAAACCTTGGGGGGGCCTTTTGTGTCCAGCTGAGACATTCCAGGAGGATTTGCCTTATCAGTGGTGGCAGAGTAGATGTGGGAGGATGTTGACGAGTGTGGAATGTGGTCTTTAGGATTTGAGGTCTCTGTCAGATTTGGTGCTCTGTAGTTATGCTTAGCAGAAGTGCTAAAGGGTTACTTTATATTTTTAGGTGAAACATAAAAATAAATCTCCTAGCTTCCTGGAGAACATGTACGTTGTAATTGTAACTCACTGGCAGTGGTTCTCATTCTGCCAATCTGACGTATCGTTTTCCAGGACGTACCACTCTCGGCTATGGAAACACGGATATCAGCATCCAGGGCCCGGGAATCAGGGCACAGCACTGCTACATCGAGAACCGCGGTGGAGTCATCAGTCTGCACCCCTGTGGGAACCAGTGCACCATGGATGGGATCCCCATCACGAAGCCGGTCCTGCTGTCCCAGGGTATGGCTATACTTACGCTTACATTCATCCAGCACACGAAGGTCAGTCTGTGTCACCATAGATATAATGTTCAATTTTTTTCCATGAAATCTCTACAGCCTATCAAGGCATATCTTGTTTATCAGGCTTATTTGTTATCACTAAAGCCTGGATGACAGTCTTGGAATGCCACGCTTGCTCTTTGTCCTGTGGGTCAGTAACAGAGAGAAGCCTCTCAACCTTTGCAGGAAGCTACTGCTGTTGGCACCAGACATCTTCCTAACCTTTGGGCAGCAAACAATCTCTTGTCTTCTTCAGCTCAAAAATTTCCACTTACAGCTATTTGGCCTGGCAGACTTTGAATGTATTTCCTGACTGTGAAATCTGGATTGGAAGTTCTTCATTAAACTGCATTATATTTTACAGCTCAGAAAAATTCATTGTGGATTAAGCATGGAATCTGAGCTTATTTGACATAGAGACTATGAGGACGTGGGTCAATACAGGACCACTGGGGAATCAGGGGGATTCCGTCCAGCAAAATACTGTTACATTTCCCTTACACCTCATTAAATTAAGAATTGGTTCCTCCGGGGCTCTTTCTGAATTTGTAACAAGAGCCGTCCCAAGAAGGATTCACCACAGTGAAGATAGCTTTGCTCAAATGAGGGGTCCTTTGTAGGTGATTGCCGACCTGCAGAACATTTTATAAAAGCTATGGCTTGAGTTTGGTTGTTTTATGACAAGCAGTTTTGAGAATGAAGGCGGGAAACCAGAGGGAAAAGTTCATCACAGTCCTTGTTTGTCTTCTAGGACTGGACAGGCTGTTGAAAAACATTGCTAAATAAATTTCTGGTTAGTTTGGTATGGCTAAGGAATACCAAGTCTGGGTTGGAATTGAGTTGGAAGTCCAATGCTGAAAATAACAGCGTGAGGGATGGCTCTATGGCTTAGGGACTCGGTGCCCTTGATCGGAAGGTTGCTAGTTCAAGTCCCATGACTGACAGAGTGATTTTTATCACTGGGGCCTTGATCCCAAATGTTCCAGGGACTATCTGACCCTGCTTCCCCACTTGTACGTGCCTTTGGAGAAAAGCGTCTACCATAGGTGTAAATTATGGGGCCGGTTATGGCCCCCCAATCGTCGAGACCGGCGGGTGTGGGGGGGGGGGGGGGGGGGGGGGGGGGGGGGGGGGGGGGGGGGGGGGGCGGGGGGC
>JAODLD010000044.1:18182167-18194653 GCA_026781065.1 Mormyrops boulengeri | reverse complement strand
GCTGGGGGGGGCGTCGGCACACTATTGAGCTTCTGAACAAACGCCACGGCCCCCCCCCTGACTCCACATGCCCGCTGGGACCTTTAAAGTCGCCCCCCCCCCCCCCGCCCCACAAACCACTTTGTGGTACCTAAACACATCTAACAGCCCTAAAAGTACATGAGGATAACACCATCTTATGTGTATTTTCACAACTCAAATGGGCTGAAGGTCTCTCTTGACCGAACTTCTTGATATCCAGAATGCATTTTAGTGGCTGGTTCTGTGATGGCCCATCATGCTGTATTGGGTTAGTTATATCACATAGCAGGGGCAATTCTTGAATTTTTTTTAGGTGGGAGCATAAGATGGGCCAAAATTCATACAGAGAGGTCAACCTTATCATTAGCCAATGATATGCTTTGAATCGGTGAGTAACAGGGTGGGGCCAATCAGCTTTCAGGCAGGGCTGGTACTCTGATTAGCCCATTCATTTGTATCTGGCATATCCTTATGTTGCCTGGATTTTGTTCCGGTGTTTATCTACGGTCATGGAGTTTAATATGTTGCCTTAAACTGATGCCTTATGTCTTTTTCCCTCACAGTTCAAGATTATTTGTGAATTTTAACACCTCCTTTGTGTAGCAGACTTATCCCACTGAACTGATTTATGCATTTTTGGGGGGGGCACAAATTACTTCAAAAAAGCAGCAGAGCAGTTCCTCTCTGAAACAGGCTATTTGACATCATCTCGCGGTTAAACTGCTTTTGGCTGTTTCTGGTCGCTCCCGCCGCCGCGCATCACTAACATTCAGTTTGCTCCCTGGACAGGCTGTATGCTGTGTTTCGGCCAGTCGGCCTTTTTCCGCTTTAACCACCCAGAAGAGGCCTTCAGGATGAAAAGCATGCTACCGGGGGTGGGTCAGAACCCCGGCGGTGGCTACAGGATCCACACAGGTGAGTCTCCGCCACCACAGGGGCTGCACCCTCACCTGGGCTCCTTGGAAACCGTTATCTGGAACCAACTAGGACTTTTAAATTATATGGACTTGAACTTTTGAACTAATGTTAATATGTGTATATTTTCATGCTCCCCGGTTGCCCAGAGGAGGATGGGGTCCCCTTCCGAGTCCCCTTCCGGATGGGGTCCCCATTCCGAGTTTCTTCCTGCTATAGGGAGTTTTTCCTTGCCACTGTCGCCTCAGGCTTGCTTGGTGGGGGTTCGGGCCGGTTATATGTAAAGTGCTTTGTGACAATGACTGTTGTTAAAAGCGCTATATAAATAAAATTGAATTGAATTGAATTGCACAAACCTTCAAACCGGCTTTACGGCTCCTCCGGGGTCCTGTCTTTGTTCCATTTCTTCCCTTCTCCCACCACGCTGACACCAATATCCTGCCACTTAGGGGAGAAACGTGCCCCACCCTGACTGGAATTGGCATCCGTTGACTTGAAATCGTAGACGTGCAGTTACAGGATTCGCGACGAGCTGAAGTCAGGCTTCGCGGTCGGTAATACGGTTTTCTTCGACGTCTCCCTGTCAAACGGATCTACGGGCACAGAAGAGCTGTTACGAATGGTGGTTACGAACGGTGACCTGTTTGGTCAGAATGTGATACGGGTAGCGGTAAACAAGAAACATCACGACGGACGAGGACTGCCGGGGACACGCAGGGGTGTGTGGCACCTCCGAGGATAGCTCTTCTGTGCCCGTACATCCGCTGACAGGGCGACGTCGAAGAAAAACCGTATCACCGACCGCGCAGCCCAACTTCAGCTTGTCACGGATGCCATAACTGCACGTGTCTGCATTTTCTGCTTTAGCGGAGAGCGGCCGCTTTAATTTCATGTATAATCCGTTGAGAAGCAGCCTTAAGCTTTAGTGACGCTCATGTGACTGCCGGCAGAAATGCCCCTTCATTGCTGACGGTTTTAATACCCACTTTCAAGTCTTTTGGAGAAGGGCTAGCTCATCCTTGGCGTGTGGGGGTCGGATGATCTCTGCCACGTGAGAGAGGCTGTGTGTAGCGCAGTGGGTTAGGGATTTATGCCCGCCCTCGGAAGGTTATGGATTCTAATCCTTAGAGAACGGCCCTTAACAATATTTGCCTCACAGATGCTGACTGGCCCTGCTCACTTCTCTTGACTTGTAAATAAATAGATGTAAATGCCCCGCCCACACAGGTAAATTGGTCAGATTGATGCGTTGCTGGCTATGAACTTTCCACAGGTGTGTGCCATGAAGGGGGGGGGGCAAGATACTCTTTGTTGCTGAACAGATGAGCCTGCATGCTCAAGAATGCACTGGGGGATCGGTTGTGGTCAGGGCTGTGGACAAGGGACACTTTGTGTTTCCTTTAAAATTATTTTTTACGTTGCCTGATGATAAATCATTTCTACACAAGACAGCGTCTGTTTTCTCATGAGAGATTCAGACAGATGTAATTTCCTGCTGTGATGCTGGACCTGTAATTAGAACTCCTGAAATATCTGAAAGATACATTTTCTGTTTGTTTTTTTGTTTACAGATGTGGTCTTTAAAAAAAACAAAAACAAATGAGATGCCTTTTTATAAAAAAACAAAAAACAAATATAAATAAGTAAAGTGGGGGTCTTTTGGTTTCTCAAAGCAAGAAAAGCCAAGATTAGTTGTGAAAACATTGTAACTTGCATTGTTGTCCCTGCTAGGGAGAATCACACAGACTTTCAACAGACTATTTAGTGCCCTAGAAAAATGGCTACTGTGCTGTCAGGGAAACGTGTACCCTCTGTGGAATCCTGAATCCAGTTTACACCCCCCCCCCGAAGATGCATGTAAACCCTGCAATCAGCCCCAGGGGGTGGGGGATCTGAGCACCTATGTGACGTCATTTTTAATCACAGAGCGCCCCGTAGTGTACGGCTGGCGTCTAATTAAACAGGGACTTGTTTCTACGTGGCAGTTGAAAGCAGGAGTGGGAGGGAGGAGGAGAAGAGAAAGGGCCAGCTGTTTTTCCGAACTGGACTGGGTACGTGCTGTACTCCGCTAGTGGCCAGTAGAGGGCAGAAATGTGCAGATTCAGCGCCAGTACAAGGCAGTATTTCTTGCCCGGCGCTGGCACGGCTTCAGTCTGGAAGAAAACCGTCAGTCGGCATGTGGGTCATAAACATAAAAGGATTGCATGATTATATCCACGTTTCAGGCGAACCATCAGGAAATAACGCGCGTCCAGGAGTCCACTGAGCCTATTATCTACTTCACTTCCTCGCAGCCTCTTGCTGACACAACACCTGTCGTACTGTCATACTGGTCCGTGTTCACGCGGCGGTGCCCCGTGTTGGTTTGTGCCCCTCGGCGTCGTCACCTCCTTCCCTGAGATCCTAATGGTCAAACGCGCAAAGAGCAGCAGCCCTGAGAAATCAAGAAGGCGTTTCTAAAATGGGTCTTAGGCAGCTGATGGGGAGGGCGGAGCTGGGGAGTAGTAGTTTCAGTACTGGGGAGGCTGTTTTACAAGCTCGAGTCCCTCAAGCAACTGCGGGCTTTTCTGTATTCCAGACATCAAACGACGTTGGGGATTTCTTTGACACCTGTCTGTTGTATTTAAGTTTTAAGCGACCCCCACCCTCTTTTTTTCCCATTTCATATTTTCTCCTCTGATGTAGTTTATTGTCATCCTCGCGACACACAGTCACTTTTATCTAATCACATCTCGTAGACATTAATTTCCTTTCCCGCGATATCTCCTTTCGTCCCTGCCTTGATCTGTAGCCGTTTATACGAGTCACTAAAACAATGGATACATTTGTTTGAAACAAATGAGTATTTGATTTAAAACCGGTTTAATGCTTTTCTCAGTGTATTTTTAAACACTAGTTTCCGCCATATATTGTTGTTATTTATAATTAAAAAACCATTTATTATTGTTAATAATAGTAATAAAATATTGACATAACTTTAAATAATATTATATAATAATATATAATATCTGCTGATGGTGCACGTTATTTGCCAAATACGGAATGTGTTTTTGATTTCAGCTTTTAAAATAGCCTCCGAATTATGTTTGAGAGAGTTTTTATTTCTGAGAAGATAAACTGTGCATTTCGCCCGCGCATCATGTGGAAGTAACTGGCCACGTTCGCCGTCTCTCTCGGATCCGCGATTCCACACGAACTCCACGGAGATGCGCTGCCGTGAGTGGCGGACGGGGCGGGCTCGCAGCGGGGCTCTTTAAAAAGGGGAATCCGGAGATCGCACCGCCCCTCCGGAGCGCCGTCCGCCAGTCACATCGCTATCGCGGGGAGGGGAAGGGAAGGGAAGGGAAGCGGAGGCTCATCACAAGGAGGTGAAGGAGGGGAGGCTGTTAGCGGCCAGTGGCAGCCGGCGAACGGACAGCGATCCAGGCAGCCACCGGGCTTGAGGGTCACGGTGCCGCTGATCGTTTCCCTGAAGACTGAGGGCAGGTTGGCAGCTTGGGCACATTTAAAGCCCCTGAGCGCCGGCGTTTATACCAGAGACACGGCATCGCTGTAAGACCTTCCTTCCCGGTGAGTGCACCTTCATAATGAAGCTGGAAGTGCGTGTGCACGGCGCATCTTCTCACAGGGGCGCCTCATCTGTCTTTCTGTCACAAATCCGTGCTGTGGTTTTGTTTTGTTCCGTGAGTAAACATCGCAGGTAACTGACCATTTTATCTGCGAGATCTGACGGGGGGAAATGATTGAAAAGAGCGTGTCTCTTCATTAATAAGCGTTTTACAATTAATTTTTTCAAAGGCTCGCGGTCAAATGACAAATATGCGTTTATTTTCTGAGCAAATGTACTAAATGTAATGAATGCAACAAAGGAAATTTTAGCAATGACAGCAGAGGCAGCGTACATAAGCGTTGGCCCTGCTTTCAGCTCGGTTAACCGAAGTGACCGTCTCTAAGCGTTATTTGTCTGTAGTCCCACAGGACACTCGTTTTAAGAGATTTACGAGACCCACAATTTATTTCCGCGCCATGTATTGACATTTCACTTGTTCTTGTGACTAAACCTTCGATGGAATTGTATAAGTACGAATCAGGTGAATATATTTTAACTGCTTTTTAAAATAATCCTTTTTTTTTATACATGAAAAAGGTAGTGATGTTCCGCTTGCTTCCGTTTTTTTCATGCCTGAACGCATGAGTTCAGGTGAGCCCACACCTTACCTGCTGGTTGGCTACAAGGTCAACGTGGCTCTTCCTCCAGATAAATCTGTCTTTTCCCTACTGGCCAAATGAGTAAATGAGTTCCCCCTCTGTGCGGTCGGACAACTTTGCGTTTCCTCTTTCAGCTTCGTAAGGGCTTTAATACTCTGGCAGTATTTATTGATCTCCTTCCATCCACTCCGACTCGTGGAGAAAAGACTGACTGATCGATTGGTCGAACGAGGCACGGCATAATCATGTGGTCCGTTCGGACCGGGATCAGAAGCTGGTAGCACTTTGGCTCCGGAGATTCTGGATCCTGTCTGTCATGTCAGAGAGATCAAGGTCCTTACAGGATTGGCACCAATAGGATTTACCTTTTTAAGCTTTATTTATTTATTTAAACCAGGGTCTCATCAACCCCCACCCTCCACCCCTTGCCGGAAGCAAGATAGCATCTGGTGTAAATATGGCACTGAACTGCAGTTTACAAACATAACAGTTCCAGCAACCGGATTAAAGCGAGGCTAAAAAAGCAAAAATATTTCCTTATCTTTAAGGCTACAGCCCACCACACACCTTTGGCTGTGGGGGGCTGAAATTCGCCCACAGTCCTGCCTTTAGCTCCGAGCCATCGATTGCCAGGAGCACGATCAGTGTCTCATTCCTTTCTATTAACGTGTAAGGTTACTCTCTGTGCTTGTGCTTGTTGGCACATTGGTGGGGCCCCAGGATTCTAAGGGCCTCTGAGTGACACAGGCCCTGAAAAATGTGGAACTTAATTGGATTGACTTGGGTTGGGGGCCCAATATGATATACTCTCATAGGACCCAAAATCTGTAGTGGGCCCCTTCGCTGACCTCCGTGTCCTTCTTTGCAGATTCGGACAGCTTGGTCAATGGGAACCACCAGGCGGGCCTGCCCGAGTCCCGGCCGGTCCCGCGAGAGCGCACACGCCCCGAGCACAGCGCGCTGGTCACGTCCATCGAGAAGGACCTACAGGACATCATGGACTCGCTGGTGATGGAGGAGCCACAGGCCTCTGCATCCTTGCAGCCTATAAAGGCTGCTGGACCCCCGGCAGCCCAGTCACCCCTTTCCCCGGTGGTGAATGGTGGTGGCCGCTACCTGTTGTCCCCGCCCACCAGCCCGGGCGCCATGTCCGTGGGCTCCAGCTATGAGAACGCCTCGCCCCCTTTCTCCCCGCTCTCCTCTCCGTCGGGGGCCAGTAGCGGGAGCTACACCAGCCCCTCCCCGGGCCCCTGCCAAGATCCGGCCCCCTCCCTGCCCCCGGTGCCTGTCCGCTCATCCAGCTACAACCACGTGGTGCAGCCGCCCGTCCCCCAGCCCCGTACCGTGCTGTCCGGCTACGGCATTGGACCCAGGGTGCCTGAGAGCCCCAAGCTTCAGAGGAAAGCCTTGCTGGAGGCCCCCCCGAGTCCCACCCCCTCGCGTAGGGGTCTAAATCTGGAGAGGGCCCCGAACAGCCCCCGGCCGAACCATGGCTCGCCATCGGTCTCCGTGTCCTCGGTTCCTGGGGACAGCAGCTCCCTGGACAGGCTCTCGGTGAGGCAGGCCAGCCCCAGGCTGACTTCCAAGTTTCCCAGCACGTTGCCTTCCCCAGTCCCCCAGGTCTCCAGGGCGGCAGCCCTTCAAGACCGCCCGCAGAGCCCCTTCCATGACCTGGGCCCTGCAGACCGCTCGCTGACTGCCAGCCCATCCTGGCAGCTCTCGCCACCCCAACGCTCCTTCCAGCCCCCGCTGGACCCTATCATCCACATCATCCCGGGCGGTGGCTCGCAGGTGCAGCAACAGCGCCCCCTGCAGCCTCCAGAGAGCCCTCGTCTGGCTCGGCGCAATCAGGAGGTCAGTGGTGGAGGCATTAGCATGCGCGAGCTCCCCCCTCTGAGCCCCTCCTTGGGTCGGAGAGGCGTGCCCGTGCTGCCCGGTGCTCTCCCTGGGACCGCCCCAGTGCTCAGGCCGCCAGACAGAGCCCCCTCCAAGCTGGTGCCAGAGAGCCCGCGACTCCGCCGCAAGGCGGGCTCCCCCCCAGACGATGCTTTCGGGACTCGGGGGGTGCGAGCCCGGAGCCCGTCACCCACCTCCGGCTTGCTGAAGGACAGCGGGCGGAAGGGTTCAGTGGGTTATGGGGTCACCCTCCCTGGCACTTCCCCACTCCCTAGCCCCCGGCCCCCCCGCAAGATGTCTGCTGAGCTGGGGAGGCCTGTCGGACACCCAGGGATGAGGGAGCGCAAGAACAGCATCACGGAGATCAGCGACAATGAGGATGAGCTGCTTGAGTACCACCGGCGGCAGCGCGAGGAGAGGCTCCGTGAGCAGGAGATGGAGAGGCTGGTAAGTGGGCCGGCCAATCTGCAAACGGCATTTCCCAGCATCGGCCAATGAGTTTGTCGCTGCCTGTCACGTGGTCCAGGTACTTCTGGGTTGTGTGGGCTTGCTTTCAGCCCTTCCATGCATACAGAATAAACTAAAAAAAAGTGCATATACAGATGCTCCTCTACTTACGAGCGTTCAGACATACGAACGAAGAGGACTGCAAGTCCAAATTGTGTTCACTGGGCTCCCGTTTCCTGTCCGCAACATCGATATTTTTTCTGCGCTCCAGTTCTGCCTAGTACGACTTCTGGACGCTACTCCCACCGCGCAGCAGCGTAGCGTGCGTACTCCCAGCATCCTAGTTCTTAGTACTTGCGTATGCCCTTAAAATGATAGTGAGTAACGACTTGCGAACATTTCAAGTTGCGAACGGCCAATCGGAACGTATCTCGTTCGTGAGTAGAGGAGCGTCTGTGTTGGTTATTAGTAGTTAACCAATAACCTGTCCTATCCTGATATTATTTTCTTGTTACCTCTTATGACATTTCTTTGGAAGAGTGGACCATGCTAGACAGCCCATTTCCATTTAGGGAGGCTGATAGAGAGGAAGGTCTCTCAGCTCATTTAAGATCCTTGGTGTTTCTCCATCGCGAGCAGAATGAGCATCATTTTCCTCTGCCTGGAGGTAGTTTCCATGGCTACCTATTGTTTGTTGAGCATGAGGGAGTTTATTGCGCGGGTGGAAAAACTGCAGAGCGAGGGCATCCTGGGTAACTTCGTTTTGTCCATGCTTTGCAAAGGTCTATCCACTTCACATGGGGAGGCTGGCCTCTTGACCGGAGGGCCCTATGTCTCTCTCCAGTTGCTAGGCCTAAATGGTGAAGCCCATCTGTTTCCTCATTGGCTGGCAATCTCCCTGTCAGTCACTGTAGATCCCACCCCCTGTCCAGTACTTTTCTTCTCTAATTTATCGCATGAATTCAGGTGACCTGGGTTAGATGCAGAGTCTTAAAACGAAATGTCCAGAGAGCTGTTGTGCCCTTGAGTGAGGTGTCCGGACTGGATTTTTTTCAGGAGACCCCTGAATGACATTTAATGAGTAAATGGCTAAAAATATTTAGTAAAAATGCTTCCGATCACCTTGGGCATTGTGCTAATTTAAGTTGGTGGTGGGCTTGGCCTGCAGTCGCTGCTTTGATGCTACCTGCATGAAACCTTGTTTTTCAACACAAAGACCGAGAGAGTATTGAGATTCACCCTGTCTAAGAACGCAAAGACCGTATTTGTGGTCTTGGCAAGACCGGTCTTGTGAACTTGCCTTCCAAGAACAAACTTGGCGTGCAATGAATTGTGGGATTGGTCGAGTTCGGCGAGGATGCAACCAATGTATCCTTGATATCTGGGGTGGAGCAAGACCAACATCCAAGGATTTTTACCATCCTCTGAACTTCTGTTCTTAGTGTTGGAATTGGTCTTCGGCAATGGAAGATGATGTAAAACGGGTACAGGAGAACACAAGTACGGTCAATTATGCATATTGAGATTCAGCTACAGGTGTTTTCTGTCTGCAGTGGAGAAAGGTGAAAGGTCAGAGGTCAGCACAGATTCTGACGGCTGTCATTTTCAAACGGGAGGAACGGACAAGAGGGCTACGTTCTGGGTTTGCTCGAGACCTATCAGATAATCAACTAAGTAATCAAGAGTGACAGAAAGGGGGCGGCAGGGAGCACAGCCTCCCAGGGCATTTTTATAGGGTTACACTGGTTATTGTCTGCTTCTGCACAACATTAGCCTATTTATAAAGGATAATTGGGCACATTAAGGTATAATGGGCACTGCCCTGCCTTAAAATGGGCCTTAACAGGCCTGGGGCAAGTCGGAGAACAATTTGAAGAAATGCTACAATAAGGATTATTTTCCAGCTGAAATAATGGCTGCTGTTTCAAGCAAACATATTTTTTTACAGCATGAACATTATTTTGGTGATCTGCAGGCAGAGATGGAAAGACTTGGCAAGACTGAAGGTGAAGTTGGCTAACTGCACTTGCACCCCTTGGTGTGGCTTTTCAGGGAGGAAACGTTTTGATTTCTGATATTTGACTTTAATGAAGGCACTAGGATTCATGTGACTTTAGGCCTAATTAAATGTTTTCTAGCTGGGGAGAGCTGACGTGCCACTTTAAGAAAAAAAAAAAGTTCTGCAGTGATTCATCAGATGAGTTGCTTATCTGGTATCACCGTTTTACGGAGCCAGTCGGTTTAACCTCCCAACAGCAGGTGGTGCTGTGCCGTGGGACAGTGCCCAAGCTGTTCATCTGTTTGCAGTCACAGTTGTAGGATTGAGGATCTCAGAGGTTCAGTGATGAGATGGCGCACATTCTTGAAGGCTTTTAAAGGCCCCCCCAGCAAGACACTGGCGTCCAGGGGGCTATATTTACCCAGTGGGTGACTGTGATTCATTTCCGAGATCCCCCCGCCCCCAGCTGTCCACCCCTCTGATGCTGGCAAGGGGCTGGGGTAGGGACATACCCCACCATGTGGTCAATCCATGCTATATTTGGAGGTGGGCTTTTGGACTTTCTTGGCCGGCATACTTGGCACGCAGAGCCCGTCTCATGGAGCGCCATTGGGGAGCCGCTATGCCCGCCGCCGGCTCGCCGACAGCCTCAGCGCCCCCCTGCCCGTTTCTAAGTAATGACATCATGGGCTGTCCTGGGCGCCTGCGTACGGTTAGAGTTTCAAAATTGCCGAGGGGAGAAGATCGTCGTCTCCAGGGCCTTCTGGGATAGAGGCAGCAAACCGGGTGCATTGCATGCTTTTTATTTAGCAGACACTTTTATCCAAATGTGATGTATCATTGAGAAACAGGATCAGATAGTCCATGCAACAGTTGAGGGTTAAGGGCCTCGCTTAGGGGCCCAAAGGCGTAAGCGTGCTGCCGAATCAGGGATTCGAACTTGTGCCCTTCTGATCACAGGCACATTGTCTCTACACACTGTGCCACACACCATCAATCATACATTGACCACAGGGAAGAGAATTGGCTTGATTTGCTCAGTACCCTGCATGTCAGAAGAAGTAATTCAGGTTATTTGTATCGCATACGAAGAACATACAGTGCAAAGTGCTGCTTGTAATATGAATGTGAAATATACTGTCGCACAAAGAACAAAGATGGGTACACCGGTTGGGAAAGGGAGGGGAGGGGCTTTTATAATGTATAATTTAGCAACACCCCCAGCACTGATAGAGTGGGGGTTTTTTTTTTATGGACTGTGCATTAAATCATGGGTTAAGTGCAGGATAAATCACTGGTCCTGACCTCGTATATTTTCTGTGTTTTTCCTTTGCTCTTGGTTAAATCGCGACGACATTGAGCGAGCGGTTTTGAAGTCGTGGTGTCTAGCGTGAAATGTTTATGGTCCCTGCTCGTCTCTGCCTTTGTGTCTATGTAAGCTTACAGCGGGGGGAGAACTTGATTATCTCTGGAGGACTTGCATAAATCCGTGCCCTCCTTCCAAACAATGAGTATCCTCTCCATTAAGAGACTACATCATTTTTAAGTTTACCGTTCCTGTGACCGGCACGTCCACGATGCCACCCCGGCGTGTGTAGGTCTGGGCGCTGCGCTCCAATCCTCACAGTAGCACCTCTAGAATGTTCCATGATGCCAGAAAACTTTCACGTCTCCATCCATATTGCCCAGATCCCCACGGCGTGGTCTTCTGGGTTTGACAAACGTGGCAGGAGAACCGGCGGGAAAGGATCCATCTACCATTTACTACCTAATGAAAAGTGATTGGTGTCAAAGGCTAACATCGATCTCACTCTGTTTATGTGCTGCTGTAGTCAAACGCTGTGGTCCTAGCTGGGCAGGCGAACATAAAAGAGTGACCCTCCTGTCTCAGTTACTGCATTCTGCTATTGGACAAGCTGTTTGCAGCCACGCTTGTTTGTTTTGTGATGCTACAGGTGTGAGTTATTTCTGGTGAATGATCTTTTTTGTTTTATAGTTTCTCGCTATAGTTTTTTTTTTTTTTTTAATCCTTGGCAAAAGGACTGTTTTTAAAGCAGATTTTGTGAGTAATTTTGTCTGATTAAAATTAGCAGTTTACACAGTTCTATATTTTACACGGTAAATGCTTTCTCAAAAGCTGTATACCTTTCGGTCCCCATACCGTGCAGGGACAGTGGCTGCATGCGCGGCTTTTCCTCTGAAAAATGGCTGCCGATTTTTCTTGCTGGCATGCCCATCGAGGGCTGAGTTGCCTGAATATATAATCCTCCCAGGAGCTGCAAGTAGGCAACAGTCCACTAGAGGTCTCTACAGCACCAACATCTGGCTTTTAAAACCAGAGACGGCTTTTAATCCTACAAATAAATTAAATTAAAATCTCTTTCACACAAGGATATGTTTTCACTGGCAGTCTATGCAGTAGTTTTGAGTAAATTATGCTTTTAATTTTGAAAATGAGAATTTCAAATCTCATTGTGGTAGAATCGCGCGCACGGTCATATTCAGTGCGTGATTTATAGTTGGCAATCAGCCTAACTGCATGTCCTTGGACTGCAGGGGGAATCTGGAGCACTTTGGCGGAAACTGGCACAAAATGGCGAGAACATGTAAACTACACGCACGCAGACTGCTAGGGCAGGATTCCCAGCGCCGGAGGGGTGAGGCAACCCACTGACCCACCTCTCTGGCCCATGTTAATGGTACATTCTGTAACTAATTAATTTTTTTTACGGTCATTTCATTTGAATGTTATAAATGAAAAATCTCTTCTTTGCCAATGAGGGTCAGATTTGCAATTCCAGTCCTGTCTGCGACCGTAAGACAGCAGCTTAAACATAAGTGTTCATAGCAGTTGCATACTTGCAACATTCTCGTCCCAAATGCCCCTCTCCTCTAGAGACAAGCCTGGCGCGCCGCGGCCCCGGGGGGGGGGGGGGGCGGCGGGGCGGGGGCGGGCGGGGGGGGGGGGGGGGGGGGGGGGGGGGGGCCGGGCCCGGCGG
>JAODLD010000044.1:18158717-18171714 GCA_026781065.1 Mormyrops boulengeri | reverse complement strand
GTGCCTATGGTTTGGACCAGCGGTATAGAACAATAATAACACTCCACATTCCCAGACTGGAGCAATCCATTCCTGACACTGTGGGTCACAGAAAGCCTGAAGCCCCTTTCCTCACCCACCTGTCCGCCCCCCCCCCCACTAGTGTGTGCTTTAAAATTGTCACCACCACCGGTCCCCTACCACCAGTCTACCCACCCAGCTTTATCAAGCGGCCATTTAATCAGCGATTTACATAACAGCCCTTTAGTTGTTTAATAAGAGTAGATACCCCCCTTGCCCAGTGGCCCCTCCCGTACTGAGACCTCAGCTCGCTTTCTGGACAAACAGGTGGGTACCCACGATGAGCCGGGACGGTCGTGCGCGTTGTCGGCCCCGCACTGACGGAGGCGTCTTCTCTCTCGGCACCGTTGCTGTCTTCGCGTTTCCTGTCCTGCTTCTCGCTGCGTGTTTCAGCTCTTAATCATAACAGTGTGTCACTAACTCGACCTAATCACTAACCACGCCGAACGGCGGAGTCTCTCTTCTGTTGTCCCCAACACTTTGACCTTCGGTGGGCTGGAATGGATCCGTGATTAACGGCTCGAAATGGAGGGTGGTGCTGGTTCGGGTGGCTCTGGGAAACTTGTCACGGTTCGCTATCGGTGTGACATTTATTCTCGTTTCGTTTATTTTATTTCGAACCCTGGTACGTGCCAGTAAGACTGCGGACTGTGTAAACATGCCTTTGCAAGATAAGACGAATAGGTCCGTGAGTAGCCTACTGTAAGTAACGCTCCAGTTCTTTCCATTCCCAGAGGTATTTCCTTGAAACTTCCATCCATTTTCAAATACGTAGTGCGTATGATTTATGCAGATTCTCATTTATTAGGTATTTTTAATTTAATTGCTAGTTTGAAGACTATTTACTGAAATTGCTCAAGAGCCGTTAATTGACTTATTTGGTCTCCGGGGGATGTGTTTATTTATGGTGGAAGGTCTGTTCAGTCTCAAAGTCCTACCTCCTAGAATGTCATGTGACTTGTTTGTCCGACGCTAAAGTTCTTGAGAGGTTTAAGAGAGAGAAAGGATGTGAACGCTGTCCAGGCCTTGAAGTTGAGGGAGGGCTCTTGTTTAGGCTATTGGGGGGATATATTAGATACGGTTTTTGTTTTACGCCACTGGATGGAAGTCCAGTGATGATTTGAATTTGTTTTTAGCGCAAGACTGTGGTAAAATGTGATTGTCTGCTGCGGTCACTGAGGATTCCTTGATGAGCCTGTCTGTTAGGTGACTTCTGTGCCTCCTCCCCCTCGCCCTCCTCGTTACCCACATACCCTCTCAGGAGGCAGAGATCCTGGAGGCGGCGACCAAGCGCTTCGAGGACCTGGAGTTCCAGCAGCTGGAGAGGGAGAGCAGCCTAGAGGAGGAGAGGGAGACGGTCAGCCAGCAGCTCCTGCAGGAGCAAGCAGAGTACCACAGCAGCCTGGCCAAGCGGAAGGTGGGGGTGGGGGGGTCACGCTGCTTAGCATGTCAGCACTGCCACCCTCTGAACACTCTCAGGGCTGCTGGAATGGGAGCTCTCGTTACAAATGAGAAATGGACCTAGCTACTGGGGGGCGGGAATTTCCAGAGGTCTGGCACTGGAAATGTGGAAGGGGAGCAGCAGAGCTTAAAATACCAAGGCTAAACTGACAAGAGATTAAGGACAGGTTCCCATTTCCTGAAGGCTACCGCTTCAGATATTCAGAAGGGTGCTGCTCTTGTACCTTTGAGTGCAGCAAGCGGAACGTCTCCTTGTTGATGTATGAAATAGCTATACAGGTAATAAATGCTGTAGGTACGAGTGCCAGCTAATCCAGTGTTTCCCAACCCAGTCCTTGGGGACCCAGACAGTCCACATTTTTGAGTTCTCCCAGCTCCTAGCCAATCAAGAACATGGAATATTTGGTATGGGCGTGTTGGCAGCAGGGAGGGAACAAAAATGTAGACTGTCTGGGAGTCCCCGAGGACTGGGTTGGGAAACACTGAACTTACCAGTATAAAGTGTTACATTTACATCTATTTATTTAGCAGATTCTTTTGTCCAAAGTGAAGTGAGGCAAATAGCACATTACAAATGTGCTGTCAGGGAGTCCACTAGGTATATGTGTGGCTAGGCTTTGTTCCCAACAAATGCCCAGCTACAATGTTATGATGTGTTTTCCTTTAATGTAATGGAGTGGACCACATGCATTCAGTCAGGCAGGTGTGAAGACACCTCAAGAAGGTCCCACAAGGGTGAGCGCAGCAGCGCCCCCCTCTGTCACAGTTATCGCAGAGCAGTTTTATGTTTTTCAGTTAAAACTGTGATATTAATGACTTCTGCCCCTGGTGGTCAGCAGGTGAGCGGACAAGATTTACAGCTCGGTTTGGACAACGTCTTACAAGATATTTACGAGTTCTGCCAGGCTCATGCTCAGGCCGCTGGCCGAGAATTTTATTTATCCTACCCATTGCCATAAAAGGACCCTTCGTGTCACTGGATTCCAGGAGAAGCTGGCGGCGCTGGAGAGCCAGGCCAACCAGCTGGGTCTGCAGGCAGCGCAGGAGTGCGAGCGCCTGGCCAAGGAGAGGAACCTGGCGGTGCAGATGCTCCACAAGGCAGGTGTCCCCGGCAAGGCCTTCGGGCAGGGAGAGCCACACAGAGCCTTTGTGCTTTAAGTACACTGTCATGTATTTGGAAATTACTTTTGTAACAGAATCATCTGTTTCGTGGCCATCAGGATTGCTGATGGAGTAAAAATCAGAGAAGACCATTCTTCGAAACCCATATTTAGCTTTAAAAAACATAACTCTAGGTTTCCTCTGCTTCCAACAGCACGTAGCATAATCCGTCCTGCCCATCATTTCTCCTGTGTGTCTCATTCTGTGGTCCACCTTAACATGTCTAAAGCTCACTTGATGTTTCCAGAAGAAAGCTTTTTGACGTCCGTGTGGCGCTGTGTTTACAGGAGAGAGAGAAGCTGTCTGCCCTGGAGAAGAGATACCTCAGCCTAAATGGAGGAAGGAGCCTCCCCAAGAACAGCACTACAATGAAGGAGGTGAGGCAGTCCTGTCATTCTGCCCCCTGCTGTCCATACTCGGTACTGCATTTGCATGCAAAAATGGAGCAGTGCGGAAAGATAGTAAGAGCTGGGTAATAAAAAATCATTTTATTTAAATGTTTAATTGTGATCGATTAATTGACTATGTCTTGTCCCCATGTCCTTTCACCATGGTGCTTTGTGTGTGTGTGTGTGTGTGTGTGACACAAAGAGAGGCTGTGTTTGAAATGGTTCACTGATTTTCTCACAACTATTCCTTATATACAAATGCCTGTGCCATTCAGACTGTAGGGAATTAGCCAATGAAAAAAGGCCGTGGTTTCAGACACAACATTCCACAACGCTCCACAACGCTCTGTCATCCTCATGACCTTAGACCACAGGTGTCAGACTCCAGTCCTGGGGGGCCAGAGCCCTGCACATTTTTGGGTTTCCCCTCGTTTAACACACCTGATTCAACTCCTTATGCTAATTACCACATAGCTGTTAAGCTGAATCATTTGTCGTGGAACAGGGAAAGAACTAAGCTACACAGGGCTCCGGCCCTCCAGGACTGCAGTTTGACACCCCTGCCTTAGACTGACTTTTGCAAATAGCTAAATACACAAAATATAGGAAACAGAATAAAAGAATAAAAGTTAAAAATATCATTTAATTTAGCGGATATTTTCATGCTCATGCCCCAACGGTGACATTACTCGGGTGACCCTGGGATTTGAACCGGTGACCTTCTGATTACAGGCACAGCAGTCTAATTCTCTGAGCCTCACAATATTTATTATTATAAACTGAGAAGTCATCTTCAGTCTTTGCAGAGATCTGTAGTTTCAGTTAGTTTTTAAATCATTTTTTAAATATATTATGTGTGAAATGTTACTGGCCAGCAACAGACAGCACCTTCGCATTGCATCGTGGGATACGCAGAGCATTGTAGTCTATCATCCGTACACTGTGATTTGCAGTGCAGTGTGGGTACTTTTTATTGCACTAAATAGTGCGTTGAATCTGCTGTTAAGAATTCTCACAACTCTAGCGCACTGTGTCGGTTTCATGAAGCGATTCTGAATGCAGCCAGCGAGAGATTTAATACTGACTTTTAGTTTTTATTATTTATGTGACTTGGTGTTGCGTGGGACCATCTATCCATTTACTGTCTCTGCCTGTATCCTCATGTCTGTATCTCTGTGTTTGTGACTGCGGTGACATTTTTCTCTGCCAGGATCACAGACATGCCCGCAAATCAAGGTCTAGAAAAATAGCAACAGAAAAAGTCTAATCACCTAATATAATGTAACAAGTATTAACAGCTCAGTAACAAATTGTAAATAAAAAGTGCTTATTTAAGCTTTAATCCTAATGCTATATAAGCGACTTTCATCTGCTTCGGCAGTTTAGAATGTTTTGGTGGTCTGGCAGTGAGAAAGCTTGCCATTTGGGCGGCCAGATAGGTGTTTTGTCATTGGAATTAGGCTTTACTGGTCATGGGAATGTTCTGGAATGTTCTAGTTTACGTCACATTGGACATGTGTCATCCTGGGTAGCTGCTGATGCTCAAAAACTTTGAACAGGAAGTTCTCCATATCAGCGAATCGGATGCAATCGAGGACACTTATTCCCAGAATTCCCTCTGCGAACCTGCCGGCTCCTACCTAAACTCTTCGTCCTCTCACATATATCCCATCCGACCCCATGAGGTAATCTGGTTGGCCGGTCCTGCATGCAGCCTTACAACACCCCCCCCCCCACCATCCCTGTCATTTTCTTGAGCTTGGCACAGTCTCTGTGTAGGTTCTCGTCCACGTCTCTGTTCGTGTCCCACTGTCCATCACGCACGAGGGCCACGCTTTTGTCGAACGACGGCCAGCGACGACGTGTCTTGTGCAAGCTCCTTTCACGCTCATTTGCATTCAGCTTGGCTTTGGTCACTGTTTGTTTGTTTGTTTTCCCCCACTTGTTTACTTTCTGAAAGAACGTGAGTCTGTTTCCCTGGAGCGCCAGCTTTGTGGTGAATTCCTAAAGCATATTCTGCCTGATGTTTATGGACTGCATGGAGAGCCTTGCTGTGACAACGTCTCTGTGCGTGTGCCTTTACTAGGTGTTTTTTTTTTTTTTCGCCCCCCCTCCCTTCTCTTCCTCACCCAGGGTTAGTATCTGCCTGTATACGCACCTGCCCCCTTTGCTCACTGTGCATCTCTGTTGTGCATCTGGGCTGCAGCACCCGGCATCCTGGCAACATTTTCAGGCTGCTTTTGAGAGCTGGTGGCCCTTTTACAAGCCCCCCCCCCCCTTTAAATGTGTCCTCAACAGGAGCTTGGTGAACAAATGGATAAGCAGTGGTCGCATATTTTGGGTGCATTTGTGTGTATGTGTGTGAGAATCCATGATTAAACTGACCGCCCTTTCGTCCCACACGCCTCTGCTGTGGGCCCAGTGCTCTCAGGAGTACCTGAAGCTCTCTGACGTCTATAAGATGTATGGGAGTGGAAACTTCAACCCCCCAGCTGCCACTACCCCCGCTCCGCACTGCCTCTCGCTTGCCGTAGGTCCGGCCGCTTCCTGCGAGGTACCACTCCGCTTCCTCTCTCCCTCCCTCTGTTTCCCTGTGCCTCTTTCTCGCCAGCATGTCTCAGAATTGCAGCTACTTTACTGACCCGATCTCTGCCTTGCGTTGACTCTCCTACATCCGGTCCTCTTGCTGCTAAACTGCATTTGTAGGCTGTAAAGCACGAGGGAATGGGACGCGCAGCAAACATTATTTGCGTATCATGTAACGGTGGTGGTTTGCTCTGGGCCGCACTGCTAGCCTCAGGCCAATGGAGGAATGTCCCAACCTTATTTGGTTTTTGTTTTATAATAGCTCAGTGCGTGTGTTCCATTGGCGTCTCCTCAAGTTATACCTTTGAGGCGATTTTAAATTCAGTGGATTGCATTTTAAGTATCGTAGTCTCCCATATGTCTGGTGTATTTTGCACTGTATTTTAAAATAAAATTAAATTTCATTCATATCCACAGCCAGTGTCTCTATATATAATACTAACTGCTTTTGTCCCTCTGTAATATTTGACTTCTTGTTCATTCTGAACAGTATTAGGGCAGTTTGTCAAATTGCAGCCGAGTATATTAGTTTGTTGAAATTTGTTAAGTATCGGGATCTTGACCATAGCATTTTTTTAATCATAATGTTAACGTGATATATCAGGCCTTATACTGCAGAGGCTAATTCTATTTCTCTTTCCTCTGTATGTCTATCTCTTTCTTTTCTTTTTCTGTTCTTGCGCTTTTTTTGCCTCCCAATACCCCTTGCTCTGCTTGTGCTTGTGGAAAGGAATACATCACTCTCAGCCAAGTAAACCAGATCTTCGGGATGCCGAAGGTCGACCCCTCCCCCACCTCTCCCGTCCAATCATTCCACTCCGTAGTTGCAGAGCCCGCCTTCTCCTGCTACACAACTCCCCGTGGCTCCTCCCTCTCTCTCTCCACCGAGGTGTGTGTCCCCACCCTCCATTCCGTCTTTTTCCCTCATCCGGCCCGTACGCTGGTGGCTAGCTGCCCGAGACTTCAACTCCATCGGCCTTAAATGGCAGTTCAAGCTGACAGCTCTGGTATCTATAAAATTCACCGCACATTGACCTTTGACTCCTCCCAGTCTACTGCTGTGATGGAAGACACTGGATGTTCCTGATGTTACCATCCAGATACCACCCGCCATTATATCTGAGCCCGTGTACCAAGTATTGGAAACCATATTCTCATGAAAACTCAACTTGTTAGCGATATGTGCTGAATACTAACTCACTAGCAATATAAATCCATTAATAAAATGATCATTCGGTTTACCTGGAGTGTGCTTGACCGATGGCCTTGTCGCGGTAGTCTTCGACATCTGCATACATTCACTTCCTTGCAATGAAAAGATCAGTCAAGAGCAAGATTTAGTCAAGATCAGAGCTTTTCACCCTTCCATGGGCAGAAATGTCTTGTTTCTTGATCTTTATCCTGCTGGGCTGAAGTCCTCACAAAGGTTCTTTGGAATTCACTGAAGAACTGGTGTCAAGAGTGGCTGCAAACCTGGCTGGAGTAGAAAGATTGTTAGTCCTGTCAGCGTTTCAGGATTCACGTGCTGTGAACCTGCAGGATTGGGAATGAAGTCCTTTCATTTAGCATGGTTCAGAATTAGCGCAAAGAAGAAGTTACTGCTGGGGTCTCTGCATTAAGAATGTTGCCTTGTTTTCTCGCTGTGCATTGAAGGGGTAGAATCTGTACATTTGGACAGAGCAATCAGGCTGGTCTGTGATCCGTTGGTTCTCAAACACACATTTAAAATATTTTCTTATTGACTCTTTGTTTCTCTCTCTTCCTCCTCCTTCTCCTCCGCTGCCGTCTCGCACCAATCTTCCTGGTTCTCTACTCTCTCTGCTTCCGTTCCTTCCTGGATTGCTCCTGTCAGCCTGACTGGAGCAGGCCTCAAATGGCCGCTCTGGATTTGGAGCGGTGGTACCAGGAGGTCATGGCTGCTGGGGAGGCCGTCCCTCTCATGAGCGGCCAGCCGTGCCCTCCCCCCCTCCCAGCTAAATCTCTCTCGTCACGCAGGCCAGCGCAGGTAATTCCCGGACGCTGCTCCTGGTTCCTTCTTTCCTGTCTTTCTTAACCTCCACTGTTTTCGTGACGTTGACCGGACACATTGGTATGAATGATTGAACTGTGCCGTCTCTGCCGCTTCAGTCGGGATGTCGTTGTCCTTCAAGCAGCAGAGCTGCGGTACGAAGTGTGACCACAGCTACGCACGGAGAAGCTGAAGGTCCCTCGCTTGGGTTGCCTCTGACGGATGACTGAAGGGTTTGCCCTAATGTACGAGGTCTCGTTAAGGGAGATTCCACGGCTGATGCGGTTTTCCCTTCATCTTTAGGTATACCGCACCAAACTGGAGAGTGACTGCAGCTCATCCGGACCGCGGGCCAAAGCTAGCACCGGATCACCGCCGCAGTACGGCGCCGCAACGCTTGGGCGTTGCACGGTCTCCAAGGTGTGTCACATGACAGTTGCCATAGCGAATGGCTGAGATCTTTATAAAAATGGGTCTCTATACAAATCGATGAAATTTCGATTTATGGATGGACAGACGGACGGATGGATGGATAGATACATAATTAATCCCGAAGGAGATTACATGTTTATAGTTACTTGTTTACATGTTAACGCTACATAGTACATACCGACAAACAGTAACAGTGCAAAGAATGTCAGGGACTCCATAGTATTGCATGGAACTCCATGGTAACAGCACAGAAGTAAATAGTCTTGCACAGTTTGTATGGCAGTGGACAAATTTAATGTTTTGTGAAGGTGCCTAGGTGGTTCCGGTCCATTCAGACAGCGGGTCACCCCCCCCCCCCCTTGCCATAGGCTGACTCGATGTAGAATCTAATGGCCAAGGGTAGGAATGACCTTGCATAGAGCTCCATGCAGTGGGCTGTTGTTTGGCCAAGACAAACTACTGGGCTTATTGTGGGTTATCTTCAGGAATGAGCCGGCAAGGTGCCGCAGACCGAAACAAGTCATATCACGTAAGACATGACATCTTCAGCCTTTTCCATCCTCATGGCTAAATAGCTGTCGCCCAACCCTCTCGCAGAGCCCCTTGACACTCCCCAGCAACACGGGAAGCCTTCCCCGAAACCTGGCCGCCACTCTGCAGGACATCGAGACCAAGAGGCAGCTGGCCCTGCAGCAGAAAGGTAAGATGCCCCTCTTGGTGATAACCTTACCCGTATTCCACAAAGAGCCTAATGCATTTCAGCTGCCAAGCAGGCAGTGGGAGGATATGACCCGACCTCGTCGATCCTGATGGTATGAGGGTTCAGAAGTTGGGTCCTCGACCACATCAGGGCCCCCCACCTCCATCTTACCTGTCCAGCCCCCCACCCAGCCCAGTAGCTCTCGATCCATCCATCGTAACTACAGTATTCTCTGTTTCCATGTCTCTCCTACCACCGCATTGCCCACTCATCTATCAGTGTCCTTGCCCCCCCTGATCGAGCCCCGGCCCCCCAGCGTCAGCCTCACAGGTAGAACCCCCGAGCCCGGGGCAGCGGGCCTGCCTTTTCGTTCAGCCCATAGCCTCTCTGTTCCAGTTGGGACTCTGCCTTCTCCTTCCAGCATGCTCTTGTTTGGGCCCTCTCTGATGAGAGGTGTATCCTTGCAGAAGGATAGGTGATGAGCTTGTAGCCACACGTAGACGAGAAGACCAAAGACAACCAAAAGTAGACTCTGATTCTTGGTGCACATCCTCGATGTGTGTGACTGTGGCTCTCTGTAGCTGGGTCTCCTGCACATACATGATTTATGTATGCATGGGACACGACTACACTGAAACGTGGCTGGCCCATGTCGGTCCGTGGGGCATTGGTTGACGTCTGTGGGCCACACGCATGCTATAGCTTTGATGTTGTATCTCCACCCTGATACCGATTTTATTCGGATGGCTATGCTTTCCTGTCCCCAACAGGCGCCGGGGGGGGGGGGGGGCGGCGGGGGGCCGCCGCCGCCGGCGGGGGGCTGGGCCCGCCCCCCCTCCCCGGCAGCCGCGGGGGGGGGGGGGGGGGCCCCCCCCGCAGTGCCACATGCCGTATACCACAATGCTCCTAGCAGCAGGCCCTTCCCTGCTGCCCGCCGCTCACCCCCCAACGCGGGGGGCCGTGGGACCCGACCTCGCCTTCATTGTTCAGGAGGAGAAATACGGCCACTGTTACAGAATCCTCCGCCTGCCCGTGGAATGGGTTTCGCTGACAGGATACAGGCGTGGGGACGGCATGGTCTACACTAATGATTTCACATTCGTATGGCCAGATTTAAAGAACATATTTTAGTTAGAAGTCTAGTGGGCTCTGGTTGGTGGTGCTGTGCAGTGTTCTGGCAGTCAGGCTGAGTCACAGAGATGTTCTAGTGGGACCTTGAAATCTAGCTGTTATGGTGTGACTCTGGTAGTTATTGTACGTGTGACCGACCCTGATACCCACTGACATCTGGGAAGTAGAGCAAAGATCACCTGTATTCTCACTGGAAGGTGGGGGGCAGGTTTTGGCCTCAAACACTTGAAGGTTTGTCTAGGCTGTGCCCTGGGGGGCCTCGCCCTCAACACTGACACTCAGATCGCAGATAGGTGAAGTCTTCAGCTCTCCAAGCACACTGTCCTTCAGCACCATCTCACTGCGCAGCACACTTTTTGTGTACCCCTGTTCCCAGAACTGTGGTTGATATGAATTAAATTTCTATCTGCTTTCAGTCTCAGGCATTATGCTGGGATCTTATCAAGAGTCCATAAAGGAATGTGCTTGCTGCCAGTAATCATTAATGGTTATTGACTAGTTACTGCGGTGTTGTTTGTCCAGCGGTGTGAAACAGGAACCGCTATGCATTCTGGGCTCGTTTGTCTTGTTCTTGAAATGAGTTTCAGTGAGTTTCGTTGACTGAAGTCAGTGAGAGCCGTTGGCCAGACAGTTATCATTCCTGGGAAGGATGGAAGATTGAGGAGCTTCTGTTCACCTACATTTTCCATACATAACATTTTTCCATACATTACAGTAACATTGCTTCATGTGCATCAGCATCTCCTCCCCATCCATGGTCCCCATCCTGCTGTACAGCTGCTTTTGTTCTGCTTATTTTCCTCATTTTTGTTGTGTCATCAGTGTTTTTATTTCTCCATCCAGATGTTCTCACCACCACCTCTCTTCCCACTTCCAAGACCCCTGTCCCAGACGGAAGCCGAGGTATGGTAGCACTGTGTGTGTGTGTGTGTGTGTGTGTGTATGAGTGGGTATACCTCACCTTATGGGAACACAATGTCCCCACAATGTCCCCATAAAGGAAAACTCAATTTAATAAAAATCTGTGACTGTAATGAAAAAACTAAAAATGCAAAAACTCCTGTATTTTGCTTGGTTACTTATGATTATGGTTAGGGCTGGGTGGGGGTTAAGGGTGTCATAGTTAGCGTTAGCATTTTTCCCATAGAAATGAATGAGCGGTCCCCATAAGGATATGTTTACCCCACATGTGTGTTTGTGTATGTGTGTGTATGTGTGTGTCTGTGTGTTTGGGGGTTATGCATATATACATTGCGGGGACATTAATGTGATAAAAACTTGCTATTTTGATGTTGTGGGGACCATTTTTTTGTGCCCACAAGAGGAAACTTAATTCTATAATGATTTGTGACTGCAATCAAACAACTAAAATTGTCAAAAGGCTTGTATTTTGTTTGGTTACTTACGGTAAAGGTTAAGGCTGGTTAGATTAAGATTAAGATTTTCCTGTGGCAGTTTTCCATTGTAAATTATGTGAGCCGTGCCTGAGGCGTACTCGATCTGACATGGACCTGCTTACTAGCAGGGTCAAAAGCATGACCAAACTGAGCTGGTTGCGTCACCACCATCTGATTGGTCAAAATGCACAGAGATACCGGTGTTCTGCACATGGATTTTACATCCATCCATCCATTTTCTGACACCGCTTGTCCTTTTCAGGGTTGCGGGGGGTCTGGGGTCTATCCCGGATGCATGTATTATCTGAAGGAAAAAGCTTGTATTCTATATATTTTTCATTGCTGAAAACTCAGAACTTGAGAATTTCTAATCTTCTATTAATAAGTATTATAGAAAAGCTGAATGGAATAGATTCGTAATGCAAATTTACACAAGAAAATGCTGATTATGGTAGCGTTTCATACTTGTATCATGCAGTGATTGTCACAGACATGCTAGCGGAAATTAGCATACAGTAAAATAAATAATAATAATTGCACATAGTAAATCATGATGTGAGCATTAAATAGGCTTTTCTTTGATATTGTGTCACTTTCGCACTCCAAATTTGAAAATATCAGTACTGAGCTGAGCTTGCTATGATGGAAAACTGAAGCAAGTTGGAACCGTGCCGTAATTAGTCTCTTTTCGAGTTACGAGTCGGGTACGGGTCGATTCCTGTATGCCAGTGGAAAAGCGGATTAGGGCTTTTCCCATAAAAACTAAAGGACAATCCCTACAAACATATGAATGCAAACATGTGGCACATGTGTGTGTCAGAGAACATCTGTCAGTTTGAATGTGTGAGTTTCTCTGGAATGTTCCTCTGTATTACCAATATCTGTTAACGGGATATAATCTCAATGTAGGTGTCATTTTGATAGCCCAAATAATTTTTCAGCTCCCTGTGATAAGGTCCTTGTTTTTACAGTGATGGCCCAGGTACAGTGTCAGCCCTTTGTGATAAGAACCCTGTTCTTACAGTGATAGCCCAGGTACATTGTGAGCCCTCTGTGGTAAGGGCCCTGTTCTTACACGATAGCCTGGGTACAATGTCAGCCCTCAGTGATAAGGTCCCTATTCATACAGTGATAACCCAGGAACAGTGTCAGTCCTCTGTGATAAGATCCCTGTTCTTACAGTGATAGCCCAGGTATAGTGTCAGCCCTTTGTGATATGGTCCCTATTCTTGCAATACTAGCCCGAGTACATTTTCAGCTCTCTGTGATAAAATCCCTGTTCTTACAATGATAGCCCAGGTATAGTGTCAGCCCTCTGTGATAAGGCACCTGTTCTTATTGAGTCCAGTTATTTTTTTTTAGTTATGTTTATTTGTGAAACAGCGCCCTAAACAGTGTCAGTCTTATTTTAAATGATGAAATCTTTACTGTTCAAGAAACATTTTAAAATCTCTTAAATCGTGTACTTTCACAATGTGACTATAGCAGGGGTGGGCAGTCTTATCCTCAAAGGGCCGGTGTGTATGCGGGTTTTCGCTGCAACCCCCTAACTAAATTACTAATTAGAGTACTGACTGGCTGAAGAGTCCTCACACCTGGGTTTGAACAGCTGACCTACTGTAAAGGTTACCCCAAAATCCTGCATACACATCGGCCCTTTGCGGATAAGACT
>JAODLD010000044.1:18121712-18136063 GCA_026781065.1 Mormyrops boulengeri | reverse complement strand
TCAGGAACGACTTTAAATAATACAAAACAGTCAAGAAGCCGCCAAGTTCTAAGAAGTCCTTTCCCAAATCAATTCACTCATATCTTTATATTTCTGTTTCTGCAATTTTCATGAACTATTCTTATTGGTGCAACAACTTTTAAGTGCGTAAACCCATTAAACAAAACAACAATCTGAACGAACACACAATTCTACCTTTTATCTATATAGTGGTTTTAATGTAATATTTACAAGTATTACTATTTATAGAAAATTATCTCTTTTTCTTCAGAAGTCTTCCTGTTTCAGAGTGTAATTTCAGTATTTTTAGTATAATTGTATTATTAATTACTGGGACTTGCATTTCAGAATAATTAAGAGTGCAATTTAAAATCAACATTTTATATTGTATTATAATCAGTCGAAGAGTAATTTATTCAATCTATGCAATAGTTAATTGTGACATATTTTCTATTGTGAGTGTGAACTTAACAGAGGGCATACTGTAGTAAAAGAGTGAACTCTGTAAACAGACAGACAGAGAGAGAGAAGAGAAGCATTGCAAATCCCATGGCAACAGCAACCAAAAACATGTCTAAAATAGGGGGCAGTGTTCGCTATTACTATAGCAACAGGAAGATGTAGCTGCTTCAATCAGCTTTTGGTTTTACTAGGAGGGAAAAAAAATTGTTTGATTCTCCGCACGGCAGTTACTAAGGGGTGTCACTGTTGTAATTATGAGAAGCACATGGCTTTAACCTTTTTTACGTTTCGTCTATTTATTGCCGGTAATAATCCACAAAGTACTTTGACTCCTGCTAATAACTTGAGTAAACATTGTAATCTAACCCCGGGTAAGATTCAGAATGTGGCAAAGAAAGATGTTGTTCCCCTGGGGGGGGAATCCTATTGCCTGAACCACATCACCCCCCCCCCCCCCATATATACACACACCACCCTCCCCACACCCTCCACCTCCTAGTCCAGCCACGTGAAATAAAATAGCAACAAGAATAAAGTATACACAACAAGTGTGTTCTTATACAATTGCCTGTGTGTACTCTTTGTTCACTTTGCTTGGTATTATGTTATTTTATGTAAGTTTATAAAATTATAACTGTGCCATTATTGAAGTTCCGGCAGCCTGAGGCCTTGACAATGGAGGGGCAACCCATCAGCGGTGAACACTGCATTACAACCTGTGTCTCAGTATAGGGTCGCAGCGGCCCTGAGTCAGAATCAGGATCAAGTTTATTGTACAAGTGTGTTCACACACACAGGGAATTTGTCTCCAGCTGTCTGTGGCTGTCAAGCATACAGTAGATACGTAGATAATGTTCACATTCACTTCAGTTGTTAATATAGATTGTGGATGATAAATGTACAAGAAGTCACGTAAGGGCATATCAATTCAAGTCGGTGCGCAGTTAAAAAATATGGATGGACGGATAGATGGATGGATGAATGGATGGATGGCATAATAAACCTAGTCATCTAGGGGAGATGAGAGTGGAGTTACTCACTTTGACTGGTCCTTGGTGGGATGACGCAGCCAAAAGCCACAGCAAACCCTGTCTGATGGGTAGACGCACAAGGTCGCGGCCATAATGAGGTTCTTGGTTAAAAGGTAACTTTTGACTAATTACCAGATTGACTGTGTGTTTAAAGTCCAAGACACAAAGTGTCTGTTAGCTGTGCTTGTGACCCACTTCTGTGTTCACAAGTTTTCAAGCATTCAGTACATTGCGTTAATAGGAAAATATATGTGACACTGATGACACTCTCCAAGCTGGGCTGATGTTTTCCTTCATGTTGTTTTCAAAGCTGCCCTGCTTGCGTTCTTGTCACAGTTTGATGTGTACTCCCAATCATGGACGGCAGAACTTCAGGAGTACCATTAAGAACGCAGTGATGAACAGTCATGGAAATTACCTAATTAATGCAGTTACCTAATTTAATGCAAACCAAAACAACTTTCTTAGTAAAAACTTGAAAATTTAAAATACGTATATATACACAAACACACACACAAACACATACATATGCACATATATTTCTTAAATACATCTGAGTTCAGACAACTGAATATGACTTCATGCCCCCTTGTTCACATGTATTCTGCAGTCTATGTTCCCAGTGCATCTTTCTCCTTTCACAGTTCCTGCCATGAAATTCCTAATAAACATACACAGACCTATTACTGTTGACACCTAGTGATGGACCAGCACCCCTTATTAACACTGTGTGGCCTTGCTCATGCCATGTGTTTTCCAGGATTAGCTTAGAATCATTGAAATCCTAACTGGATAAACTGTTATTGAAGATTGTATGAGTGAGTCAACAGAAGTTGCTCTGTGTTATTGTTCTAAGTGCTAGGAAAACGTAGTCCAAGGTTTAATTGAAAATCTCAACTATGTATTATAAACTGTAATCAAGAAAGTAGATATTAGACTGTATTGGATTTTGATTCACTGCTTGGGAAGGATCTCAACGTTTAAATTCCATTGTTTTTTTTTTTACTGAGTGAGCTGATGTCTTCTTAGCTTCTGACTGGTCACTATATTGGTGTTAATCTAACAGGCTTTTCATAAAAATGTGTGTCACAACTGGGACAAATGTACCAATTTGTAACGCCATGGCAGAATTCCCAGTATTGCCACAGACTAAAGTTTACGTTGTGTCACACTTAACCTCCTGAGGCTGATTGCACATTGATGGATATTTGATAGCAGTGGATCAAAGCTTACATTTTGAATTTTACGGGAACACTTAATTATCAGCGCACACTTACACTTAATTTTAAACTGTGTGGGTTCAAGGAAAAGCTTCAGAAAGGTAATGGGTATTAAGAGATTAATTTTTCCTTCGGCCATTTCCGATTTGTAACGGCACAGAATCTGAAAGCGAACGTGAAACGTGGGCAGCAACTTTGGGTAGCAACAGGGAAATAGTGCAGCTAACTGTCATAGTCGGCTTCTGTTATTGACAGTTAATTCTTCAAATGGAACTCGAGACAGAGAAAAAGTAGGCAAAGCTTAGCTTTGCCATGAGCTAGATTAATACAAAAGTTGCACCCCCCACCCGTGACCATTCCAAACCCGTTATACCATGTCAGTTGTGTACTGTAACCCTATTGTCACTGACCCATTTTACAGAAACCTGTATCACTCTTGAAGAAAGAAGTGTGATTCCTCAAATTCAGCTTCTATGCTCCCAGCCATGTTGCTTATACTATTTCCTGTATCATTAATCAGAAACTGAGGGTGTCTATCAAAATTTGAATGTCTGTAGGTGAGAAGCAGAAAAAATATGGCTTTTGACAGCCATGTCGTCACTGATTCAGCAGTGTTATCCTTCTGGTATTATACACTCCTATTTAGATGGAGATGATAATTTTACTTTTCCACGGTATACGCTCTCGTATTACAGAACAAGATGAAAGAAATGTACCGTAACTTATTAAAGCTCAAATTTACAAGCGGCCGAGTACAATGTAAAAGTTCTTGTTGTTGTTTTAAAAATCAGCATTTAAAACAAACAAACAAAAATCACTAATCGACAATGCGTACTATTGCGAGTATATATCCCATTCTTGCGAACCCCCTAAAACAAATTCAAACGTCAGCGCCATAAGGATGATCAAACGCTTCCCAGCTCAAACTTTTTCCACGCTGCTTTACACTCGGGATATTTACATGAAACACGTGGCTAGAAAGCGGTAAAATAAAACCACTGGGACTCGACGGCCGTTGCCAGTCAGCCAATCAAACATTACTATCCAGCCAATAGAGTGGCGACAGGCTTACTACAACCAGCGAATCTGCTTTCAGGTTTAACATCTGATGCAACAGGGCTGCAATAGCTGTCACGCACTTTCTGTGTGTATTATTGTATCCTTCCTCGTCGTGTGTAATTAAATAGTTCGTATTAAACTACAAAATATATAAGTTAAGGGTCAAATATTCCAGAAAATACTTTAATATTGCAGTCGCATTACCGATTTCCTATTTATTTTACGCCGCAAATCATCCGTATCAGGTTGGATTTCTCAGAAACAACTTTGCTGTTCGCATCTGATAATATCGTTTTATATCTTTTAGCATCACAACGGCACTCACTACGTTAAATGTATTTGTTATAAAGAGCTAATTTATATTCAACGCACCAAGAAATCTCCTGTCAAATCGAATAAGCTTTGAGCGGACGCAGGGCAGCGGAGGGATCTCTACCTTGTCAGAGTGACGTAGCTGGTTGCTGGGTGTTGGTGAAGAGATACTTTGATTCAATGAACTTTGGGTCCTTAAATTAATGCAACAAAGCATCTGCGCTTCTTCATTACTGTCCGGGATTTTCCTTGGAAAACATGGCTTTTTAAATTTTGAGGACCCTCAACTCGAAACGCCGTGCTTTGCATTTGCAACGCACCCCAAAACAAGAACATTTTTAGCAAGAATGGAGTAAGTTTGATTTCTTATTAATTTCTGTTGCCATAGAAAGTTTATTACCCGTCATGTGTTTTCTCCTAACTGTTTAGATAATACGAAGTGCTCTTACTTTCTGAAGTAGTTATGCCATGTTGAGGTTATAGTTTATCTTGAGAATGCTTCTCATGATAGTTGTGGTGTTAAAAGTTTTTCCGTTAACGCGTATGTTGTTTCTCTTTTTTATTCAAAGTGTCAACTTTGAAAACTTTACAATTTAATATAAGCATGTTCTTCAACGATAATACATGAATCTTGCAGTGTCGTATTTGTAATATTAACTCTAGTTACTAGCGAACTGTCGTTGTCAGGATACTTGCTGTAGCGGTGTTTATCTGTCTGGATTTGTGGTTACCGTTATGCACATAAATCAGGCAAACTCGTCTGGCAAAGTATAAAGTTTTATCAACGCGCTCTTATCGGTGTCACTGAGTTTGGCGCATTTTCTCCGCCTTTAACGCAAGTGACATCGAATTACAGTGGTTAGATTTGGTTTTAATGGAAGCAGAAGCGTGGAAAAGAGCTACCCGAGTTGCTGCGCTTTTCTTCTCCAGCGCGTGAGTTCTGCATTACGTCATGTACAGTCGTCCTCGTGTTGGGAACGTTTCAGGACCGCGTTCAGCCTGTGTTTACCCATCTCGACCACATGGAGAGATGCTGTAACCTGCACTTCTTCTATGATGTATTTATAACTTGTATTTTATAGGTTTCTTTTGCGCTGATTTATTTATTCTCTGATCTTATTCAAGTTAATAATAATGTTTTGTGCCTATTATTGTATTTATTTCTTGTATGTTTTGTATTAAAGATTATTGGGATCCTTGTTTGGCTGTAGTATTTCCCCCTGCCATGCATGATAGTATTTTAGGAAGTATTTAGATTTCTTTTTCCTTCGGACCAGTTGGCCTATTTATTAATAATTTGTAATTCCATTGTTTTCTGTAATTTGGTATCGATGCTTTAAAATTAATATTTTCTCTGCTTACTGGGTATCGTAGTTGTATAACGTGATTTTGTTACTTTTTATATCCTCCAGTCATTTTGGTTTTAAATCCATGTTTAAAACCATTTCCTTTTTACCTCGTTCGTAGTTACACACTTTTTTTTTTTTTCCCCATTTTCTGCGCTCTTACGGAGCCGATTTCCTCAGTGTTGCAACATGCTTGGTTGCTTGCGGAAATTCATGAAATTAAAACATGCTGCACAGTGTATCTTTGTATAATGCGCATATGTGGCATCCATAAATAATTATAATTGTATTATTATTATTATTAGTAGTAGTAGTAGTAGTAGTGATGGTGGTGGAGGTAGTAGAACTTATTTATTTTTAAAAATTTTTTTTTTTTGTTTTGCTGAAACTTTTCAGTGTGAAGTTTTAATCTTTTGGTTGACATGACAGTTGTGAAAGCCGCTTTTACACTTACACTCCTCTTCCTCTGTATATGTGTATACTCTAAAGGTCCTGCCCAGGTGTTGTGCAGAGCTCCGAGCTCTGTGACATTTTTTGTGTGCACCCATAATTCTGTCCTCCCCCTCCCCTTATCAGTGTAACCCTTGGTCTGAGTGTCAGGCATCTCATTGGTGCATATTCTGTTGTGTACGCCCAGTATACCTTTACTTCCTGTAAACGGATCTCACATGCCCTATTGGGGTTTGTGACTCATGTTTAAAAGCCATTCATTGCATGTGCATGTCGGTCTTCCGAGAGGTTTGTCTGTTGATTCCTTTACACATGCTAGATTTTTTTTGCATAGGAATGTATATATTATTGTCATTATTATTCAAAAGCTGCATGATTTTTCTTCGCACTCAAACTCATATTGTCTGACACCTGGGGGATGTGAATCTCATGCATTATATTTACTGTGAATTTATCAGTGACATTGGGATCAATTGATTGATGATTGGGAGTTTTGTTCTCCTGTTGGGATTATCAGTTTTCTGAATGTGTGTTTATTTCATGACCTGCATTATGGATTATGATTTTTTTAAAAAAAAGCTACAAAATACTAAAGCGGGAAAAGTAAAATAATAATAATGAAAAAAGAACTATTACTCCACAGCTGGACGCAAATGTTTTTTTTTTTTTTTGACCGGTGCGCAATATTTTAGCTAATGATACACATTGATTCTACATGACAATAGTTGGATATTTAAAAAAAAAAAAAAACTTAAAATTAAATAACTGCTCTAATTCAAAAAAGAGCAGTGCAGGTTAACTAAAAAAAAATCCTTACTTGTTTTTTAAAATTATTTTTAATAGTAGCTAATTTAGTTTGAAGGCACCCAAACCTGTTGCATCTATTTCTGACCTTCCTTGAAGTGTTATAGATATGGTCTACTGGATTAATGCCTTTTTGTCTTCCCGACAAATTTGAATGGGCTGACGTTGTGATCGATGTCACTGATCGTGCGTTTCCGGCAGGTCTCACCATGCCCACCCAGCTCTGTCCCTCGTGTCTCATCTCACGAACTCCCAAGCATTGTGCACGTTCGGCCTTTTGAATCGAAGTGGACGGAATGATGGCGACATCGGTTCCTCTCTGGAAGACTCTCCTCGTCTGCCCGGTGGACCCCCTCGATCTCTCTCCCCCACAGGCTAACCACAGCCAATTGCAGGGGAGGAGGGGGGAGGAGCCAGAGGAGAGCCAGCGCTTAAGTGGTAAGTTGCGGTGAAGACGCCTTTTTATTTTTCCCCTGTTCCAGGTGAGAACCGCACTGCAGCACACTCAATATCCTCGTACAGTGAGTAGGACTAATCGAATGTCGTTTAATTTTTTGTTTTTTTTTTTTGGTTTTTTTTTTTATCTTTTTTTGGTGGTGCCTTTTGTGCTGGTATTTATATTGCTCTCTGCAGGTTTGTTTGTATGCTGTAGTAGTGTAATGCATGATGGCTACTTCTTGAACTTCCCCGTCAATAGCTATGGCACTGGTTTTGGTTTTTCTGTGTTTGGTTTGGAATGGACAAGTCGAATATCATGCAGCTTTGGTGAAATTAAAAGCGAATGCCGTTAAATATTTTCAGTATAGCGATTCCGATTTAATTTATTTTTAAAAAAAATATTTTTTCTTATTTCCATAGGCGATGGTCTCACAGACTGGATGACGGAAGAAGTTGATTTTTCCTCTTACCTCCCTACCCCTCACTCCTCTCCCTCTCCCAATTCCTCCCTTCCCCCTTCGCCCCTTCAGCATGACATCCAGGTGCCGTCTGATTTGGAGGTCATGACCTCTCTACTGCAGGAGGAACTAGCTCAGTTGGAGGATTACTTCCTGTCGGACTCAATCCCCGAAAAAGTAGGAAAATTGGGAAAATGTGACAAAATTCCTTCAGTAGTGGGCCCCCAATCATACTACCAGTTGCCCTATGCTTCGTACAATTCTAGCCAATCAGAATCCAGCCCACTTCTTGTTACCCTAGCAACTGGGGAGCTAGACCTGCTGAGCTTTTGCGGCGGCCCCATTGGCCGACCCAAAACCCCTAGACATGCCCCTTACAACTGCAGTCGCCCTATTAGCAATGGTCGTAAGAGAGTTTCTGATGGTTTGAGGGTGGGGGAGGGAATAGAGAATAGTATCTGGAGTTCCAAAGGAAATAACTCAGGTAGCCCAGAGGTGACCATTAATGGGAACTATTGCTGTGTTGAGGGTGAAAAATTTGGGAAGGGATATTGTGTTGGTGGTGCGGTTGACATCAGAAAATGCACCATATTGCCAAAAGAGGAAAAAAGTTGTTTCATGGAAAGTACTACAAATGGTGAGAAGATATTTGGAGGGTATGGTTTTAGTGGGCCACTGGATGTCCCACACAAAAAAGAAGACCAGTTGATGTATGGTGCAAAGGAGGTTAGCGGTAGCGATGACAGCATGGAAATGGAGACGTTTCATGAGAGCAAAAGTTGCGATGTGGCGAAAGCTAGCCATTGGAAGACCGAGACAGGTGAGGGTTGCTTTCTTCATGCCACGGCGGATGCCTACCACAGTTTTCTGGGTGTGGTAGATGAGTCTATGAGAGCAGGGGTTGTGGAGGTAGGGCACCGGCATGGTGGGTTCCATGCTGGTTTCCTGGAAGACCAAAGCTCCAAGTGCCACGGCGAAGGGCTTGAGTTGGGGTCTTCTGCCGGCCTGCCACCGCAAGGACTCAAGGAAGATCCTGGTACCGTCAAGCCAGAGCATGACACTGCCCCGCCGGAATTCCAAAATGGCGAGCGCAAGCAGAAGAAGAGAGACCAGAATAAGACTGCAGCTCACAGGTGAGAAATGGACTTTAAAACCTCTAGAGGGGTGTTGAAGATACAGGACATCGAAATTTTTGACAGCAAGAAAAGTTTGTAGAAGTTATTTTTTAAGTTTAACAGTGAATCATGTTAGATGCATATTTTAGGAATGGGGGCCTATCTACAGAATTTTGGACGCGTCTTTTGTCTTGCTGTACTTGCTGTTGCCTTGCTGACCATTTTGGTGCCTACTGATATCTTCAGGTATCGCCAGCGGAAGAGGGCCGAGCTGGACTCCCTGGAGGAGCAGCTGCATGGGCTGGAAGGGCGGAACCGTGAGCTCCGGGACAAGGCAGAATCTGTCGAGAGAGAGATCCAGTATGTCAAGGACCTTCTTATCGAGGTCTACAAGGCCCGCAGCCAGCGGCTCAAGCAGGATACCAGCGCCTAACCCGGGCCAAGGCTCCTCCATAATGGTTTTGAAGGCAACAGCAGATGGAATAGTAGTGGGAAATGAGGTCGGAAGGCGGTGATATAATGTAGAGTTTGTGTTTTTTAAAAATTTTTTTCCTCTTTGGCTTATGGCTATGAAATCGAGAGGCAACCAGCTATGTACTTCCTACTTTTGCACTGTGTACAATGTGCTGATTTACATTGTAAAAGCAGGAGCCGATAATGCCCACCAGCACTGTGAAGCTGTGATGTTTTAGAATACCACAATGTTAGCACATCTCTTCCGATCGGGTGGTAATCAACCAAGACAAGATCTCATCTAGCACATGTATGAAAGGCGTTGCACGTAACCTTCTCATGCAGCGTTGCATGCTGGCCTTCAGCCCGGCATGCCTTGAATTGGCTGGATTGTGTCTGCTTTGTGTCTCATATTTTTACTATTATTATTATTTTAATTTTTATTTCTTCTGTGAAACTATATTTGTTGGGGGATGAGTAAATTTGGGTGTCGTCTGTTGGGTTTGTGTGGGCGCCGGTGACTGTCATGCGGCTGCATCGCACACTCTGCGGTCCAGTAACTCTCGTGAAACAGGTGGGGAAGTTTCGCCACAGGCCTCAGCAACGTCGACGTCGAAGCAATGTCCTCTCTCGGGTAGTGCTGGGATACCCCCTCTACACCTAACCATTGGTGCAAGGACGTTTCAAAGTTACTCACTCACCCCCCAGCTATTTTCGGGGGGGGGGGGCCCATGTCTGTAATGCATGTCTGAAAGAATAAAAGCGCATGCTAATCCGTTACTCAAGAGTGAATGTTAGAGAACATAAGTGTCCATCTCTGCATCTCTGCATGGCTTACCATACACAACTTTATAACTCAATGTTTCTATGAGTGACGCTTGCTACTGTGCACAAGTAGAACAGCTCATGACAATTAGCCTTAGATTGCTCCCTCTCTAAGACAATTTATATCTGTCATTTACCAGGATAGCTTCCTTTCACAGTGACCCTCCCCCTTCACCCACTATTTAACCCTCAGTTTGATTGCTATATCTGCGAAAACAATCACAGTTAATACTTTTATACAGATATTGTGCTCTGATTAGTATGACTTTTAAAATTGTATTTTGAGGGGAGATTTTTTAGGTGTTATACCAAGTCACTGTTTTTATATTTTTTCACTAGAATATGTATGATAGCTTGTGATGTTGGCATTTGGATTTTTTGCTTCTAAAGATGCAGTGTCCTCCTACGTTTTGATCTTTTAAATTGGCGCTAAAATATATTACGTGCCTTTTTTTTGACTTGCACTTTTATTCGGTGCTAATGCATATAAAGCTATAATGGTGAAAATATTTATTTCCAACAGCGTGCTGATGAAACTGGACTGCGTAATAAAAGCAGAACATAAAGTCCCAGTGTAAATTTAGCTGGGAGAAGGTCCACATCAGAGGAACCGCTTAGGTTTTATTTTCTTTTACCAAAAGTGAATTAATTTTGAAGATGCTAGATTTTCTCTGACACCTGTAACGCTGTTTATATTCGTATGAAATGTAAGTTAAAAATAAATGTGAAAATAAAGGTGATTTAAGAAAGTAGCGGGTTAAATCTGTATGCCAGAAAAAACGGTTGAGTGTGACCCGAAAAGTATGGTAAGATCAGTCACTTTTCTTTCTTCAGAAAACCGAGTAGGACACTGTATCCATTCGTGAATGCTTTGACACATCTTGGCGATGCACAATCATCTGTTTTAAAATGGCTAATATGCAACGCAATTTTATGTCATTTTGTGATATCCTTGAATCTGAGTGTTCTAATATTTGAGCTGTGTGTTTTGTTTTATATAGCAGGACGTAGGTGTAAAATACATTGAGCTGTCCACTTTCATATAAAATAATTCAATGTATCGTCTCCAGGTATCTACTTCGTGTACGATGTCATTTCTTTAATTCAAATAAAGTGGCTTGTGTCAGCGATAACGACTTAAGTTATTGAGCTGGATATTGTCAAGATGTCGGAGGAATATTAAGCACATCCAAAGATTAGACGTTACTAAACTCGTTTTCCAAAAATTTTACTAAACTATATGGTACGAGTAAAAACGCATTACTTTTAAATGGTACTATTTTATAAAATCGAATTTAGCCAGATAAGGATTTATACCCCATAGCCTGTATAGTCGGTGCCTGCTGTCCGCCTGTTTTAAAACGTTTTCTCTTCCTGCAGTCCGTTTTTGATAAGCTCCGTCGTGGTCAATCAAGCCTCCCTTTCCCTTATTGCAATTTATAAGAAATTCCCGAACAGAAAACATACTGCGTTTAAAATAAACGCATCTATATGATATGAGTTTCTGTGCATTGCGCAGCAATGGGACATCAAAAACGTTTAATGTCTTCCACTTTATACACAACCTTTTAAATGTCAGTAATTATTCCGGAAAATTAGAAAAATATATACTAACATAACGCTTTGACATCGTGGCAACCTTTGTCAGTTGGGTGGTTGTTTGTAGCTAGTAAATTTGCGAAACTGTATTTATTGCTTTTTTCTTTTTCTTTTTTAATGAACAACAATAACGCCACCGAAAGCAATATCAGCAGCAAAACAAAGTTGCGGAAAATTTAAATACCTTTTTATGGGTTAATATGTTTTATGAATTTTTTTGAAAAAAAAAAAATCTAAACACTAGGCTAAGTAAATGTTTAAGCAGTAAATGTTAAAGCGTTACTCACAGGTAAATATCAAAGCAGTAGATATTAAAGCGTTATCCACAGGTAAATGTTAAAGCAGTAAATATTAAAGCGTTATCCATAGGATCACCAGTTTTTTTAAGCTGGTACTGATTTTGTGCATGTTATTACATTTATAAGTGTCCATTGACACTGATATTTTGTTCGCCCGAAAACAAGAGGAAAATAAATTTTAAAAAAATTAATAACATGGCTGCCAAGGGAAAGGGACTTCACAGACAAACCGATATTTATCTAAAATGAAAACAAAACCTAGAAAAGATTTTAAAACACGTTGTATTACTGAAAATCGTTCAATATATGGGTGCTATTTTTTTTTAAATAAAACGGCCAAACTTATATTACTTTTATAAGTTTTTGTTATTAATTAATTTACTTGCCGAAGAACCGAATAAAATTAATCGTTATTGTCGGGAAAACCTGAAAAAACCTGAAAGGCTAAAAACTTAATCCGCAATAACTAAACAAGTGTATTTGAAACGGTGACAATCACTGCTTGGATGTGAAATTTAACAATACCCCCCCCCTTTTTCTGCATTTAAATTCATGAGTAATTCTAAATTATATCTGTGAATGACTTGTTTATCATTTAAATGTGGCTAAAGAATCTAGAATTTTTTTGTGTCTACACACATATATGGGAATTTACTTATAAAATACTATGAAAAAAATACTAAATGTACTATGAATTTGCATTTATTATTTGTGGAAGTCACTTCCAAAATAGTGAAAAACATATGCAAGATCAGACAGAGCTAAGCTGCAGGTACTTTAATGGAGGCAAAATAATGTAATCCGCTATGTAAAAAAATTACTAAACAGAAATTAGAATAACAGTTTATTGTCGGGGTAAAAAAAAAAAACAAAAAACCTGCAAATAATAGTACATCAGGGGAGAATGCAGTGCTGGCTCAGGTGGAAATAAGGGCATCCAGGTCGCCTGTCCAGTCTGCCTCAGAGGAGTCGGCACAGCCACGGGATTCAGCAGGAAGAGAGAGCGGGGCGGACCGCTCCGGTGGCGTGGGGGTAAATCCTGCAGCTGGAGGGGCCTTTATGCGGGATGCAGCCCCTTAATGAGCCGGCGGTACCGCCGCAGCGTGTGCAAGTTCTGGGTCACCTGGCTCAGTCTGTCAGAGGCGTTCAAGGACACTAAAGACTGAAACAGGAAGTGGGATGAGAGAGAGTTTGGTACTCACACATCAGCATAATAATAAACACTAATTATATTTGGTTAGTAATACAGACTGATCACATTTACCAAAGACTAATAGTTTCTGTATTTTTTTTTCTTTTTTGTTTGATCAAATTCATTTTTTTAGGTAAATCTAAAAACTGGATGGTAAACCTTATCACATCGATGTTTCTTGGGATTTTTTTTGTTCTGGGAATTGAAAATGCAGTAATTGTTTTTTTTGTTTTGCTCCGTCTCAATGCAGGCGATGGTCAGAGGGAAATGTGAAGGTCGTGTGACCGAGCGAGGCAGCGCCTCACCTGCCTCAGCGAGTCCTGCAGGCTGAAGAGGCAGAGGCTGAAGACGGCCGCCTCCTGTACGTCGCAGTGGGTGTCGGAGCAGGCCACGTGCAGGAGCCGGCCGGGCCCGTCACACCGCAGCAGGGAGGCGGCGCCACCTGGCACACTGGCCAGGTTCCCCAAAGCTGCACATGAGTGCCGTCGGACCAGGGGGTCCGAGTCCTGCAGCAGGGCCATCAGGGTCGGAACCACCTCCAGGGCCATCTCTGCCCACCCCTGGCAGTCCCGAAAGGGTCTCCCTCCCTCCGCAAGGCTGCCCCACCCTTCGTCATACCTGTCCCCCGTGACGATCAAACCCAGCCACGTCCCTACCGCCCGACACACCACCCTCCGGACAGACACGGATGGGTCGTGCAGCTGGTCAATCAGGTCCCGGAAGAGCGGCAGGTGGGGCTGCTCGCCAGGGGGGGTCTGGACCCACAGTGGGTTGAGGTTAGCTAGCAGGCTGCAGGCGGCAAGCCGTACCGTCTGGTCCGGGTGGGCCAGGGCCAACCTCAGCAGGGAAGGGTCCAGGTTCAGGAGGGAGAGGGGGAGCCGTGGGGAACAGCGGGCGACCTGGGATACCAGGGAAAGGAGCTCTGCGGCCGAGCCAGAGAACGCATCCGACTGGAGAAGATCGGCCAGGAGGGAAGCGGCCGTCCTGCCCTCCTGCGGACGGGCCCCGCCGCTGCCTTCCGAGTCGCGGTCGTCGTGCCAATCTGGCCCTAGAGGGTGGAAGAAGCCGAGGGCCTCTGCGGTGGCTTTGAAGCGCGGCACGGACCGCTCGGGATCACACAGCAGCAGGCGGCACAGCAGGGAGAGAGGAACTTCCAGAAGGGGGAGCGGGAGAGCTGAGCAGAGCTGGGGAGACGCGGGAATGCAGGCGCGCACACACACACACACACACACACACAGACATCAAGTCAGGGGAAAAAAGAGAAAAAAAACATGTCTTATGTGAGGTT
>JAODLD010000044.1:18106956-18121320 GCA_026781065.1 Mormyrops boulengeri | reverse complement strand
AGTTAGTTAAATAATTACTGATTCTGATTGGCCAGAGGCTTCACACCTGGCTCACAGGTAAAGGAAGGCTGGAAAATAAGCAGTGCTTTTTTTTTTATTTTTTTATTTGAATAGTCCTGCTGTAGGGTGATGATTCTGAGACCTTGGAGAAAAGGCGACAGGTCACCTGTAGGAGACGTGAGACGATGTCGCAACTATGGTACGACTGCAGGATCTGCCCCATCGTCTCCTCAGGAACGTCCAGAGCCAATGGGAAGCACAACAAGTGGCAGCTCATCAAGGGCAGGCTACTGGGGCTGGGGGTAATCTGGGGCCGAGCGGGCCGACCCTCACCTGCCACGCGGCTCAGCCTGCTGCTGCAGAGAATGGCCAGCAGGTGGCCGCATGAGCGCTTGACCCATTTCCATCCTCTTTAATTAGCCGTTCGGTAAACACAATGGCGTCACCAACAAAACAGATGTCTTTGGTAATGCCACATTAAAAGGGGGGTGGGGTGGGGGCTGACCTCTCAGCTGAAAGCAGATGGGCCAAGGTCTCCACACAGCCTAAATCAGTATCTGAAAAAGCAGGTACACAACCTGGGGGCTCCCTGGTGAAGACAAAGAGGACCAGGGAGAGGAATGTGTGCAGGCCTATGACAGGAGAAATGAAGGGATGTTAGAAAGGAAAAGAAAGAAATGAAAAAAAGGCCGCCTTCTACTTCAACAAGTTCATTGAACTTGTACTAATGTAATTTTTATGCCGCATACCAGTTATATGAACTTACTTTGATACGACATTACTTATTCAAACCTGCCCACAAGAGTCTTTTCAAAATTGCCCTGGTTTAAAAGCGTGTGAACTCTCTGTCATGCATATTACACTCTCGAGCGTATTTTAACCTGCGCGGTTTCACAAGACCGCATCTCAGATACATACCAGCCAGCGACACACACGCCCCATTACCCTCCTCTAACGCGACGGCGATTTTCGGCCACAGACGGCGCCAGAGGCAGGAGCTCGGAAAGTCGGAGGGAGGACAGCTTCCCTGCTGCAGGGAGAGGGACGCCGAGACAGGTAGGTAGTTTTTAAAAATACCTCCGTGTATTAAAATAGAAGAGAGAGAAGCTGAAAGATGCAGGGAGGTAGCAGCTTGCTTTGTGATTATCTTAACTGCAAAGTCGCACGTTAGCGCTGCAGAATGAGGTCAGCAATTTTTCCCCCGCTACACGGAACGGGGAGCGTGGAACTTCGAGGTTACACGAGTCAGAGGTTTTAAATATGCCTGTAAAGCAAATAAATAATACGATAAAAAAATGTACTTGCTTCAGAGAGGGTCTGGAAGAGCAGTGCCAAGATGCCATCATACAAACCCCAGCCTCGGGGCAGAGGGAGACAGTGCTAGGTAAGGGACAGAGAAAGGGTTACCGGGGCGGACGAGATGGGCAGATCTTATTCATAAAAATGGAAAAAAAGACACATGAGAATGAATCCAAGCAAGGCACAGAGTACCTGGGTACAGAGGTGAGTGGAAGAGAAACATGGGCAGCAAGGCTCAGTGCTAGAGCACGGCTTTAATGGTCTATAACAATTTAAGAACGGAAGGATCCTGAAAAGCCAGGTGGAGTTTTAATAAGCCTGTTATCCAACTGACAAACACTGTAAGCAGTGAGCAGGGTGTAACCGGCCCATTCACACTCTGAAACATCCCAGGATCAGCCCCACGTACCTCCGCCGGTCCTGAGAGTACACGCTCTGCCACAGCCATCAGCTCATCGGGGGAGACCTCCGGGGGCATGCCGCGGTGAGAGAACAGGGCCAGCAGGGCGGTGACCAAAGGCTGACGGACAGGCAGGACTCATTAAGGCCGGATGGCGGCGTCACCATGGGGAAACGGTTACCCAGACGACCGCGGTTTGGGTCAGCTTACAGTAAGGTGAGCAGGATGAGTACTCACCACCAGAGGAGCCATACTGGGGTCCCTCAGAATTGTGACAAAGGCTTGGGTCCGCTCTTCCAGTCTGTTAAAAAATAAAAGACTGAGATCCTTACTTGCAATCCATATTATCACTTTAGAAGTGTTCTGTTCCATCCATCCATCCATCCATTTTTTCTCCAGTTTACAGCCACGATGACACAGCTTTCAGTTTTCATGAATGGGCCATGAATGAAATAATTATTATTATGCTGTACTTCAGTGGGGCTTTGAGTATCACTCTCATTCTCTGTTCTGTCCTCCCCAAGAGGACACGGTTTCTCAGGTTTCCTATCACAATCCAAAAACATGCGTTTCATTGAATTTCTGACTCTAAATGCCTCATACTGTGTGACAGTATGTAAACTTATGTGCATCCGGTCCAGGGTGCACCCCACCTTGTGCCCTGCGATAGACCGGCATCCGGTCCAGGGTGTAGCCCGCCTGGTGCCCTGCGATAGACTGCCATCTGGTCCAGGGTGTACCCCGCCTTGTGCCCTGCGATAGACTGCCATCTAGTCCAGGGTTTACCCCACCTTGTGCCCTGAGATAGACTGGCATCCGGTCCAGAGTGTACCCCGCCTTGTGCCCTGCGACAGAGTGGCATCTGGTCCAGGGTGTACCCCGTCTTGTGCCCTGCGACAGACTGGCATCTGGTCCAGGGTGTACCCCGTCTTGTGCCCTGCGACAGACTGGAATCTGGTCCAGGGTTTATCCCGCCTTGTGCCTTGCAATAGACTGGCATCGGGTCCAGGGTTTACCCCGCCTTGTGCCCTGCGATAGACCGGCATCTGGTCCAGGGTGTACCCCGTCTTGTGCCCTGCGATAGACTGGCATCTGGTCCAAGGTGCACCCCACCTTGTGCCATGCAATAGACTGGCATCCACTCCAGGGTGAACCCCGCCTTGTGCCCTGTGATAGACTGGTATCCAGTCCAAGGTGTACCCCTGCCTTGTGCCCTGCACTTACTAGGACAGGCTCTAGGCCCACTGCCACCTTGTACCAGATAATGTTTATGGCAACCGGATGGACAGATATACGGATTATTACAATAAAAATGGTAATAAAGAACATCACCTCTTTTCAACAGGTTCCCAGTCAAAGTACTGCTCCCAGTAGACTATCAATGCATATATGATGTCTCCCAGTACTGGCATGCACCATGGCTGCTGGTAGCAAGAAGATGTAAATGAATGAAAAAAATTAATGAAAACTTATGTCATGTGACACAGATTCTGCTTTCGAGACACATATAGGTCATAAGTGACGTGAACTGAAAAAAGGGATTTAAATTAGCCATCCTTTTGAGTGCACATCACCGACATCCTTCATCTTTACCTGTCGACTAACTGGATTTCCCATAATTCCTTCGATCAAATCAAACAGGAAATGAGGTAGATCCCCTTCCTGGGTCAAGCAGCTGGTGACTGCTGAGTCTGCACCCAGGGCCAGCAGGTTACTCAGGACGTTCAGAGGCGGACGGATGCGGCATGCCCCTTCCGACCTTCCTTCCAATAGCTGTTTGGGAAGTGGGAACCAGAATGGCATGACAAAGCTAACGTTAGCTTTAGCTGTGAGCAAAATTAACGTGAGATCACTTGGGAACAGTGGATATATTGCACAGCAGGTGTACTTATGTACTTTTGTCACACAGTGTAACGGTATGCTGGAATATGGCCAAGTGTAAATCGCCACAATATTAATTTTTAGTTGAAGACCCACATTTATACCTGGGATTTGGATGTTAGTAATCGGCTCTTCAAACGTGGTAAGATGGACTGGTCAAAGGTAGCAGAGGTCATATTCCCTGGATCTGTCGTTTTAACCAGGCACTGCCATTCTTCATCGCTGTCGATGTCCTGCTTCCAAAAGGAGCAAGTAGGTGGACAATGAATGATAACAGGCACAAGGCTCATTTGCTTTATTGAAAACTGTTACATATTGATATCATGTATAGGGCTATTATCTGTTTCATGATAAAATTATTTTAAAGCAGAACACTGATCTGCTGTTCTGCATATGAACGGGAAGCAGATTTAAGTAGAGATGAACGTAGTAATAACAAAACAATTGAAATACATTCCAGATGCGGCTAATTTGTGAAATAACAAGCTTGCTATCAGGATTTGCTGAGAACACAAACCATTCACAAGTACCGGTCAACCCATTAGGTGACATAAGTGGCCGCCTACGGCACTATCTTGTCAGAGGGTGTCGACTTAGCTAGCCAGTTTCACTTTATCTCAGCTGGGCACGGGGGGACATTTATTCCACAGCAGTTTAAGCTTGTGTTGCATTTGCATTAAGCTTGTGTACATAAAGTTAGCTGGAAAAAGTCAGTAACGATAAAAATTCACTCAGAGAATTTAAACTATTACAGGAACCAACAGGTTAAAGGCTGTATTGTCAGTCTGAGACTGATATGACCTGTGCAGGCAGTCTTTGGGTATTTTTTGAGTAAAGTCTGCATAAAAATAACTGCTTATTAAACAGTAACGAGCATTGGTAGGCTCACAGCACACCCACAGTATACAGCGGATGTGGACTGAAGGTGATTAAAGACAGAGAATCGTTTAGTAGCATGGATTTCACAAACATGAAGGGAATTACATTTACGTTTAAGTTATTTTTCAGAGCCGTATTCGGCTACAAATAAAAATGCCAGAACAATTACCTACAACTGCTAAGTACATGTTAAGTATTCAGCCTGCTGTATTCAAGTGCAAATGAAGAAAATGCTGGTCTCATGGGTAAAACTGTAATATAAGGCAAATCAGACCCAAGCCTCTAGGTGATTTTTTCAAATGTTTTTACATTTGAACATCCACGGCCTGAGGTTGGGAAAATGTTAAACCCTGGCACAATTTTAAACTAACAGAAGCCCATATGGTGTGCAGCGGCTTCGATACCCTGGCAGATTCCGGGGGCCTGGCACTACCAGGGGCCCTTGAATACGTTAAATTATATATAAGAGTGGATGAAGGGACCCAGAATTTCTAGATACGCCCCTGACAGTGTGTAGCTTATCGTCTAGCCACTGCGTAAATTTTGCATGTGGAGTATATTACCTAGTAAATATGTAAATGCTCGTATGTCATAGTATATTTTCTAGTAATGATATTTTGGCCCGGATGTACATGTTTGATGGGTTGGTAATATGGATCTCTTGAACTCCCCTGAGTCTTGAAGCCAAAACGAAACACCAAAAAGTGAAAATTAGTTAGTTAAATAATAGGGAATCAGCGAAAAAAACATATTTGCAGCTGTGGCAAGCTGGGGAGCTGAGTGATAGGAGTCACTGACCTCACTGAATGGGCGCACAGAGTCAAGGCTGGGGCGGCAACCACGGTGGGCCGTAATGACACGCCTAGGCCCGACTTCTACGGATGGAAACTCCTTGGCATAATCCCTGCTGATCTGACCTCCCCTGCATGAACATCAGAGTGCTTCAGCATTGGCAGGGAGCATTACAAGAACAGGGCCTAGAAGCCTCACAGTCAGGAGCTGAGATTCAGTGCATTAGTTCAATTAAACTGGATTTGGCAGGAAGAACATCTACAGCGACAGCATGAGCGACCAGCTGTGGACCTGGAAAAGGTCTGCACCTCTTATACTCCATCACTGGTTATTCAAATTATGCAATTCCACTGATCTCTTGCACAGCACAACAGTGACACTGTATGGACATGTGTGAAAACTGTAAGCTTACGTTCCATGCCGACCTGCTACTGTCTGGAATGTCATGGCAACTGATTCAATATAAAAAGGGAAAAGTGAAATCTACTGTACCTGTCTACCTGTCCTCCAGAGTCTGGGTCTTGTTGGGTTGGTGGTCTTTCCAGTTCCTGGTCCAAACAATGCAAAGAAGCAGCAGGGCAGTCCTTGGAGGGGACCCTTCCATCTGGGGATGTCCTCAAAGGTGTCTTATTTGTGCAATTTCCCCTCCCACCTCCTTGATTATGCTCTGCAAGATCCTAAGGAGTAAGTTTCTCAGTGCATATTTCTTGAAAGTTTCAGGAAACTACTAACATCAATCCTCTAGGGTTATTGAGCAGATGCATATACTGGCGCTCCTCTACTTACGAACTTTCAACTTACGAACTTTCAGACATACGAACGAAGAGGACTGTAAGTCCAAATTGTGTTCATTGGACTCCCGTTTCCTGTCCACAACATCAATTTTTTTTCTGCAGACCAGTTCCGCCTAGTACATTTACATTTACGGCATTTAGCAAACGCTCTTTTCCAGAGCGACTTACAACAGTGCTTTGTAGTCCATGACTGTTCTTCGATCTATAAGCTAGACCTAAATTCAACAACAACAACAACTACTCCCGCCACGCCAGCAGCGAAGCGTGCGTAATCCCAGCATGCTAGTTCTTTGTACTTGCGTATACCTTTAAAATGATGTTGAATAACGACTTATGAACATTTCAAGTTACGAACGGCCGTTCGGAACGTATCTCGTTCATAAGTAGAGGAGTGTCTGTATTTACAAAAGGAAATTTGTATTTTTTTTTTAGAATATACTGTACATCAATATCACTTAATCTAAACATACCGTAACAAAATAAATCCCACCCCTACCGTAATGTATCCATTTTGTTTATACACAAAATCCCATAACATCCGGTGTGACAGTTGTCACAGCAATCAGCCATGAATTCTACCTCCTTGCTTTTTCTGTCTTTGGCTCTCTGCTCCCTGGCTTTGCGCAGTAGCCGCCCCTCTCCACTGCGTGGCGCTGTCCTCTCCTTCACCTGCCTCATCTTGAGAGCCTGCAGGTCAGGGCTTGGAGTCACCGTCAAGGGGTTGTCAGGGCTGCAGTTGGCAAGTACTGCTCGGGGCAGCCAGCAGGACAGACAACTGTATTACACTGGTGACGCCACAGACATCCAGCTGTGTTGTGTTAAAGTGACACGGCACTGCAGGTGCAAGAGCTGACCTGGCATATAAGCTTTTGCGTTTCTCTCGTTTTGTTAGTGTTTGTTGCAGTTTTTTACAATTGCTGACATGCATTTCTCAAAACCGAAGTCACTTTTTTCAAAACCCTTCATACAGTTTGCATTACAAACGTGCAGCTTAGTCCAATAGTTAATCTCACCTCTAAAATGCACCATCCATCCATTTTCTGTAACTGCTTGTCCTATGCGGGATCACGGGGGTCTATCCCAGAGGTGACAGGCGCAATGCACGGAACAACCCAGGAAGGGGTGCCAGCAGATCACAGAGCACACACACACACACACACACACATTCATACTTTTGGATAGTTTGCCAACTCCAATTCACCTTGGCATGTTTTTTGACTCTGAGGGGGGAAACCGGGGAATCCATGCTGACATGGGGAGAGCATGCAAAGTCCACGCGCATGGCCAGGGTGGAGACTCAAGGCCTGTTCCCAGAGATATGAGACTACAGTGCTAACCACTGCACCACTGTGCCCCTCCCCCATAATCCACTAAAGCCACCAAAACACTTCATACACCCTTAAACTGAGAAATGAGTGAAACAAAAAAATGTGCTGTGGTCTCAATTTTTTCTGCAGCTGTATATACTATATGCACACACACAGACATACATGTATGTGTATGTAACACTGCTAATCCACCCTCTTTCCTGGATTCAGCGACAAGCTCTCATCCATATCATATCTAATGTCTTCTGGGACGTGCTACAAACCATCCAGTGACTGCTGCATAGTGGTGCAATTCCACGATATGCCATACACCAACAAAAACTGGCATCTGTTCTCACTTGGTCTTTCTCTTCTGCTGGCACAGGTCTTCCATATAGTTCACTAGGGACTGTGCTCTGTGGGCCAATGACTGGTTCTTGCAACATCAAGTCAAACCGGCATTGGATAATGCTCCACACATTGTGATGCTAAGCCCTTTCTGGCCTGGCACATCCACTGCTGCTCTTTCTCCTATTACATTTCTTCCTTTCCTTTTTCCACACATTCATTCTCTTCTCCCTCTACCTGTCAATCTCCTTCCTCTATAAACTTCTTCCAAAAGAAACCCATCCATCCATCTTCTATACCCACGTATCTTATTTAGTTGTGGGGGGTCCATAGCCTATCCCGGAAGTTACGGGCGCTGGGCAGCCAAAGAAAATCTTTCTAAGTTTGTCACCTTTATTATAGATGGTGATGAAATTAGACTTAAGACACCTGGGCAAGTGTTCAGCAGAAATGGGGGTTAACCGTGTTTCAAAAATTACATTCTAATTTAATCTTGCTATATATATTTTGGTTAGGTTTTCAATACATTGCAATATTGTCACTGTAGAAATGTAGTACATAATTCATTATGTACTACTTCAGTGGAAGATGTCATCACTGAATGCATTTTGTGTCAAGACAATGACAAACAATCCACAGTTCAGTCTACATGGATTGCTGTTGTGCTATGTGAAGATTATTGAAAACGTGACTGCAACTTTGAGAAATACTTGCTAGCAGTTGTAAAAAACTGAAATTTACACATGAATATTGAGAAACAAAATATAAACTAAAGAAAGTTTAAGCCTCACCCAAAACTCCATCTGCAACAAATGGGTGTTCTAGAAGGTGTGGCCAAGACAACCTTTTCTGGGGGTCCTTGGTCAACAAGCCTTTTAAGAAACTCTGTTAATCAAATAAGAAGACAGCGTTGGTACTTCATGAATGGGCACACTGTTAAAAATACACAAAACTATCACTGGAGCAAATGCCCTCAATGCACTTGCAAATCAACAAGCCGTAGTGACAGAAAGTCATTTGAGACAAACCCTTCGTGTTACGGCAGAAAGAGACGGGCACTGTGGTGAATTGGGAACCTTAATTACAGGAAACACAGGGCAGTCTGAGAATGTGACTCTTTATACTGAACTGGTTGGTTGAAACAAAATCTTGGTACAGATTTGTACTTTCTGAATCTGAACTTCACACCACTGATCGGGACCTACTTTCTGTTTGAGAGCCTTGATGAGTACTTACTGCTTATCACTTATCATCTGCAGGCTCTATTATTTATCATCCACATGCTGAGACAGCCTCACCTTCTTTATTGGCATTACACAGTCCAACTGCATTTTGTATAATGAATGTATAATGAGAAAACTGTGTGATTAAAATTTGATGGCAACATGATTAATGTTTTGGTTACAAAGAATTAGTGACATTACAGTTAACCCACTAGGATATGCTCACACGTGCAAGATGGTAATAGGATTATCACTTTATGCTTTATGCTCCAGACGTGTGTAGATGCACTGTACCATGCAGTCTGGGCTCATGCTTTCGGGCCACTTGACCGGGTCTCGGATGATTAGCTGCACCAGCTGGAAGATGGAGTTTGTGTAGAAAGGGGGTGCCCCCGTGTGGAGCTCGTACAGAATGCAGCCGAGAGACCACAGGTCGGCCGTGTGGTCGTAGGGCTTCTCCTCCACCAGCTCTGGAGACATGTAGAGGGGCGTGCCTTTGATGGAGGTCAGTACCAGGGTGGACATGCTCATTGCACGGGCAAAACTACGAAGGCAAGGTGAGCACATGTTAAAACGGTACACAAAACACCACACACCATAAACATGACGATCACCCATTAAGTCAGGCAACATCTCTTCATGAACTTTGGGGTTCATAAATAATAACACACACCCAATATGGAATTTCAAAGGCTCCTTGGAAAGTTTGTGCACTAACAACAACAAAAATCAAAACACTTAATGTTCACATGCAGACAAAAGCTAAACAGCAGTTACAATGATCTTCTCGAAGAGGAAAAACACAGTTCAAGCCACTAGAGGAGGCGGGACCAAGACATCTGATTGGTTGGTCCCGCCCCCTTAGTTTCTTGGACCCACCAATGTGATTGGTTCTCTCTCTGAACCAGTCATTTTTTGTTTTGTCCTCAGAACATTTTTGTTTAAGTAAAACTCCCATGAGCACAGTTCAATGCTACGTAAACCAGGCACCGTCATGCGCCGAACACCAGCATTCCCTCATCATCCTCACAAACACAAACATACACACACCCAAAATCACAGAGCTTGACCCGGCCTCCTTTTCCCAGAAGGATATTTTGCGGTTTCATGTCTCGATGAAGTATCCGATGAGAATGCAGATAATACAAAGCCGAGACCAGCTGGCAAGCAATGACTCGAACCTAGAAGAAATAAATCAAATTGTTTACAAGCCAAAAGTAACAAGTTCATTAACAAGACTGATTATTAGACAATGTTTAACCAACTGCCTTAAGACCTTATTAGGGTAAATGTTTATATATTTCAGTTTCACCAGTAACAGGATAATAAAGTGTATCAGTTCCACTTTAACAGATTACTTTAAATCACTACAATGAATTCTGACCCCAACTTTTTTCTGCTCTTCACCAAAAGCCCAATGTTAGTGATTACATCTGATAAACGGAACACGGGAAATTTCATTTCTTAGTAATTTCTAAAGTTCACTCTTTTCAGACTGAGTAAAGGGGAGTGCAGGGACGTCACAACCAACCTGGCTCTCTGGCAAACTTCCATCATCCTCCAAAATTTGGAACAGCTCCCCCTCTGCATACTCTGTGACCACAACTACCTGTCATAGATTCACTTAGTAAGGCTTTGAGCGGCTGACATGTTATCATAGTCAAAAATGTTAACATCAAACCAAGAAAAGCATGAAATGACCTACATCAATCACACCTTGCTGGATAAAATAAGGTCTCTAGCAGAAACACATCCATCCATCCATTGTCCAAACCCCTTATCTCAGTGGGTCGCGGGGAGTCCGGAGCCTATCCCGGAAACTATGGGCACGAGGCAGGGAACAACCCCACGACGACATGGGGAAAACATGCAAACTCCACACACATGGAACCCAGGCGGAGACTCGAACCCTGGTCCCAGAGGTGTAAGGCAACAGTGCTAACCACTGCACCACCATGCCACCCCAGCAGAAATACATTTACATTTAATTTATTTAGCAGATGCTTTTGTCCAAAGTAACATTTTTTTAGGAAAGGGCAGGGAACTTTCTCAAGGGTCCAACAGTGAAACCACTTCACCAAACCTGAGATTTGAACTAGCAACATTTTAAACACAAACACAGGATCCTAACCCACTGAGCCACACACCAATCCTAATTCTGGCAGTTGGAATATCACCGCCTCGACTCCCCCCTTACCTCCCGCTCTGTCTCAAAGCTGTCGAGTAGCAGGATCACATTAGGGTGCCTCAGGTCCCGCATGATGTCAATCTCTCTTTTCAGACTCCGCAGCTCCTTCTCCGACCGGCCCACCTTAGGAATGAACTTCAGTGCTACAACCTTAACATAAAAATTATCCGGTAGGTTTCTTAAAATTATATATTTATAATTAGACATTAAACACTTTGAAATGTTTTAGTGTACAATCATTAATGAAACATCCATTTAATAAAAAACAAAGTTTAATTCACATGGAATAGAACCCATATACTTACATTTGTTTAATTGTTTATTTATTTGGCAAATGCTCTCACCCAAAGTTACACACGACAGGGTCAACCGGTCCCTGAAGTAACCGGGGGTAAAGGGTTGGACTCAGGGGCCCAACATTGGGATCGCTGCTGACCACAGGATTTGAGCCGCTGACCAATTGTGTGGGACAGAATTTGATATTGGGGGGACACGACTTAAGTATATAAATACAAAGGTCCATTTATTGGAGGGATGAATTAAGCTAAAATAATAATATTAATAATAAATACTACTAGGTACATGTCCCTCCCGGTTCCTACGGACCTGCTGGTGATCACCTGGTCATGGGTACAGTCCTAACTCATAGAGCCACTCACTTCTGAAGTAAGACACCTCTTAAGCAAGTAATAATACAGGCATCTAATAACCACTTATCCGGGACGGGGTGTCCATCGCCAGACACATACGCAATTAATAAATACGGGAAATTAAGATATACCAATTACTGCATATCTATCCACTGATAACACACAAAATAACAACAAATAATGCATAAAAATACTTACTTGCCCGCTGAACTTTTTTCGTCCTTTGTAGACACGCCCAAAAGAGCCCTCCCCTATCATTTCCAGTACATGGTATGACTCCATATTTTTAATAAAGAATTTTTAGATATGAGCGTTTTTTTGTTCTCCAACTCAAGACCAACGGTAATTTTCTATAAACCAAATTCAAATCATCACCCACTGTTACTACAGTTCCACTTTATGCTGTCGGACATCTAACATCATCAACAACTTAAATACTAAAAAGCTACATCAGGTTAAACATATTTTCACCAAGTCGTTGAGCGTTACCAATTGCTCCTTGTTTTTTATATGCAAATGGTGAGTAATTGTCTAGTTAGTCTTACTGTAACCGAAATGAGATTTAAAACAACAAATCGTTCGAAAGTCGTTAATTAACCATCATACCACTTTTTACATTAGTTGCACAATTAGCTCTAACTAATACAGTCTATGTAAGTATAGCTAAATAGTTCGCAACTGTTTTGAATAACCGTAAACAAATGGAACCTAGCAACTGAACTACTGAAGAGAAGCCTTTTAAGAATATAAACACAGTAGAGCATAAGCTACTAATTTCTTAAATAAATATAAATAAAACTTAACATACAAAAGTTTTTAATGTTCGTAATGACATACATTAATTAAATATGATTAGATTATGAGTTATTGTTAAATAAAATTAATCAGGCAAAATATACGACAGCTACAGTCAACGCATTTCTTTGAAGGACCCTAACATAGCAACTCACTTCGCGTCCTAGCAACACTGGTATTCCTTATACCTTTTATTGCTGTAATGCCTTAAGTACCAGTAATAGTTATTTCTGATAGTCCAGCGAGTGTTCCTGTACTTCGTCGTTTATTTGTTTTTGGACGTTATCAAAGTATTTAATTTGTGAAATACGAGATTTTTTTCAATTTATTTTGAAATGCATTCACGGTCTCCTAAAACGATCATGGAAAGGTGTAGGATAGTGAGAAATCCACATATCTTGCAGGCAGTGAAGCTGTTCTTCCAAGTATTTCTTCTGCTCAACAGTAGCCTCCGTAAGAAGCAGGATAACCACAGCAAAAATGCAATATTGCATGTGTTACGTACATCAATTCAATATTGCGCTGTGAAGTTTGTCATCGGTGTTTCTCTGAAAGCACTCACTCTTCCTGATTCCCTCCTAAGCGTGCTATTCCACTGATTGATAAACTGTCTATTAATGTCAGTTACTTCAAACATAATTGTTATGACATGTTGTTAGGACCAAATAGTTGCAGAGTACGATATGTATTGAAGACAGCATTTTAATGCTTAAAAACAGTAATGAAGAAGTAACAGGGACTCAATGGGAGTAAAAAAGATACATACAGGTGTCTTCTGTACCTAGAACTGACCTAAAGTCAGGCTTCATCGTCATATGTTACAATATTGGGAACCAAAACTTACTCAGTTCTCATGTAATCCAGTTTGCCAGAACTCACAGAAATGCAACTTACTTTTGAGTAAGTTTTGGAAATGATCTCTTTAATGTCCGGTTCTGTGTCTGTGCAGCACTGCTCTACATGCCTCAAATTTCCCCTCGGGGACAAATAAAGTTTTTCAATTTGGTTTGAATTTGCTCTTCAGTTAGGAATGGAAGCAGGAGAAGAACTCAACTTCAAACCTGTAAGACATACGTACATACACTATACCGCCGGCCGTATGGCTCTGTAAAGTGGAGCCCAGTAAATGCGCTGAGCATGAATGCTGGGAATATTGTAAATAGCACACTGTTTGTTTAATTGTAAATGCATGATGTATGCCCCATATAGTTAAATAACTCAGTGGGATTTTGATTAGCCAAACATGGGTAGGTTTCCCAAAAGCACAGTTGCTAACAGTGTTGGCAATTACATAGTTGAAATCATCCAACTGAACTTTTCCTGCTATGTAAATGTTGTAAACGGGAACTTCTGGGAAATGCACCCCATGGTAGTCAAGTAGAAGAGTCAAAAATACAATGGTGTATTGGATGGTTGCTTCAAATACTTTACAGCAGGCCTCTTCAAATCTGGCCCTTGATTCCAAATCCAGGCCTTGTTTTCAGTTCTCCCAGGTAGTTTGTTGAATAATTACTGATTCTGATTGATCACAGAGGCCTCACACCTGGCTCACAGAAAAAGCTCTTGATTTACCAGTTGATCTATGTTCCTACTCTCACCTATGGTCATGAGCTTTGGGTAGTGACCAGAAGAATGAGACTGTGGATACAAGCGGTAGAAATGAGTTTCCTCTGCAGGGTGTCTGGGCTCAGCCTTAGAGGTGAGGAGCCCGGACATTAAGGAGGGGCTCAAAGTAGAACCGCTGCTCCTCTGCATGGAAAGGAGCCAGTTGAGGTGGTTTGGGCATCTGTCTAGGATGCCTCCTGGAC
>JAODLD010000044.1:18088297-18106856 GCA_026781065.1 Mormyrops boulengeri | reverse complement strand
AGTAGAACCGCTGCTCCTCTGCATGGAAAGGAGCCAGTTGAGGTGGTTTGGGCATCTGTCTAGGATGCCTCCTGGACAGCTCCCTGGGGAGGTGTTTCGGGCATGTCCAGCCAGGAGGAGGACCTGGGGAAGACCCAGGACACACTGGAGAGATTATATCTCTCGACTGGCCTGGGAATGCCTTGATATTCCCCGGTGCAGCTGGAGGAGGTAGCTGGTAAGAGAAAGGTCTGGATATCCTTGCTTAGACGGCTGACCCTGCAACCTGACCCCGGGTAAGAGCCAGAAAATGGATGGATGGATGGATGGATGGATAGATAATTGCCATTAAAGCCAAACCCTGCTGGACAACATGGCCACTGGCCAGGTCAATGAGAGTGAATGCTGAGTATGATTAAAATATGAAAAACAAATGAATGACACTCAAATGGAGTTGATAAATTCATCATTATTTAATTTGTCATAATGACTACACACAGCTATTCTAAGGACTTCAAACACCAGAATTTATGTTAAATAGCAAAATATACAATCTAATTAATCATTTTTAAAGGACACTGTGTTGTCAGGGAAACAATAAAATAAAAGGAAATGACTAACAATTCTTTTAATATTTTATATGTAGAGATTCTATATATGTATATTTGTTGGTCTGATACTATTTTATATTCTAAGGGTCATGCATCTATTTTACATTCAGCTACAGTAAGAGTTAATAGTTAAAAACCTCCTGCACTCAGTGAAACCAACTATATTTGTTGTACTTACAATGGCCACATTGCCCTAGTTTTAAGATTTTATTGGTTTTCACATTCATTTTTTATTGTAGACTTTACAGACTTTACTGAAGAAGTATTTAAATTTGCTATCTTAGTATAACAATCAGCTTAGGTTTCACAGAAACCAATACATGTGCAGCCACTTAGCTGGTGAAACAAAAGATTGAGTTACAGCACGCAGCCCTGGCTGTGCTCTAGACCTGAACCAATCCTTCAGGGAGATCTAACAGACAAATGAAGATCACGGGGTATCATCGAGCTGTCATTCCTGGAAATTTGCACGTTAGTTATATCGGCCCAGCACCTGCATCTAAATGATGGCTATTAAGATTAATGCTTAGTCATAAGTGGGATATATTACAAAACAAACAGAAACTGTATCCATACTGATAAATGACTGTCATTTTACATTTTGGCCTCAGCTTGTCACAAGCTGGTGGATGCTCTTCAACTACTCACTATGTAGCATATTTACAGAAAAAAGACACAACATTGTATATGGGTGTGCGATTTGACGATATTAGATCGTGAACGATTAAAATGTCGTCACGGTCTGCCTTTTCGGATGGATCGTTAGTATCATGTTACAGTGCTTATTCTACCAGTTGCAGCTGTATGGTTCATACAACTCTTTAGTTGATCTGTCAGCCAAATTCATTTCAACACACTAATAAACCGATAGATATTTGTGCCATAATTCCAAACATGCAACACATTCCCTGTTTGGAAACGTAACTGCACGGATGACAAGAAAGGTTTGGTTCCTGAAAAAGAATTCGATATTGGTAATATGTAAGCTGTTTATATTTTTGAAAACCAACGGGTATTTGCAAAATTTGGAAAGATAAAGTTTGCACGTCGAAGAGCAATACGATGAACCATTTTTAGCCACCTCAAAAGAAAACACCTGAAAGCAGGGCTACTAATTTTGCTCAGCTGGCTGGAGTGAGATTTTCAATTCTAGACTAGTCTGCACGCGCATTTACATGTATGTGACAGATTTATTACCCTGTCAATAGTATGCTCAGTAACTTGCAGAAGAGTCGGTAACACTGCTTGACGGGGCACAAATGCAGTACTTAGTAATAAATCATTTACTACTGAAGTGCAAGTTCAAAAGCATGAAAAAATACAGTTTACGTGAGATAAAAGATGCATCATGATTCATTAATGATGAACAAAAATGAGATCAGTATTTCACTTGTTATTCATGACTTGTTCCCTCAACAGTTCCTTAGTAGTTCCTTCAGTAGTTCACAGAGTTTTACAGAATTAACAGATATAGTAACAAATATAGTAAGTGCTTGAGATAAAACACGTCACGATTAACTGATGAATTAATTAATGACAAAGTCTTAGTTTTGTGGTTAATTAATAGCATGATGCTATATTAGTTGTGCCACATCAAATAAAGTGTTACCGGATAGTCTTAAAAGCCAACATGGAAAAAGAATTCAGGTAAGATCATGATCCTGGCATTAAAAAATCATGATTTGATATTTTTGACGTATCGCTCACCCCTACAACATTTGCGTAGTACAGACACTCCTTTACTTACGAACTTTCAACTTACGAACTTTCAGACATACGAACGAAGAGGACTGTAAGTCCAAATTGTGTTCCTTGGGCTACCGTTTCCTGTCCGCAACATCAATTTTTTTTCTGCACGTCAAATACGACTTCTACCCGCTACTCCCGCCGCACCAGCAGCATAGTGTGCGTACTCCCAGCATCCTAGTTCTTTGTACTTGCGTATCCCCTTAAAATGATGTTGAATAATGACTTACGAGCATTTCAAGTTATGAACGGCCGTTCAGAACGTAACTCATTCGTAAGTAGAGGAGCATCTGTATTTCATAATCTTGTTGTTGGTTTCCGAGTTTATCACATAGACAAGGCGTTTCCATAGACAGGGCTGGCCCACCTTACTTGCACCTTGTCATCCTGACCTACATTTTGAACTGCACGCCTGGCCACATCATTATAGATGTTCAGATTCCCCTTGCCATCGATGACTTTGTTTCTGCAGGTCTGCAAAGCAGAATGCAGGATCAGGACCTGCTTTGAACCTTTGACTTTGCCTTCACTAAACACTGGATGTGTAAAATGCAAAGGCCTTTGAGCTGTATGAGGCTAACAATCCATTTGTGTTCAGTGTAACATACTGCATGGAAATGTGTCTTCTAAAGACGCACAAGTTCTGCATCTGGGTGCCTCTCTGGTAGGTGGTTCTGAGCCTGTTAGGCCCCAGCGTACATGAAGGTCTTTCAATGAGAGCTTAAAGGCTTAGTGGTGCCCAAGGCCTTGCCAGAAACATTTCTATAAAACTAAATTTCATAATGACATTACCACAGACAGTAATTCTGGCAACATATTGATAAATTAAAGCAGGAAGAAAACCTCCAAGTTATTTGAGGACTATTTGCATGCAGTGTTCATGAGAGTCTGAGTGAGAAACCACCCGCTGGTGCTGAATTTGCATATTTGCATCGCAGGATGATATGGGAGTAGGGGCAGAGATAAACGAACGCTAGGGAGAGAGCTAGCTATGCTCACCTGCACGTGATGCAGCTCCTCCATCTGCAGCAGGCACTTCATGGTCTCCTTGAGGTGCTCCTTCTGCAGTGTGAGAACCTCCACCCGCCTGGTGTCCATGCAGAACTCCAGTTCCCAGTCCACCACATGCAAGGCCTCCACTGCACAATGGAGGGCGCTGTTCCCTGACCCAGGAGGAAACACAGGTAGACAAATTAAAATCTTTAGGTGTATTAATTTTCTCCCACTGAGCACCAAGCCTATTTAAAGAATTAAAGACTTTATATGAGAACGTCTGAAAGAGGGGGATTAAAACCCTTCCATACCGTTCATGTCCTTTGCTTTCACGTTGACGTGAACACCACTATTCATGAAATTTCTCAGAACCTGAAATGAATATCACCTTTTGTATTTTACACTTTTACATAACAGGAGAATTATCCTGTATTAAAAGCCAAATTCGCACATGCAGGCCCTGTAAATCTTTCATGCATAATGTGATTTTCGGCACACATGGCTTTTTTTTATTTTTTTGCCTTTTTCGTAATTATAAAGATTATGTACTTGGAGGCATTTCCAAAATTACTCCAGAAAAAAACAATTAGAAAAATGGTGGTATTAGGCAGCCCTTTGTCCTCCACGGTGATAATATATCAGATGATATTGTGCCAAGGCTATCGCTCATTCACACAGGATATACAGATGAGAACGAATTCTGCAGTCCTCCACCATGTTTGTTTCTTTGAGTGGAGATCATATGGCGCTACCTCCAATGTTCTAAAGTTTCCCTTCTCGGCGCTTAGGTGAAGACATGTCCTCCCGTGTCCGTCTCTCACATTAACGTCAGCACCAAGGAGAATCAGATCGCTGACCAACGAGTGCTGGTTTCTCTGCGCGGCCAAATGCAAGTGCGCCTGAGGTGGCAGGCAGGGGTGTAGGGTTTAGTCAGGTTTGATGGTGGTGAATGAGGATCCTCCTGTGACTGGCATAACCCATAAATCATACCACTCACATATATTGAAATGCATTTTTATGAAACATGGGGCAAGACATTACTATTTTTAAAAATTAATTAAAAAAATAAGAAGGCTTTACATTAACTGCATCTTCATAATGCCTCTAATGCATTTGTATAACATTCAGTGCAGCTTCATAGAACATTCATTCGGCATGTAAGTATACCATAACATCCTAACATACCTTACCAGCTTTAATATGCATATATAATCTTATAACGTTTGATACTAGTGTGAATTAGGGATGAAATGGTTATCAGTTTCAAGGTAAACCATGGTAAAATTCCAGACGATTAGTATTACTGTTTCAAATTTTAGTTATCAAACCTGGCTGATTACCTTGCTTTGAAAAACTAAGGTTAAATACTGTCCAGCATCAACCAAAGTTAGCAACAGTCTCCCAGACACAGATGCGGAGGCACAGTATTCAACGGAGATTTGTTTTGTGTCAGTGAAAATGTCAACACTACGGCTGAGGGAAGAGGCAGACCCCAGAGTGCAGGAGACCGTTTTATTTAGGCTGAGACAGCCGTAAGCCAACAAAGCCATAGGGGAGACCCGGAGACGTAGTCGGGGCGAGAGCAGAAGGGTCCAAGCCGGGAAGGTCAGTCCTACGGAGAGGGACAGGACGGAGAGACGAGGGGATGGACTGGGCGAGACAGGTGACGCAGGCAGGCAGGGTTGAGAGGGCCGGTAGAAAGGGAGAGGCGAGCAGGAGCAGGGATGGTAGTCGGACGAACAGGAACAGGCAGGAATGCGGACAAGGTGAGGCGGCAGGTAACGAGGGCACAGACACGGAGGGAAGAGGAGACAAGAGACAGGTAAGCGCTCGGTAATGGTCCATAACATGGCAACAATACTTCGCAGGGAGTCTTGTGTTGACTCGCTTTAAATAGGGGATTGATTGGAAGTGGCTGATGATTCACCGCCACGCTGCCCCGCCCCTCTGGGCGTGACAGAAAACATGGAAGGTAGTGACAGCGCTCCGGAGATTTTTAATGTTAATGTAATTTGATATGGTGTTCATATTTTAATGTTTAAGAAAACAAAAAGTGCATGGTGTTGCTAATTTTATTTGTGGTTTTCAATATAAAACTTAAAGTTATTTCAGCTTGTGTACATTTTCAGCAAATTTTAACAATATCACGATTATACTGATAACCGTTATTTTGGTCACTGTAATTGTGATATTAAAAATTCATACCGTTTCACCTCTAGAGTAAATGAAAGTTCTTAAGGTCTGTTAGGGTATTAAAGAATACTTACAGTACATGCTGTTTGTGAAACTTCTATGCATTATGAAGGTGCACTGAATATTCTATGAATGTATTACGATGAAGGTGGCATTAACTTAAAGCGTTACCAAATTTAATTGATTGCCCTGGGATGAACTGACATCCCATCCAGGATATACCAGAACCATATGGCCTATGTCTGGGATATACCGCAGGCCCTCCTGCAAGGATAAACAGCTAGAAGATGGATAGGTTAAGGTTATATTGCAGGGGTGGGCAATCTTATCCGCAAAGGGCCGGTGTGTATGCAGGTTTTTGGGATAACCTTTAAGTCAGCTGTTCAAACCCAGGTATAAGGACTCTTCAGCCAATCAGTCCTCTAATTAGTGACCTAATTAGGGAGTTGCAGCGAAAACCTGCATACACACCGGCGCTTTATGGATAAGATTGCCCACCCCTGTTATATTGTGTCTATATTTATAATGTACCCTATGGCGCTTCAGTAGATATTTGGCTTGATGTAGTGTCAAACGGAACATGCTGTATGTGGTAAAGGCACCTATGCGCACTATGCCGATGTGAAATGAGTGTGTGGTCTGTACCTTTCCTGTAGCATCTTTGACATCCAGCCGGTTCACTGATGCTACTTGTTGGCCAATCGAAGAAGCCAAACATCTTCGTCCTTGACCTACTACATTGGGAAGAAGTCTGAGAAGAAAACAATAAACACGAATTTGGTCTGATAAAATGACTCAATTTAAAGAAACTTTTCATTCAGGCTGGGTATTTGTTGCTCATGGGAATTTTGCTTACACTAAAATGTTCTGAGGGCAGAATGAAAAATGATTGGTTTAGAGAGATAACCAATCAGATTGTAGAGGAAGTGGAGGAGGCACTACCAACCAATCAGATGTCTTGGTCGCGCCTCCTCTAGTAAAACTCTCATGAACGTATTTTTTATGTTCGTCTTGCCAAAGTCTTACAGTCAAGAATCATTGATGCTTATTTTGGCCGCTGTTAGTATAACAGCCTGGGCTGCTCATTTGTTTGGTGATGTAACCTCATGTCAAGTCATATGGTTCAGATACCTGCCAAAGATCTCAAGTCACAGTTATTCTCCTTGCTTTGGGATTTTGGGGTTCTACAGCCTTGATTCAGCTTGGTCTGTGTAATAAACCAAACCACTTACAAAAGGGGTCTGTCACCCCTTACGTCAGTGTTTCCTAACCCAGTCCTTGGGAACCCACATACGGTCCACGTTTTTGCTCCCTCCCACTGCCTTACATTAATGTCCACCAGATACCAGTTTGGAGCTGCCTTTTGGGACATCACAGCAGTGCTGCATTGCCTGGAATTGTATTTGAAGTCTCTGTGCTAAGGCTCTGTAGTAATGCAAAAATGTGCATTGAGTTCACCTGTTAGGAATAAGCATTTTTTATATACACACAATTCTGAATTAAGATGGCAATTTTTGTGGTTAGGTAGGAGCACCTGGGTAAATTGTATAATTTCAAAACTGGTACTTCCCATGTATAAATATTTTCTTGTGAAAGGCTACATATTTATTTTATCTGCAAACATTCTCTTGCTGTCAGTGAACTGTGACTGAAGCTCACTCCTTGTTGGGCTCACTGTGTATTTTGGATTTAATTAGATGATAGATACTGAAACATTGAACTTTCATGGAACAAGAACAACCGGCCAGATTTCCCATGATAGTACGAATGCCTGGCCAACTGAACGAGAAAGAACCATATTATTGTTGACCTGCCTGGTTAACACGCTGTACCTGTTAGTTGACTGATGGCTATTGTTGCTAGAGGGTGGATTATTTACTAGTTACATCACAACTGGTCTTTAACAGGCTTGACTTGTCTTTTGAGGGTCATGTGTATCTGTCACTTACATCCCACCTCCCTTCTGAAACTCTGGAAGCTCCTGGTCAGAAACACTCCTCAGTAGGTTCTCTTCACTTGGTTGCTGCAACTGGAAAAAAGGTTGAGTTTCCCATGACCACTGGGTGGCAGGATATCCATGGGGGTCCCTTGTTTGGTTTTGGGGGCCTTCCCAATAGCACGGGCTGGAGTTGCTCTGGATTACGAACTCTTCAGATGAGTGCCCTTTGTATTCAGCGTCAGTGTGGGTGAAGATGACCATGTCATGGGGAGACAACTCTTCTGCCCCATCCCTGGTGCTTCCTGGATGTCCATCAGTGGAGGGAAGAGGGGTCTGACTGCTGGGCCTGAATGTGGTTTGCATTTCTCTGTCAGAGAAAAGACACAGAGTCAAAAAAAAACTTTCTCTGAAGCACAGGCCCTGATCCTGGAACAATGCTCTTTAGTAAACAAGAAGGAAGTGTCTCTCCCAGCTGCTGTCCTGCTGTCCAATGCTGTGAGGAAAGTATGGAGATGGGAAGAACTCCCCGATACACCTGCATAGTTTGTTGGATTTAAGGTCCTCCTGTAGAACCTCAACAATGATGGCCAAGTCCTCCAAAGCCTCTGAAGGAAGTTGATTCTGCAAAGTAATCATCAAATGTTTCACTGACAGATTTATTACTATGTTAATAAACTGTGTTGTTATCTGTATTAGCAATTCGTTACATGCATGGATTGTTTTTGCGCAAATCCGTGTAGCCTTACAATTGGAAAAGGTGTGTGAGGTTCTAACCTGCCTCTTTTTTCGGGTACCTGAGGTAGTCACTCGTTTCCTCTCTCCTGTCACAAAAGCAGTATTAGTAATAAAGAGTATTAAGCTCCTGTCAGGTCGTGCATTTTACCGGAGGCGTTTTGTTCCATACCTGGAAATCTCTGCAGGGAAACAAAGCTCAAAATTACAAACTTGACTGAACAATGGGGGGTGGCAAATAGGATCTGAAAAAGAACCTTGATAAAGAGGTTTGTACCTGTATTTCACTGGGGTCAAAACCTTTGGACAGACGCAGTTTTCTAAGCAGGTCCCTTACTGGCATTCGGACCTGCACCCCAAGGTAACCAGTAGCAGAAGTCCCATCTAGCCGTTTAGATCCTTTGATTGTTCCCAAACGGAGAAGAGGAGAGTCATTTCAGGTAACCGGAGCACAGCCTGCCTTAGAGCCTTTAAACAACAATTCATTAACACCCACCACAACAAGCATATTTGCTGCCCAAATAGTGACTTCAATCTAAAAGCTAGAACAGGATGAAAAGAAGCTTGTTCTTCTGAGTTCAAGGACACGGATTATCCATCTTATTTTAGAGACTTTCATCAAACTGAAATAATAGTTATATAGTGCTACAAAGCATTATAAGTACTTATACGTATTTCAAACAAATTCTCCAGGACAAACTTCTTTTTTAGCGTTCAGGAGCTGCAATCAGGTGTCAGAATAACCTACTAGAAAGTCTGCCCTGGTAAGTATCCATGTATTTCCATTAGCCGCTTATCATGCTAGTGCATGTTTCACCTCCCCAGTCTCATACAATGTCCTCACCTACATGTGCAAAGGGCAGTTCTGAGCCCTCAGTTTACACAAATTGTATTCTTTTTTTTCTACGGCAGGATTACCACAGACAAAACCAACATGCCACCAGTAGGAAAAGTTTCAATTTTCCCTGCTGGTATTTATTCTAAACTGTTTAGCCAGTATTTCTTCTGTGCGGCTTCAGTTTACGTAATGACAATATTCATTATGATTCGTACCTCTGTCCGTTTTTGGCCTCAGCTGGGTTGGGGTGTCTTTCATGATCACTGGCTCGTTCCCAGTGGATTCCAGTAACCTGGTTTCCCTTGTACTGACGGAGTGTCCCTGTGTGTCACTGCGCAGTAGTGCGTAGATGTGCGGCTATAAGCTTGAGGGCGGTGCTTGCTGCGTCAGGTGTCAGATCAGAACCTGAAGGTGCCAAGTCTCAGCAATAGAGGAGGCTTATTTTTTTAGGTGGGGGTGGACAAGGATCCTTGGAGGGTAAAGAGAATAAACACCACACCCCTTTTGTACAAGTTTTTAACTTGCCTCGGCATTTTTCGCAATACCACATAATTACTATACAATTTATAACACATAAAAGTGAATGACAGAATAACAGTCCTTGGAAGATATATATCCCAATTATTCCATTCGGTGGCAATAATTAATTAGCTGACAAATGTTTGAATGTAAATGACAGCTCAGTGGGATGTCATTTACTACTATCTGTAACCGTAATCTGTAATCACACACACACTTCCCATCCCCGCAAACATTCAGCCAGTCCCACAAAATCACGGCGTGTACCGCATTGACAAGTTAGATTGTTTACAGACGGGCGGATTAAGGTACAGGCTGTCCTAGGCCATAACCCAAGGACCGAGCAACGTCAGCAGCCCGCTTTGCCTTGGGAAGTGTATCAGACCTGGCTGATTGATCTGCCGGCAGATCAATCTGCAAAACTTTATCAACAGCCCCCCCCTTAATTTCCATTGCTGGCACCCTGCGTGCTGATTAGTGGATTATTGATGTTGCATTGTTTTTAATTCTCTTTCAGCCCCAAAATAGCTCAAGTCATCAGAGTATTGCCCCCCCAGAGAAATTAATCTGCCCCTGCTTACGAAGGTGTTATTTCAGTGCTTACACTACCAATAAGAATAGTATTATATGTCAATGTACACCGATCAGCCACAACCCTAAAACCACTGACTGGTTAAGTGAATAACATTGATTATCTAATTACACTGGTACTTGTGAAGGTGGTGTCAGACAAAAAAAAGTCGTAGCATATAAATTGAGAATAAAAAGAGAATTTAATTATTACACTATCATCCTATTTGCTAACAAACTTACTATTGTGATACTAGCATGTTTCATTACATGCATATTATATTCATTAAATAAGACATTAAATAACTGCGTACCTTCATCTTCTACATGTTTCTCCTCTTCCTCCTTTTTTTCTAAACTGGGCAACTCATGACCTTTTCTTATCCATTTGTGTTAATTTGACACTTCAGTGTCAATACATTACCCACCCCCAGCACTGTCAACCAAGAGTCAAGACTAAACATATTCACATTGGTGGCGTGCAGACTGGCTTTATATCTTAACGATTTCGCACAATACAGAAAAAAAGCAACAATAAGTCTGTGAAACTATATGTTCACTGTAATATGAATGAATTGTGGTTTATTTAGTAGCATTTCATAGTGTCACTGATTTTACTAATTGCATTAGTACTGTACAAAGTTACAGGTTCGCTATTTGATAGATTGCCCAGCTCCCCATACCATGGGCTGCCAGTGGGGCAACCTGAGGTCAGTCCAGCCCAGCCCCCCTCCCCTCCCCATCGCCTACATCTGAGCATGCCTAGTTGATAAACTAGAAGCAGCATGCCCACTCCGACAAGGTCAATTGATCCACACAGTGACACGGTATCATTGATGTGACATGCAAATTATAGAAAACTGATTAAAGAAATGTCTCCATTTTGATTTAGTTTTTTCATGTGGGTACCCCATGCTACCCCTGGCAAGATGCCGCCCTGGGCGGCTGCCCTTGTCACCCATACCTAAATCTGCCGATGCTACCAAAAGTGGTCCAAGGAAGGCCAACTGGTGAACCAGTGACAGGATCATGGGTGCCCAAGGCTCACTGATGCTTGTCTGAAGAGAAGGCTAGTCTGTCTGACCCAATCCCACAAGAGAGCTACTGTAGAACTACTGTAGCACAAACTGCTGAAAAAGTTAATGCTGGCTGTGACAGAAAGGCATCAGAACACAGTGGATCAGAGCTTTCCACGTATGGGGCTGCATTGCCGCAGACTGGTCAGAGTTCCCATGCTGACCCCTGACCATGGCCAAAATCACCTACAATGGGTACGTCAGCGACGGATCTGGACCATGGAGCAATGGAAGAAGGTGGCCTGGTCTGATGTCTTTCCTGTTACATCATGTGGACGGCTGGGTGTGTGTGTATCATTTACTTGGGGAAGAGATGGCACCAGGGTGCACTATGGGAAGAAGGCAAGCTGGAGTAGGCAGTGTGATGCTCTGGGCAACGGTCTGCTAGGAAACCTTCGGTCCTGGCATTCATGTGGATCTTACTTTGACATGTACCACCTACCTAAACATTGTTGCAGACCAAGTACACCTCTTCATGGCTACAGTATTCCCCGATGGCAGCAACCTCTTTCAGCAGGACAATGTACCCTGGCACACTGTAAAAATTGTTCAAGAATGGTTTCAGGAACATGAAAAAGAGTTTGAGGTGTTGACCTGGTCTCCAGATTCCCCAGATCTCAATCCAAGCAAGCATCTGTGGGACGTGCTTGATAAACAAGTCGGATCCAAGGAGGCCTCCTCACCTTGCAACTTACAGAACGTAACACCTGCGTAACACCTTGGTCCCAGATACCACAGGACACCTTCAGAGGTCTTGTGGAGTCCATGCCTTGATGAGTCAGAGCTGTTTTGGCAGCATGAGGGGCATATAAACAATATTAGGCAGGTGGCTTTAATGTTATGATTGATCGCTGTACCTCTTAAATAGTATTTTGAATGTTTGCGACCCTACAGTTTTAAAATAAAACATTAAGTATGCACTTAAATATGTTTTACGTAAATGTCGCATAAGCAATATCATAGAAACCTTTTTCCCGATAACATTAGTAATGAAAGTACAAGTTCGTGCAGAGACACAGGAGTGGTCAACGTCATGAGTGCTTAGGCGATTTTTGTATTCATCTTCAGTTCGCCACTAGAGGGAACCAATGTTCAATTCATCGCAAAACGGCAGTGTCCATTTTCCCCGGGTCCTGTGTGTGTGGCTTTACTGCTGCTTGGGTAGCCAACATTTTTTCCGTAACTGGGACACCTGGCCATTACACCCAAAGAAACTATTATGACATCCCATTCTATATCCATAGGCATCAATATGCAGTTGGTCCCTCATTTGCAGCTATAACAGCTGCCAAACTTCTGGGAAGGTTTTCCACAAGATTTTGAAGTGTCTCCATTAATCCAGAAGAGCATTTGTGAGGTCGGGTACTGATGCTGGATGTGAAGGCCTGGTCCGTAAGATTTCTCCACTGGAGCTAATAGGCCTAGACCAACCCATGGAAAACAACCCCATACCATTATACCTCCTCCACCAGACTTTACAGTTGGCACAATGCAGTCAGGCAGGTAAAGTTCTCCTGGCATCTGCAAAACCCAGACTCTTCCATCAGACTGCCGAACAAGGAAGCATGATTCGTCACTCCACAGAACACATTTCCACTGCTCCAGAGTCCAGTGGCGGCGTGCTTTACACCACTCCATCTGACTCTTGGCATTGCACTTGGTGATGTGAGGTTTGCATGCAGCTGCTCGGCCATGGAAGCCCATTCCATGAAGCTCCTGAAACACAGTTCTTGTACTGGGGTCAATGCCAGAGGAAGTTTGGAACTCTGCAGTTATTGAGTCAACGGCGCATTTGCGATTTTTTTGCACTGTGCACCTCAGCGCTTGGTGACCCCGCTCTGTTACTTTACATAGCCTACCACTTCATAGCTGAGTTCCTGTTGTTCCTAAATGCCTCCATTCTCCAATAATACCACTTACAGTTGACCGTGGAATATCTAGCAGGAAATAAATTTCATGAACTGACTTATTGCAAAGGTGGCATCCTACGACAGTACCACGCTTGAATTCACTGAGCTCTTCAGAATGACCCATTCTTTCACAAATGTGTGTGAACCTGACTGCATGGCTAGGTGCTTAATTTTATACCCCTGTGGCGATGAGACTGAGTGAAACACCCAAATTCAGTGATTAAGAGGTGTGTCCCAGTACTTTTGTCCATACAGTGTATCTTCTAAATTTTGCTTTTGAATTATTAATAGATACCCGGTGTTTTGTTTTACTGGGTCACGGTATGAGCTTGAACCCTATCCCAGAAAGCACTAAGCACGTTGCAGAGATATATATCCTGGACAGGGTGTTGGTAGGCCTACCTGTCAAGGCAAAACACACACAGAAAAAACAGCAGTTTAAAACTAGGGATGGGCCGATCCAAATATTTTCAGTTCCAATCCGATACACATCTGACAATACCGATATAAGTCTTTTTCCTTTAATATTTTAATTAATATATATTTATACTTTAATACTTATTTTGAAACTAATACAGATGAAAAAATGTATGCCAATACAATCTTGAATTATGCTACTAGAAACATACATAACGTACTGTTCCAACTCGTGCATCTGTTTTTTAAGCGTTTCCGTCTTCCAGGAGACTACGTGCAAGTACCCGCGTTTTCTCGCACAATTGCGCGGACTTTGTTTAGGGGGGGTTTCCACTAAACGGTACTTCCACATCTCAAAACTTAGTTTTTACAAAGACTGCAAATCGCTCTGCTACTAGTTGTTGCTAAAAGCGTAAAATACTTCTAGACCGTCACCCTCTTATGCGCTGTTTCGCTTCCCCTTCTGCGAGGGGTATGCGCATGACGTCACAGCAAGCGGAAGTCACCGCGCTCGCGCTCGCGCCCACTGAGTAGCAAGCGGAGTGAGTAGCAAGTGGAGTGAGTGGCAGCGTGAGCGTTCAGCTTGAATGCCGTGAAAATAATTAAAATGGGAAAGAGCTGTTGTGCGATTGATTGGAGAGATAGATTTAACACGAAATAGCGCTATCTTTTTAGAGACTGCCAAAAACTAAATAAGTAAGTATCGGACGTGGATCGGTCATGAATAGCCGATACCTGATCCGACAAGTAGGTCTGGATCGGCGCCGATACCGATCCGGTACCGGATCGGTGCGTCTCTATTTAACACCATATATTGCATGGTGTATAGAAACAGGTGTAAATCTGTCCTTCTGTTGACATTTTGTATCAAAATGTTGTTACATGGAAATTAGGTTGATATTGTTAATTAAGAGTTTATTCAGATTTCCTCTTAGAGTAATTGCACACAAAGTAACTATCAGACAAACAGCATGCTTATTAAATAGCATTAAAACTACAGCCTTTATTTGCTTTCCCTAAATGGATTATAAAACATACAATAGATATAATATGGATAACTGTTAGTGCATTTTACCTACATTTTAAAGACTTGCATGATAATGAAAGAAAAGAAACATTAATAACACAATTACGAAACAATGGAACCTGGAACTGTAGTGTTTTTATGTATATTCTGCTGTTCAAATGAACTAATGAATATCAAGGGATAAAAATCTGTTTGAATTGCGTTCGTCTCCATAGACTAAATCTGAGCTGTACATAAGCCAGAAAGTTACAAGTACAGTACTTTTCACAACCAATTAATGTGAAAATATTTTAAATATACATACGATAAGTATGCAGAGCATGACAATTAGCACTTTGGTCGACAATCATCAATAACTAGTCTTTACAAATGTACTGGAAATTAGGTAGGCTACAAATTAACCAAGTTAATCTTGAAAAAAACAACACAGACACACATCCACAATCACTTCAATAAAAGAAGTAATGGTTTTGCTGTAGAAATAATGTACAGCATAATTCCTTCAGTTGGAAAAAGGGGACAAAGTTATGGCTTCAGGAGGGGGATCAAATGAAAAAGTCATAAATGTCTCTTGTGAATGAGTGTCCTTGGTGAAGGGGTAGCTCATTTAAGAATTAGCCATCTTCAGACCTTCAGTAGGCTCGCCGGATATCATAAGGTGACCATGAGCCAGCATCATCCTTCGACCAGGAGGGGGCGTCGCTGAGCACTGGTCCATGGTCCGACTCCTCAGAGGACAAAGGGGCTATTTTAGAAGCCAGGTCACCAGGGGTGCCCACGTAGGGGGAGCACGTGTAGCCAGAAGTAGGTGGGTACAGAGTTGGGTAGTGCACCTCCTCTAGCGAGTGCAAGTAGGGCTGGGACCCGGGCGTGCCAGAACCCCGGCTAGAGGCTCGGTAGTGTACTGGGCTCCCAGAATCTGGGCTGGACAGCGAGGCCGGGGCCACCACGGGGGCCAGACTGTCGGAGCACAGCCCCTCGGCCTGACTCACGGTGTCTGTCACAGTCTGCTCCCATGTGTCTCTCTGCAGGCAAAATGCGACGGTAGTAAAGGATACAGCCAACAGTCTGAGCATATCTCTGCTTCAGAAGCGGACGAAACCACAAATTTGTTAATCCTGATTGGACAGTATCTTGCGTAGTTTTTTTTACTAACTATCGTTTCCTAGGGCTGTAGTATGATTGGGTGCAGGAGAATTCCAACAATAACAGAATTTGTTCTGAAGATTTTTGATTCAGTGCAAGACAGTGTGGTAGTCTGTGGATGGGACTCATACTAGTGGTGCATCGATGTGGAAATTTTGTCTCATAGTACTCATAACTGGCTAAACTCTAAGCATCAGAAATCTGTAGGGAAAATAATGCTAGTCACATCCTAAGCTCTTGTGAATGTCGGTAGCAACCTCATCATATATTGGAGGCGGTGAGACGTCAGTGACGCAGAGCCGAATTGGGAGCCTGTAGTGAGGTTCTATGTGGTAAACAAGCCAATGAAGTCCCTTCTGCTCAGCTATGGAAAACGATTGATTGTTCAGTTTGATCGTCTCCGTTATTTCAGAAGTTGTGTCTTTAGCTTTGGTGCTGCTAACTTTGATTAGCTAAAGTCTAAATATCGACCAGCAATATTGACCAAGATTGGCACTTTGAAGCTAAAACCCTGGGTTCCTTTAAATCAGAGCTAGATAAGATTTTAACAGCTCTGAGCTATTAGTTAGGTTCTCCCCAAACGGGCTTGATGGGCCGAATGGCCTCCTCTCATTTGTAAATTTCTTATGTTCTCATGTACCGATGGCATTGTCTTGACTTTTAACAAATATTGGCTGATGCCGATATGTTAACTGCTATATCGTAACTCTTACCAGGAGGAAGTGAGAGGAGTCTCCAGGAAAAGGTGGAAGTATGGAAGGCAAAGCTGAGCCGGAGAAGAGGGAGCCCCCTCCGGGGGTGAAGGCCGTGTTCCGGTACTCCCCGAAGGGCTCGGTGTAGTAGCCATCTATGAGGGAAGAATAGCCCGTCACGGACGAGGTGTCGCAGGACAGCGGCTTACCCCCTAAGGGCGAGGAGTAGGCCTCTGCTGGAAACTGTTTGCTTGGATGGCAGATCTCCGTCTCGGCCATGAAGGGTCTTCTCATGCCGTAGTAACCAGGAAGCATGTGGGAGCCTGCACCGGGAAATGAAAACACAAAGCCAGGCTTTCAGGTTGGCTGACAGTTATTTTCTTTTCCTTAATCTCCCTGCGGCATGGCGATCACCGCCGGCTCAGCAGCGAACTGGGAGCCAGTCAGGTGGCCCCACTGAGAAGGCTTAAATCAAGCACTCTGCCAGCAGACAGCTGAGAGTTATCTGGTCTTATTCCACAGAAACGAGATTGACTCCTTCAAGATAAATATTAGCATTCTTTGCTAAGCTAAATGTTTTGCATTTCTCACAGTTTCTCCTTCTGCTTACCATGACTGTGCGTAGCTTGGGGATAATTGGTAAGGTTCGTGTTGTAATTTCACTGGTGTGTATGTCAGGACCTCACCTGAAACTGGGACGAAGGCCGGTTGGGAGGGACTCGATCCTCCCTGCAAAGAGAAGAATGTGTCATTAGATTGCTACTCCATACTGCCCCCTAGCTGTGGCTCTGCTACTCTGTCCCAAAGCGATCTCACCGCCACACGAGCGCTTCCTGTAGACGGATGCACAAATGGAGCCAACGTTTGAGGGGACACCGGCTCCACAGGAGAGACATCGTCACATTTGTTTTCATTAAGTGTCACAACCTGGTTTAATTACATGTGGGGGGTGGATGTGTGTATTAGGGTTCAGAAAAGCATCATGATGATCATTGCATCAGCTCTGCCATTATGATGGCGGGGGGGGGGGGGTAAGGTAGGTCAAAGCCTCCCCCTCCCCTCAACTTCATAATAAAACACATGGGCCAGGTCAGTCAACACTTAGACTTGGTGTCTTTTTTCCATGTTTCATGTAAATCATTTGTTATGACAGCAAGTCCTACAGTATTATAATGTTAAAATTTGCGTATAACTGAATAGAATTATCTGTATTAAGAGCGCAGAATTGGATAGTAGGAACATGTGGTAAGAGCACCGTGTGTGTTTTAGGGGGTGGGGGTTGCTCCCTAGTCCCTACCAATGCTGACACCAAATCTGCATCCTCGATATATACATCCGTTATATGTAATGAAGCACCAGCATTCCAGTCAATCTCAGTCTAGTCAGAATTGATATTACTGTATATAAGTTATTTCATTCATATTCTGTCAGCCACAGATGCAGGCTGTTCTTTTGTTAAAATGGGTGCTGCTGCAAGGAACACAGCGTGGCCCTGCTGGGCGTACAGAAAACAAAAGCCCAGCCAGCCAAAGGCCCCACTCCATTTTAACGTGCTTAATAGGCCCAGGGAGCGACCCTGAAAAGCCCCTCTGACCGGTTTTGTGTTCTGCTACTATTTTGTGCTTTCGGCCTCAAGGATCCATCTATTCAGACAGATGCGACAAAGGCATAAAAGGTCTACAAAGTACATGAGAAAAAAATGTGAATAAGCAGAAAGCGGATGCCATCATTAGATGTGCCCCAACACCAGCCCCCACTGCGCCGCCAGCCAAACAATGACCTCATTCCGCTCTGTTCCTGAAGCCAAGCATCAGTGCACAAGAAGGGATTTCTGCTAGGGAGATATGCAAAACCTGCCTTATAACCCAGCAGATCAGAGGCACCTGTCCCTGTGTGGGATCTGGCAGCCGGCCACGCTGGATTAATGGTACCACCCACCCCTACATGTCCCCAGGGGAGGGAGTGCCGTAAAAGGTGCTTTGCGAGCTTCAGGCCATGGTGAAATGGCCTTTCTAAAGGGCGCCGGGTGCATTGGTGACCTGCCGCCAAGGACCGGCCATGTCTCATTGTGGGGGGGGGGGGGGGGGGAGGTTTGCATACTGCAAAAATGAAAGAGCTAATTATGGGGCAATTATGGCTAGGAGGCATGCAAATTATTAAGGTTCCATTTG
>JAODLD010000044.1:18053919-18088197 GCA_026781065.1 Mormyrops boulengeri | reverse complement strand
GCGCGCGCGCCCCGCGCGCCGGGCCCCCCCCCCCCCCCCCCCCCCCCCCCCCCCCGCCGCGCGGCGGGGGGGGGCCCCCCCCCCCCCCAGGGGGGCATACTGCAAACATGAAAGAGCTAATTCTGGGGCAAGTCTGGCTAGGAGGCATGCAAATTCTGAAGGTTCCATTTGAATGTCATTTGAATGCCAGCACCAAGACTTCCCTCCTGAGGACCTGTACGTCTCAGACCTCATCTACAGGCCCGATGGCAGTCAGGCTGGGGGGGGGGGGCGGGGTGGGGGAGCAGGCACAGAAGGAAAAAGAAAGGGGGGAGCGACTCTCTGCATAGCTTTATTCAAGGACATGGAGTCCACACCAGTGCTCGAGCACCCAGACAGGCAGACTGCCTCATTCCACCGTTCCACAACATTGTCTCAACATTAAGCTTCAGATTCATGTGATTTTCGTCATGGAACCTTTTCATGTCGCGAGAAATATGAACTAATGATCCCGCACTAATGGCCCTGTTTTATTGCTTGCATTCATTGAGTCGTTTATTTTTGCACTAATAGCTGCAGGAATGTTCCCAGCCAGGTGACAAGGAAGCTTGGCATCTCAAACAAGTTAATTTTGAAATTTTCCTTTTTTTGCATTAGGCTAGGCGGGGTGGGGGGTCGCCTGACATGACACAAGAGCACGAGAACAAAACAAACAAATGAGGGATGTATCAGGGCTGACCACATGAAACAATATCAGGAACCAGTGTCAATGGGTAGCTTAGTTATTGGGGCCAGGACCATTAATTGGTGGCAGTATGTGGCTCAGTGGGTTGGGATATTGTGCCTGAGATCAGAAGGTTGTCAGTTTGAATCCCAGGATCGGCAGAGTGATGTCATCCTTAGCTCCCTCAGCAAGGTGACTGTCTGACCCTCAGAGTATATTGCTCTGTGTAGAAGTTTCTGCTAAATAAATGTAAAGTCAAGCCATTTACAAAGAACTAAGGACAGACATAAATAATCTATCTGACTATCTCTGGTCACCTGAGGCCAGCCTGCCTTTGGTGATTCTGTATTGCCACAATGGTGTTTCTGTGTTCTCCTCCACAAACAGATGCATCTGGCAAATCTCCATTCCACAGAAGGCAGTGAGCCTTCTACAGTCACTGTGGTTTCTATTGTTCCATAATGAATACAATTTGCCTGCTTAAACACTATTCGGCATATAGTGGCTCCATTTAGTGACTTACAAATCCAGAATTATCCATTGTAGGGCAGTGGTGAGTCTGGAGTCTATCCCAGTAAGTTCCAGAAAGAGGTAAATTACCCTTAAGAGTGTGATTTTGTGTGTGTCCTGTGATCCATGCGTCTTACAAATAATAATAATCCTTAATTGGCCATTTGCACAAGTACAAGTACATTGGAATTCATCTCTTCATCAACCCCATCTTGCTCTTCATAGCTTGGGGGTCAAGTCACAGGGTCAACTATCAAGCAGCACCCCTGGCCCTGGGAGCTAAGGCCCTTACTCAAGGGCTCAAAGAAACAGGACTGTTCTGTCAAGGCCAGGGCTCAAACCAGCAACCTTCCGATCACAGGCATAGAGACATAGCCCAATAAGCCAACATCTTTGTTTTGACTTCCATCTTCTGAATTTGCCATTCTTCTATATGGACCAAGAAGGCCATTGGGACTAGTTATTTGTCAAGCAAAACCCATGTCTGGATGTTAGGTCACTTCATAGGTGCCACCCTGGTAGTCTTTTGCATCAAGGCCACAGCAGAAGTTCACATGATACCGAAGAATGGTCCTCAGACAGCTTCTCTGGTCTGTGGGTGGCACAGAGTTGTTCAGATCACATGCATTTTTTGGCTGTTATGAGATGGTGTGATATGCATCATGAGATCACCAGGAATCTATGGCTGTGTCCGCGAGGTTGTGAGTTCAAATCCCATGGCCACCAGAGTAAACATCAATGACAGGCACCCAAGCATGGCTCTTAACCCCAACTACCCCAGGGAAGCTGGATGCTGGTGGACCCTTCTCTCTGACCCCAAGTTTTTGTGACCTATACAAGGATACATAGCTTTGGACAAACCATCAACTGAATGAATTTATTTGTTTAATCAGGATCTGACTTGACTTATTAAACAAATACTTTCCGGGCTCTGATTTCTTAATGTATTGCTTTTATTTAAGGAGAGCAATTTCTGTCAAATTAAGCTTTCAAGAGTATATTTGACAAACATGGACATACTCTCATGAAAGTTTACTACTGCATAACAAGTGTCCTGGTAATAAAGTGCTATTGAGGCATCTCAGTGTAGCTCATTCCCGATAGTCACATTATGTATCAGCTTGAAGGGTTACTTTAGCTGTAGCCATAGCAACATGGATGACTCAACACACAAACTTGACTCCATGACTACACTTTCCACTGTTAGGTCATGGAAAAGGTAGCAGGTACTTGGGGGAAAAAAACACCGTATCTGGTTTTGAATTGCAATTCTGAATGGGAATCTTGAAAAATCAGCCGCCTCATATTGTACATGTGTGGGCAGAGGCAAATTTTTCAAGCAAATAGGAAGGTCCAATATGGGACAGCTCTGAGTCATCTCACCCTAATGGCCGCCTAGCTATAGAACATGTAGGACCGGCAGGCTGAGCCGTGCTACAGCTGCCAGAAAAACCCCAAACAAATTGCACCAGGCAGGCAGAATTGATGAGTGGGGGGGGCTGGCCACAAGAGGAGAAGCCTTTCCTGTTTGTTTAAAGCCCAAATTCAGTATCTCTGTTGCTGACAATGGCTGTCTTGTCTGAGGTCGGGGGTCGGGGGGGGGGGGGAGATGATGCTTCGCAGGTGTGTTTGATGCTAGCTTTGCATAGCCAGCCCGCCACAACCGGGAGACGGCAGCAAATTGCACTCACAGCCGCAAACAGACATTCTCCTGTGCTTCTCTACCACCGTGATGGAGGCGATCAACAGATTTCGTTGGGCAGAACTTGACTGATAAAATAGCTGCTGCTCACTCAGTATCTAGCCAGCTATTTGTCATGATAACAAGAGAGAGAGAGAAAGAGAGAAAGAATGAAATGGTGGGTAAGCAGATAGGTTCAGGCTAATTACCCAACTTATACACTCACATTGTATCTGGGCACGTTGGTCTGCCGCGATCTTTTCTCCGCCAGCAGGTCTTTCACTGTGTGCTTCACTCTGACTCCCTGATACACTCTCTTAGAGTATTCTGAAAGAAGGAAATACATCTATCTGTATCGTAAACCGCAAAGGAGTTTTCACAATGTATTTCCAACGTATTGCACTCTCTAAGTTCATTTGCTTGACATTTTTTATGGCCTGGACTGTAGCTAAATGTTAATAATAACATCCCCGTGAAGCATGGCTTCATATTGGCTGTGAAGTCAGTTATATAAAGCAAGTATAGATGCTGAAAGTAACAGATTTACAAGTCAGCACCAAAGCAAATTAGCACAAACAATATACAGCTAGCATGCATATCGGGATTTGGTGATTATCGCACATTCTCTGGATTTCTACAAATGTGTAAAAGTAGTTCTTACCTTTGTTGAAGAAAACAAAAGTTCTTCTTGTAGGTAACAAATGTTCCAGTAAATGTGTTTCTAACTTGCGTACTGCACTGTGTTGAATGTTCAGTAGACTACTTTCTCAAACCAATTTATACTGACAATTTAAACAAAAAATATTGCAAATGACTCCTCATATACAAATCGGGTCCCGCATTTGGTTATCGTTGTATGTTAGTCAAAACCCATGTGACTGAAATAAACTGCTCATCTGTGTAACTTGCAAGATCAGTGCATTTTAGGCCCTTTGGCTGTTTGTTGGTTTTATAGGTCTTAGGATACCGTTAACAATTAAGGATGCATTAAGAAACAAGGAAACTCGTGGCCAAAGACATTGAAATGTACTGAAGCTTTTGCTACGGGGCCATGTTTTGTTGAACTAAATTCACTTGGAATACATTATTCTGCAATGCACACAGTGTAGGTAAAATTCAATCAGCATGCTTTCTGCACAGTGCATGTAAGGTTTCGCCGTGTTACATTCCATGCAGAGTATTAATGATTCTTTTTCCGCGACTCTTTTGATTAGCGATTGGAATGTTATCAAGTGTGCCGCATATACGGCTCATCTGCAAGGTCGTCTGCTTTTTTTTCCATTGGCCCTATTCTGTTACGATTTACTGTGTAAGGGAAATATCCAATTTATATGTACGTTTCTGAAGTTTATGCTCGTTAATCAGCATTATTATTGCAGAAGCTATTCTTATGCACAAGTCACCAGTAGATCATCAGTTATGTAGATTTGGCATTGAACAGATATTGCATTGAGAACAGTGGTGGTTCTAGACCATTTCAACTGGGAGGGGGGGCAGACTGTAGCCATTAGTTCTGTTAGGAGAGGCAGGTGAATTTGACCTTAATGTCCTTCAAGTATTACATAGTTTGCCAGCATTAAGGAGCAAAAGACAATTTCCATTGTCAAATGTTATTTATGCAGTGCTTTGCAGTTACGTTCGACAGTGTTTAGAAATATGTAACTCACTCTAATTTCTTATTTAGACTGTTTTGCTTGCACAAGCTGGACCACCCAGTGCACCTGCATTAAGTGTCCCTCAAGAAAATAAGTTTACATTTCTGTTTTATCTGTTCCCGGCGTTACAGCATTTTAGCACACCCCCCCCCACACACACATGCACACACACAAAGTATATATATATATAATAATAGTAAATATACATTTATTTCAGACCCAAGTAGCATGTATGTTTTCACGGGGGCCCTGCCCCCTGCCCATGGTTGGAGACTGCTCGTACTTCCTCTTTTGATTTCTTTCATCTATGTATTCTGGTTAACAGCACAAATTTTTATTTGATATAAAACTTCTTCTCGCAGTGCAAAAATAAAGTCATATTCGTGCAACCTGTTAGTTTACATCGCTTACCGAATCTTTTAAAATTAATTGAATAAAATTCCTTTTTCGAGTTTTCCGGAGAAATAGTCAATAACTAGAATTCTTAATGTAACTACCGCAGGAATCACTATTAACACGCTCCTTAATTTTTGTGAGATAATACTGACATAACACTCATTCAACTGATGCGCAGTGTTTTAAGCACTGACAGTCTCCAGGTTACGAACGAGATCCGTTACTTTACCTAAGTCTGTCTCTAAGTAGAATTTGTAGGTAAGTCGGAAAAATAATAATACAGTGCATAATAATTATTATGTGTTACTAATAACAGTAACTATATAAGGTACTGTACTGTACCTCGAACGGCTGAAGCTGCGCGATGTTTTCACGAGCGTAACAAAGTAGTGCGCGTTCGCTATTAGGACCCACTGTACTTAACCCGAATATTTAATATAATAACCTGTATGGCACTCCGTTCGTAAGTATGAGTTGTTCGTAAGTCGGACGTTCTTAACTCGGGAAATAGCCTACCTTGTACACACTTCTACGATTGACAAAAGTGCAGCTACGTCTTGTATGCTGCATTTCCGGTGAATGACTTTAGGCCTATATTTACCTTAATTAGGCGTTTATCCTAATGAATATTCAGATAACCTTTGTAAATAAGTAATCAAATAAGATAATAGCAGGCCTCACTCTTTAAGGACGGAAATGTAAACCGTCGAAAAATCAGATCAGTCGGGGTGCCGATAAAATGCAATCAAATCGTGTAGTTTTTCCTGTTAAATTTTCACAGAAAACCCGAATGAGACATGAACGTGGAGAACTACAACGCAAATTGTAGTTCCTATACATTACACTCATTAAACCTGATGCAAAAGTCTTAAGTGATAAAAAGTACAGTTACACCTTAATTTATCAATTTCTACATACACTCTGTAAAAAAACGTTATGTGAGGTTTGTTAATCGGTTGAAAATAATTAGAACAGAAAACAGGGCCGAAGCCATCGTAAAGTAGGAGTATATTTTGATCCTATTTCAATTATAATTTCAATATAGACTGAAATATCTTGTTTGGTTTTCTGCAGGAAATTAGGGAAATGTTCGAATATACAAAGGAGTACATGAGCCATTCAGTGCCAATGCTATACTTCGGTCCTTGGAGAATACGGTAATCCATCCGTCATTACGCGTTTTTCCAAATAAGAAAAAAAACTCAAATCCAACGTCACATTCGGACGCTGAAAATATCACCCACGATACCCATATGACGTTTAATTAATTCTTAGGACAACGAAAAAAAGTAAAACGGAGAAAACCCACCATATCCAAAATAAAATTAAGCTAGTCATTATTAGAATCAGGACAGAGAATCTCTTTGATGTCGGATAAATAAGAATATTTCATTAAACTTCATTACACTTTTGAAATACGTTTATAGAGTTTCCTGATTTAGACTTATATTGTATTTAGCATTAAAGTCAAAATCTCCAGAAACATTATTTCAAGATTATTGTCATCACAGAAAAAAGATTCCTAATCCTAATATAAGGTAAAACTCACGTATATCTTTACCATTACCATACCAGAAAACATTTCTCTTCACAAAAGGGGTACCCTACTGACAAAGCACAGTACAAACGAGTTAACGCTCTCATCATCATCATCATCATCATCATGGACTACAGCAATTATTATTAAAATTTAAGATGTTATCGATTTTATACAAAACATTTTAAATGAAACTACATATTTGCACACCTGATGTAATTCATTAAAAGTTACATTCAAAGTTCCCCCGTTTTCAGCAGCCTATCCTGGTAAGGGTCGTCGGGGGCGGGGGCAGCTCCCCCCGTTAGCACAGGGTACCAGCGTTAAACGCGATGCTTGTATGTCACTAAGGGATATTCAGAGGATTAAGAGTTTTTCTTTTAAAATTTCCTAGGTAGCATAAATCCTTTTAGAGTTACCAGACACTATTTGCAATTTAGCATATGATAGGAAATTGCATGCAAAAAACACAGTGCTATGTAAAATAAGACAGCTTTATGAAAGTGGTTCAAGATAAGAGGCCACTGAACGCTACACTTCAGTGAATATTGAGAGAGATGCTCAAATTATCAGAAGTTTAAAAATCACATTCATTTAAAAGAACAGGAAATAAACGCTTTCGTGTGAACTTTGCCTTCTCGCCTTGTTCTTTACAGTCTGAGTGTTTCTCACTATAGGACCCTTGCTAGTTCGGCATAATGCCTTCTAACTTTTAACTCCACTTATTCCTTTCCCAGGTAGATTACAATCTTTTAGCCTTATACATAGTTCTGTATTTTAATACGTAGCGTATTTTTTTTTACATGTTATGGTTACTTTGTTTAAATGTTTCTCAAATATTACCTTCAGCTGTTCGTCAGCCTCAGCTCTTTGCGATTGAGCAATATTAGATAATCCATACATTACCGGCACGACAACATATGTTTACATTTTTATTGAAATACTCCATGTACGCAAGGGCCTTGGCGCCTCACCGCACCAACAGAATTAATATAAAGGAAAGTTTTTCTTACCAGTTTCCATATTGTTCAGCTGCCTGTTGCCAGGTCCCTTTCTCTTGTCAGTTCTTTGAAATCAGTTGGTTATTTTAGGCGATAAACCAGGTAAGTGGTGATCATCATACAAAAGTCAGTATACACTCTTAACTCTAAAACTGTCCAGTGGACCTTTGGCCATTATATACCGGTCAAACTATTGCTTCTGAAGTTAGCTTTCCCAATTTGCTTAAATTCAAATATCCGCTAGGACGTTTTTCTTTAATTTGCATCGACATTCTAGATTAGAAAACAGAGGCAATATGCACAGCGAAAGCTAAACTCACTTTTAAAATAAAAAACAAAATGAGATGTCTATTATTATCAGTAGAAGTAATTGAGCTTTAGTAACTGTAATAAACCACCTGCAAAAACTTTGATGTATAGGTTATTGGTGACACTCAATTCCAGTCAAAAGACTAGTTTAAATGTATCTGTATTTTTATTAATTTCTTTTAGTATTTGAAAACCCACCAAATAGTGATTTGAGTAGGATTAAAACGTTTGTTCCGCAGTGAGGGTTCCCCAGAGGTTTGCTGTGGCCAGGAGGAGTTCTGCTTTGAATAAAGACATTGTTTCACTGGGAAACCTGATGATGCGTCAGCTCAGTCCAGACTAAGACATTTCTAGCTACAATTAATTTATTTATCTCACTAGATAAATATTTGTGGTTGTGTATGTTATAGTCTAAGACTATGCCAATGTGTATGTAAAGGAAACAGTGGGCAACATTTGCAACCAAATATAAATATTTGAATATATGTTTAAGAATATAGACACAATATGATTTTTGCGTAATGAGATGAGGATTAGTAACCTTTTAGAATTTTTTTCTTCTGTATGTCAATTTCTGCCCCCCCTCCCGCCATACACACACAGAAAAAAATACATTAGAAACTTGGAACTCGAACGCCTCTTAACTCGACCAGCTCGGACTTGGAACAAGTCTGTCGAATTTTTGTTCGACTTGTACCGCGACCGAAATCTTGGAACTCTACCGTTCCTGCTAACACTTGTAGGTGTCGGGACGCGTTCAACTCTACCAATTCGGACCTCGTACGGTTCTGTCGAGAAAAATGTAGTCGCAGCTCGACCGAAAACTTTGAACACGACAAAACAAAACAGGCCTGCGAAAACTTTTACGGATCGATACGCGTTTCTGAAACAAACTGATGCCTATGAAACTCTTTCGGTCTTGCGGTACCTCTCGACGAAGTTCGACGTGAAAAAACAGTGTTCCTGTGATTTTTTTGTGCTTTACCTACAATACATTTGGTGATACAATAATCATGCCCCTAAGGAAATGAGCAGTGATAGGAGCAAACCAAAGTACAATCATATCTCGGCTCACAAACTTAATTCGTTCGAGGACACAGTTCGCCACCCGAAAAGTTCGCGACCTGAAGCAATTTTTCCAATTTAAAATAATGTAAATACAAATAATTCGTTCAAGCCTCAGAAACATTAATTTTTGGATTATTTTTTATGTTTTTCTGTGACCAAGAATATAGACTTAATAATAATAATAATAATAACAAATAATGCTAAATTAAATAAAACAGTACATGTAGCACTACCTTGGTTGTGGATAGTAGATGGCACAGGTGGATGGCAGAGGAGGATAGGAGAGGACGAAGCTAGTTCTTTCAAGGGGAATTCATTTTTTTTATTATACTGTACATTATTTTCATTTGCCTAAAATTTTTATGTACATTTCGTGATGCCACGCCTTGTATGGCGATGAACTTCTTTGTTTGTACTGTAAACAGACAACAAGCAGATGCCACTATGTGTGGATGGAGAATTTAAAAACTTCAAAAATTGCACAATCAGCAAATCTTAATACTTCATCATCATCGTCATCATCATTTTGATATTGTTATATTTATAACTGGAATATTTGTTTCTTAAGCCAGTAGTCTTACATTGATCAATGACACCCAATCAAACAAAAAAATTAATGAAATTGGCATTGTTTATATCAGTCTTTTTTGGGGGGCAGGGGGGGGAATTCATTTTTGAGCCACAATTAGCTCTGACAGGTCATGGGGTTTCAAAAGTTTCAGGGGAGAAGAGGCACAATGATATGTAAGGCAATCACATTTGCATTAAAGAAGGACAGAGCAGCAATTCAGCGCCAGATGATGTTTCCGTGCTCTGAGGGTTGATGATAGCATAGTCAACTGCCGAAAGATAAGTAAAGATGAGTTGTTGTATCCCAAGTCAAAATTTACATATTCCCCTTTACAGCGGGGAAAAAGGAGACTTATAGACAATGTATCAAAAGAAGAAAAGAATTGGCAGTCTTGGAGTGTGCAGTGAAGACACAACGTACATCGCTACTCTAATATGACAGTTTTCTTCCCAGTATAATCAGATCGTGTAAACCCACTACATTATCTGAAAGTAGGCATTTTTTTAATTACTCAGATTCATTTTTGCTATCGTGATATTGCATTTAAAAGAAGCAGAGGCATTTTGTGGGACATGTTGGAAAATTGCTGAGGTTTCAGAGGCGATGTTTAAAGTTTTTAAGAAGAGTTATCTCCAACCTTTGGCCATGACAAATGGAGATGGTGTGTGGCTCAGCAAGTTGGGCCTCTGTCCCCTTGACTAGAAGGTCGTTGGTTTAAATCCCAATGGGCACTTTGAACCCCAAGCTGTGTCTCATGAAGAACGAGATGGGATCTACAAACCGACAATTTCCATACTAGGATAAATGAAATCGCTATTGTATTATGATAACAACAAACATCTTTTTTCATTCCCTGTCTTGCGCCCATAACTTCTGGGATAGGCTCCAGACCCCAGTGACCCTGAATAGGGCAACAAACATATTAGAATGATTTGTTTTACAAAACGTGCATAGACATAATTTGGGGGTGGGGGGTGGGGTATCCTTCTCATTCAGTAAGTACTGAATTACAGTGGTACCTTGGAACACGATCTTAATTTGTTCCAGAAAGTTGGTCGAGCTGCAATTTGATCAAAGTCAAAGTTGAATTTCCCTATCAGAAATAGCGTAAATGACTTAAATCCATTCCAGATCCCCAAATGATTGCCTATTTAAACATATCTACCTAACTAATGATAAAATCATTAACAATCAATATAAAACTAATCTGCACATATAAGAGCAATAAACTTCCCATAACCCCACACTCCGAAGCGAGAGCAGACATACGTGCACCACCTCCCAGTCTCGCTATAATTTCCTTTATAAGTTCTACAGCTACTCTCACTACAGCGGTACCTCGACCCATGAACAGTCCTGTTCATGAACAAATCGGGTTACGAACCAGATGTTTGAGATTTTTTCGTACTGGTTCGCGAACCGTGTTTCAGGCCGCGAACACACAAACATCTCCCAAAAGGGTTAATTGAAAGTGTCCCCCAAAGAACCACCCAAAACACTGAGAAGTGTACATTATGCCCAAGAACGGTTGTGGAATGTATAAAAAACTTCTTATAGATGTATGTCTTTACTATATATCTTCAGAGGTCAAATATCTGAAAAAAGAAAAAAAATACAGAGAGACAGAATGTTCTGTTATAGTGGTACCTTTCAGTGATTGATAAACATGTTTGTGATGGTTTTTAACAGTCACATATCTATACATAAAATTACAGTACTTCATTAATAACATAAATTATTAAGTAACTCCTATTTTAGTGTTATTTCTCACACCTACCCTGGGGTCAAACTGACCCCAAAGGCACATCTCACATCTTTTCTCATAGTAACATAGTTACTGTAGGAGCGTGTAAGGGCTAAGGGAAAAACAGGAAATGGGTGACTCACAATAGCTTTGTGATGATCCTGATCTACTGTAAGACTGTGTTCCAGACCATTGTCTGGAGGTTCCTAGGGGACACATACATACTGGAATTTGCCTTGCAAATGATGAGTCTTTGCCCTTGGCCCTTCTGTAGACAGGCACTCGCCCATCCGTTTTTAGCCTCTGTTGTTTTGATGGTTATAGGAAATTTTGCAACTTGCCGTTGGTACTGCCACCATTGATGCTTTGCTGTTGTGGAGGACCCATCTCATCTATGGACCCTCTACAGTTCACCTATCAACTGCATTTTGGGGTGGATGACAGTCATTGACATGCTGCACAGATCCATATCCAACCTGGAAAAACTGAGAAGCATTGTAAAAATCATGTTTTTTTTTTCCAAATTCCAGTCCAATCCGATGCTTTGAACACTATCCAACCATCACTGTGGATGACCATAATGGAGAGGATGGGGCTGGATCAACAACGTGTTGTGGACAATCCACAGCCTCACCAACAGGCTGCAATATGTAAGAACACAGAACTATGTGTCTAATACTGTGTTAAGCAGTACAGGTGCTCCACAGGGAACCATTCAGGCTTCATTTCTGTTCACTCTAGACACTGCAGATTTCTCATACAATGGACAGTTGTCACATCCAGAAATTCTCAGACAACACAGCAATTGTCGGCTATATCACCAGGGGTGATGAGTGTGCCTGTGAAATTGCATCCAGCTCAATGCTACGAAGACTGAGGAGCTGGTGGTGGACTTTCACAGGGCAAAGCTGCCTTCAGTCAGCCCAGTAATCATCTAGGGGATGGAGATTGAGGCTGTCCAATCCTATATACTGTCAGAAAAGATGGTACAGCCCTGGTGTGGTGGGATCAGCCATCTTCTTTGCAGTTGTATGTCGGGGCAGTAATGTTGCTGCAGTTGAAAAACAGAAGCTGAACAAAGTGATCGGCAGGGCTGGATCCATGCTGGGGTGCCCCCCGGATCCCACCCCCTGCAGGAGTCCCTGTGTGCCCTAGTCAGCTCCTTCAGCAACAGGCTGCTCCCCCGCTCTGCTCTACGGAGCAGTTCTGAAGATCTTCTGTCCCTGCAGCAGTTAGATTCTACAACAGCAAATAGCACTGACCTCACAGATACTCACACATGCACCAGGACAGTAAAGGATGCCCCAGCCTCCTTGCACTGTAACACAATTGGTATTATTGGTATGCTACAATTGGCCCAATGGTAGCATCACTCTTCCAACCCAGGGATTTGAACCAGCAACCTGCTGAGTCCCAACCCACAGAGCTGCCCCCCCAACAAATAATTTTTTTTAAATACTTTTTTGGTCAGTGCATAATTCCATATATGATATAGTTTTGATGTCTTCATAATTATTCCAAAATGTAGAGAACAGTACAAATAAGCCTGTCTTAGGGTAGGTGTGTCCAAACTTTTGACTGGTACTGTTTATGTCCCTTTATATTGTGCTCTTATGTTGTGTGCATTGTCTGATCCTGTTATCACTTGTTTATCAGAAGTTTCATCTGATTTTAGTAGGAGGGAGAACACAGGACGTACTCTATGACAAAGGCAAGAATGGCACTATATTTTTTCACTATGGCAACAAACACTGCTGATAATATTACTCATTCTTGAGGTTAATACTTTATTAATGCCTGTAGGGAAATTGTGTTTTACACCTCCCTCAACTTGCTCTTTGCAGAAGAGCGAAGGGCTGCCACCTGTAGCGGCACCCAGGGAGCTGGGGGTTAAGGGCCTTGCTCAAGGACCTGTAGACGTGCTGAGGCTGGTTTTGAACCAGTGACCTTATGATTACAAGCACACAGGCTTAGCCCACTGAGCCACACGCTGCCCCCAAAAAGGCACTGGTGGGATTCAAACACAGGATCTCCTGTTTACTAGGCAGGCGCTTTAATCAACTCTGCCACAGCATCACACCTTCACTTAATAATGTGATGTGTGTGTATGAGGTGCTGTGTTCAGGAACAGGTCTCCTTTAATACTACTAGTTTATTAAAATTCGAATTTAGTGATCAGTGCTCATTGTTGACACACCACAGCACATAAGTGTGCTTCCCTAACCATCAAGCCATGAATGCCCACAAAAAGGTACAACAAAAATGGTTCTCTTGCTAGGTATATTGTACCTGTTGTAAAACTTAGACCGTGTGGACCTATTATGCTTCGATAAAAGAGGGTTTCTTGCCACAAGTCTCCAAAGGAGGCATAGCCTGATTAGCAGAGAAAGCCACGTTGATCATTAATATTACGCAAGACTGACCCCTAGTGGGTGGATCGCGCCAATTAGCGCTTGTTTTTCAACACGGTAGTGCAGTGGTAAAAAAGCAACGCGAAATCAATTAATATTCTTTTCGGCGAAGGACAAAATATCTTCTCTGCCTTACAGTGAAAGCATTACAAAATACCACAGTGAGCAAGTAGTACATGTTACTTTTTACATCGTCACCTCATTTTGAAGGTAAAACATTCTGGAAGTCAGCAAAACGCAGGAAAAGTAATATTCTTACAGGGATTTTACACACACACGCACGCACTGTTCCATCCAACTATTGGACATATATTTTCAAAACCATATCAAACATTACTGGAGAAACAATTGCACCATATCATTTCAGTATTTTTGGGATTTTTTCACCTTCTCTTTCTTCATTTTAAAAAGATTCTATAACCTTTTCTGCGTTGCTAGCTTGATGGCTATTGTTATTTAGGGTTAACCTCGTACGGTATTTGGACTGAATGATACAGACCTCTTCTGGAGGACTGTGATTTTAATGGAAGACATATGATTATGTGGAATCCACATAATTCTACTGTGCACTCTGAGAAAAAGAGTAATAATTTGTACCTTTGCTTGTCACTGGTGCTGTACCCTTAAAACTGTACCTTTTAAGGTACAGAAATGGACTCTGAGGAACATCCCAAAGGTGCAAACAGCATTAATGTACCATCAATGGTACAGAAATGTTCCTCAGAGTCCATTTCTGTACCTTAAAAGGTACAATTACCTACAGCTATAGTGTACAGCCCTAGTGATAAGCAAAGGTACAAATTCTTACTATTCCCCTCTTTCTTTTCCCCTCTGTTGCTGTTATATTGTGAATTTATTTGATTTGTCATGGTTCACTCTTTTACTGATTGATTTCCTGTCATACTCTGTTTAATAGTCAGCAGGCTGAGCCTCTGTGTCTGTTATCGGGAGGTGGCTGGTTTGGGCCCTGGCCTCGGCAGAACAGAACCATCTGTGGGCCCTTGAGTGTGGCCCTTAATCCCCGGCTCCATGGGTGCCGCTGCGGGGGGGCTGCCCTTCACTGCCAAGCTCGCTCTGTCATGGAGAGCAAGATGGGGCCGGGCGAAAAGAGGATTTCCCCATGGGGATCAATAAAGTGTCATTAAATATAGGATATTTCATTGCTGTATTTGAAAATCACAATAGACAAACTGTAAAAAAAAGCTTTGACCCCTAACATCTCCGCAATACATTAACATTTTTTTTAATGTTTATATAGCCTATTATATAATCCTGCCTTTTGCCCATTGTTTCTGGAATATGCTGTGCGCTCCCACATAAGCAAGTACAAAATATCGATGGATGGATGAATAATCCATATATATTTCATGTTCTTAACATTTACAGTATTTATATAGGCCTATACAGTTTAAAGTGATTAAAAGTGCTATGATAGGCAATTTTACAGGCAAACAGTATCAGATTTTTTTTTCATAAATTAGGAATTAACAAGTGCACCTATAGCATCTTGAATGTCTCCTTTAACGGTCTAGGTGCCATCTAGCACAGAGGCCGGTTATATGTGTCCAACAAACAGCTTTTTTGGTGTCAGTTTAGGAGACTGTGGGTGCAAGAGGGTATAATGCTTTCCTGACCTCACGAGTACTTCAGCAATCGGTAGAAATTATAATTATACTAATTGAACCAGTTTTGCATTATCTGTCGGTTGTTATCGGTTTAAAGAGAGCAGGATAATTTGCGCCCATCGCTGTCCTCCAGGAGCAATGCCGAGAAGCGGAAGCAACCCGTGCCGGCGCCCTGGCACGCACACAGGGGAGCCGGGTAGGCAGCAGCGCGTCGTCTGTAAGAGCAGAGCCCTGAACAAAGCAAGCCTTGATGTCTGGCTTGTCGACCGTGTCTCCAGCGGACGCGGGCTGTCAGTGCTGGTAATTACGCGGAATGAATCGGCACTGGTGTCTGCGACTCGTCTGATCGCAATCTGCTCGCAGGTAAGAGGAGATGCCGCGGCCATGACGGGGCAGTCGCACAGCTTTGAGGTTCCTTCCAGTGCTGCTCGGCCCTGGCCGTGAGGCTCCTCACTGCAGCGCCCGGGGTCACTGTGTTTTCTGTCCCCCCCCCTTTTAACACTGCACTGCCATCCTGTCTCTGTTAATATCATCAATATATAATCTATTGTGGTACTCTATCAGTCATCAAATATTTTTTTTCCTACACCTGCTTTTTCCTCCCTCCCCCTACTTCTTGTCAAGTGTGGATCAGGTTCATGACAACCTGATTTATATGGTGATACTTTAAGATCACAAATAAGTAGAAGATTGAACAGGTGTCATTTGCTCAGACTCTGGACTGATGTATGGAGGCACTCGGTGTCATAAAAATCTGTTTATTAGCATACAAGCCAGATTATATTTCTTTAAATACTCTAACAACTCAAGCTGCATTGTCCTCTCCCCAGTTAGCACAAAGATCACTTTACCTCAGTCTTGGCTTCCTCGTATTGACTTCCAGGATCTTTTAGGATCTAAGATTGTATTAATTAGTTTAAAAGCCAAGCAGGGATCAGCCCCAAATTATATTTCAGTGCTGTCATCTCAATATGTTCCTCTAATGTCTCTCAACAGGAAGACTATCATTAACATCCAGCATGATTCAGTCTGTAAGAGAAGTTTGTGGCTTGACTGCAGTGGTTCAGAATCAGTGAGACTAAACCAGTTTCCGCTTTTAAATGACTCAAATAAATCTATTTTTAAAATGGCCATTAAGTTAGACTTCTCTTTATAGTCATTTTATTGTTTGCTATTTTTACTTTTTATGTAACTGTTTTTGTTTTCTGTATTTTGATTTTATATTCTCCCTACATGTTAGCCGTGTTGTGTTTGTAAGTTTATTCTTAAGGTGCGTTTTGTTTTTTTAATGGAATTTAATTGTGCAGGTGAAGTTCATTATTATCACACATGCTACAGATAACCGTGGTGCAGAACATTCTGCTATTTTTTTCATTGTCCTCTTCTGCTGTTTCCAAAAAATACAGCAGGTTTTCATCAGAAAATGGAAGATGTCCTCTTTCACTGCGTGACTCTTGGATCTCTAGATAAAGCCTACGAAGGACACCATTGAACCCCAACCCCCCCGGCCTTGGATTTCTGCAGTATTTGGGTTTCCATGGAAACTCCACAGCCTACCCGAAAGAGACTGGTAGGTTAGCCTGGAACAAGCACAACTTGGCACGTTTTCAGATGCCGGCTGCGGTTTTGTTCTGCTATCTGCAAAGTGAGCATACAAAGTTTCAGTGAGAAGTACTCAAGGGCACCAGTCATTCCTCTGAATGAGAGTTGTAAACAGTTATAATTGGTTGGTGCTGGTCATCCAATGACTTTGAGCTCAGATCTTGGTCAAAGGAATCCCAGGTTCTGATGACACCGGGTTCAACTCCTCATAATTGTGAAGGATGAGGACATCAATAGTTCAGATCTTGTGGGTTCTGCATTTTGTGTGTGTGAGTGTGTGTGTGTGTGTGGGGGGGGGGGGTAGTCTACAAACTTCCATCCATCCATCCATCCATCCATTATCTGCTGCTTATCAGAGGCAGGGTCACAGGGGCAACATTCTAAGCAAGAATGCCCAGACCTTCCTCTCACCAGCCAACTCTTCCAGCTCCTCCGGGGGAATACCAAGGCATTCCGAAGCCATCTGAGAAATATAATCTCTCCAGTGTGTCCTGGGTCTGCCCCGAATCATCATTTATTTGGACATGCCCGAAACACCTCCCCAGGGAGGCATCCAGGAGGCATCCTACATACAGAAGTGGACAAATTTGTTGGTACCCTTACAGCTCATTGAAACAATATTTCAGTTCTCCTGAAAAGTGATTCAATTTCAAGCAATTGTCTAATGTATACCTGCATGCAGTTAGAAGGAAAAATGAAGCTTTAAAAGAAAAGAACACCATACCTACTGTGAAACATGGAGGGGGCTCGAGTTTGTTTTGGGGCTGCTTTGCTGCATCTGGCACGGGGAACCTGGAATCTGTCCAGGGCGCAATGAAGTCTCAAGACTACCAAGGCATCCTGGAGAGAAACATACGGCCCAGTGTCAGAAAGCTCAGCTTCAGTCGCAGGTCATGGGTCCTCCAACAGGATAATGACCCAAATCATACAGCTAAAAGCACTCGAGAATGGCTGAGAAAAAAAACATTGGACTATTCTTAAATTGCCCTCTATGAGTCCAGATCTCAACCCTATTGAACATCTATGGGAAGATCAGAAAATTGTAGTGTGGAGATACCACACTTCAAACCTGAGAAACCTTGAGCAGTTTGCTCAGGAAGAGTGGGCCAAACTACCTGTTGGCAAATGCAGACGTATCATTGTTAAGTACAGATATCGCTTGTTGGCAGTGATTGCTGCAAAAGGTGGTGCCACAAAATATTAAATGAAGGGTACCATCTTTTTTGTCCGTGCCATTTTCGTTTGTTTAATTATATTAAATATTCAGCTGAATCAATAATCAAAAGCAAATTCTGATTTGTGTTAAATATGGAATAAAGAATAAGGGATGATGCCATTAAACCTTTGTCAGTTTCAAGTTATTTCAGAGATAGAGAGTTGTGTTGTTTTTTTTTTGTGGTAGGGTACCAACAAATTTGTCCAAGTCGGTAGATGCCTGAGCCACCTCAGTTAACTCCTTTCAATGTGGAGGAGCAGTGGCTCTATTTTGAACTCCTCACCCTCTTCCTTATTTCCTCATCTCTAAGACTGAGCCCAGACACCCTGCAGAGGAAACCTGAAGATCCCCAACTGTGCACCCTGTACCACAAACTCCTGAAGCACCCCTCCACATGACCCCCTGAAGGACACAATTGTACGCCTTTTCCAAGTCTACAAAACACAGGTAGACTGGCTGGGCAAATTCCCATGAACCCTCTAGTATCCATGTGAGGGCGAAGAGCTGGTCCAGTGTTTTGCGACCAGGATGAAATCCACATTATTCCTCCTGGATTCCAGGTTCCACCAACAGACAGACTCTCCTCTCCAGCACTCCGGCAAAGACCTTCCCAGGGAGGCAGAGGACTATGATGCCCCTAAAGTTGGAAAACATCCTCCAGTCCCCTTTCTTAAAGATTGGGACCATCACCCCAGTCTGCCGATCTAAAGGTACTGTCCCCAACCTCGACGTAATGTTAAAGGGCTGTGTCAGCTAACACAGCCCAACAACATCAAAAGCTTTCAAGAACTTCTGTGAACCATTCTTTTGCTCCCTTTATACGGGAACCTGAAGGCCCTCAGTGGACCCTGTACCCCAATCTCAAGTACATCTCATTGACCCCCGGAGCATTACCACCAAAGAGTTTTTTGACTACTTCAGTGACCTCAGTCCCCGTGTTGGGTAAGTCCTCCTCCGAGCCTTCCAGCTCTACTTCCTCCAAGGAAGGCATATCAGTGGGATTTAGAAAGTCCTCGAAATACTCCTTTCACCGCCTGACTATATCCCCATTTGAGGTCAACAGTTCACTATCCCTGCTGTAAACAGCATGGGTAAAGCCTTGCTTCCCCCTCCTAAGTCGCCTGATGGCTTGCCAGAATATTTTCAAAGTCGGCCAAAAGTCCTTCACTGTGGCCTAACCCTTATGTTTGAACATGGTGTTCATTATGGACATGGTTAGCACAGAAGTCCAATAATTGATCACCACTTCTTAGATTCCTATCAGGCAGGCTATCCCTCCCAATCACACCCTTTCAGGTTTCACTGTCGTTACCCATGTGAGTACCACCCCCTCCAAGGTCTCCAAGAAGGCTGGATACTCTGAGCTGGTGTTCGGCACATAAGCACAGACAACAGTCAGATCCTGTCCCCCAACACAAAATGAAAGGAGAACCACCCTCTCCTTTACCAGGGTGAACTCTAATGTAGTGGCACTGAACCAGGGGGCTATAAGTAGACCCACCCCTGCCTGGTGTCTCTCCCCATGGGCAACTCCAGAGTGGAATAGAGTCTAGCTCCTCTCCAGTCGATTGGTTCCAGAGTCTGAGCTGTGCATCGAGGTGAGCCCGACTATATCTAGTCAGTATCTCTCTACCCCCCACACCAGCTCAGGCCCCTCATGAATTGCCACCTTTTATGTGTGATCCCAGGAGCTATGTTGTTAGGGATAACTGCCCCTGGTAGGGTCTCCCAAAGCAAATTACTCCTAGAAGAGCAGCCTGAATAAATGGGATTCACATAGACCCCCATGACGAGTACATTAGAGGGATATGTTACCCTGCCACGAATGGTGGAAACTGGGGCCCCACCCTGGAGCCAGGCCTGGGAAGGCAGCCCGTGGGTGAGCGCCTGGTGGCCACGGGGCCCAACTGGGCATAGTCCAAAAGGGCTACATAGGTCTAGCCACCTGTAGGGCCTGTGGTGTGGCAGTTGAAGGCAGGGGCCTCAGTGGACCGATTGTCAGTGACCAAATCTAGCTATAGCTCTACAAACCTATATTCATCAAATAAACTTTCTATGGAGGGAAGGTACAGTTCATCACAGGACCACTGGGCAGTTGTCATGCATTTATTTAGCGAAAGCTTTCGTTCAAAGCAACATACATTTTTGGAAAGGTAGCATCACGCAGTCTCTGGTGCAACTGAGAATTAGGGGCCTTGCTTAAGGGCTCAAAGGCAAAATCAGGCAGTCATTTATAGGATTTGAGCTGGCAACCTTCTGATAACAGACAGAGGGTCCTAACCCACTGAAGCACACACCACTCACTGTCTTTGTAAGTGCTGAATGGGCTAAAGCTGTGAGCTTTGTTTATCTGCCTTGCAGTTTCTGTAGAGCAACAGCAGACCGAACCGTCTGTAAATAATACAAAAATAGTAAGTATGTATCATTTGCATTGGAAAGTGTGATTCACATGTTTACTTCTGGAAGCATTTTCACTTTCTATGAGCAGATCCTTTGAGCGAGAAGACACTTGCATCAGTTGTTAATTCATGTCCCTTGTGTTGCAAGCAGGGGGCTGCTTTCCAGTTATGGAAGACTGGAATATTTGCAGTGTAGCTCAACCTCTCAGCTGGAACAAGATATGTATTTTTTGCAAAGTTGTTGCAATTCTTATGACTTCCACCTATGACATAAAATGTTGAAATAGAAATTGTGTGAGTATGACTTTTCTTTAAAAAAAATCATATAATACTCCGTAGTACATAGAGAATGAGCATTTATTACAGTAATAAACATTAAGTACAGCAACAGGTAACTGGATGTGAACCAGTGGAATGATTCAGTTAACCTTTGAGTCGGAGGGGGCTTAGTTTATAAACAACATGGAATTGGTAAGAATGTTGTTTTCTGAATAAAACCAGTTAGTATGTTTGACCACCATCATCACATTCCACAGTTTTCCTTTCACACTATGTCCAAAGAGCACGATGTTGTGACAAACAAAGCTGACCAAATTCAAATAGCTTTTAAAAAAAGATGAAAGCACAAAATGACTTCGTCTAAAATGCTAAACAAGTGAACAAAGATGAGTTATGTTAGAGGGATTTTATGTCCCACATTTTAATTATTTCACAAGGAGTTTTGGCTGCCCCAGTATTTCCCAGCATTTGGAAAGCGCACTAAGAATTTTTCGAATTCCACGAGAGGTCCCTGTTTCCCTGTTTTCTGCTACTGGAAAAGCAACAAACTGGCCGTGTTATTGTTCCCCCCACAACCTCCCTGGGATGTTATGAAATGGTATGACCCAGTTCATCAGACAGTGGCTGTCTCCTATTTCCCAATGGTGTCACCTTGGACTTAAAGCACTTTGGCCATTAAAGGTGGGGGGGGAAGGTTGGTTGTCACTCAGCTGTCACAGATTTTCTTTGAGCAGCTAATTTGCATGGAAAAAAAACTGAAAAAATGAAAAGCCTTTTTTGAATTAGATTTAGTGGCTTTGCTTGTCAAGACACAATGGTCACAGACACATTTCAAAGAGTTTGCATTCATTCTGGGGACTTTTCTAGCCTTTGATTTTATATAATCGTGATCGTATCATCATTTCATTTCCTTTGTAGACCTCTTAACCCTGGATGACCCAGAATGTCACGCCCGGTGTGTGACCTGTTTTGAATGAGGCGAGGTGTTACATTTCTGAGCTCCTCCTCTGGCATGCGTGCTCTGCTGAATAGCGCTAAGCTAGATTTTATCACAGCACATTGTGTTAGGTAATTGTCTGGTAGGACTGATGGGACAGGACGCAGCCTGTCTTGTCTTCCTTGGTCTTGGGTCATGTGATCAGGGGTGATAAATGTTTTTGAAGGAGGACGGCAGTGAATCGTATTTTCTGTCTAATCCGGGCTCCCTGAGCTGTCATGGGGAATCTGTTAAATCACTAATGATTGGTCAAATTTGGTGTGTCTCAGTTGGATGGGCAGATGATCTTTTTGGGAAGGGCTCTGCCCATCCCCCACCCATCCATAGCCACGCCCCTGACAAAAAACATGCACTGGGTCAACACACACTGCAGTAGAGTTACAGTTCTGTTCAGATAGTGACACATATTCTTATATTCCAGATGCTGGGTCACCTGGGATTTCTTGTCAGTATGTGCGTAGGACCTTCGTCCTCAAAACCCTGGACTGCTACTGACGAGAATGCATGCATCTGTCCACTGGCCCCTGGCCAGGCAACATTCACCATCTGCTTATGCCTACGGGCTTTTGGCAGCGCCATGCCAGCCCATCTGGGATCCCGCGGAGGAGAGCGGGACATCAAACAGATGTAGATCGCAACAGCTGCTCCAGTGCCGCTGAACCACAGCCGGATCGGATCCTGGCGAGCTCCGGATCGACTCTAATAGAGACTCAATTTGGGGCGTTTGATATGCTCAGTTCCACATCACAGTGCCAGAAGTGTGTAATTCAGGTCCAGAGAGTAAAAGTCCAGACCAAGATTTTCTTTCAACCAACCAGTTGAGCATAAAGAGTCACAGTCACAGAGTACTCAACTGATTGGTTGAAACAAAATCTTGGTCTGGACTTTTACTCTCTGAACCTGAATTACCCACCTCTGCCCAGTGCAGATCAGTGACATTCATGTCAAGGGTCTGTAATTGTGTCCTTAGCTGTAGGTAATTGTACCTTACAGAAATAGACTCTGAGGAACATTCCTGTACCATTTGGGGTACATTAATGTTGTTTGTACCTTTGGGATGTTCCTCAGTGTCCATTTCTATACCTTAAAAGGTACTAATACAAGGGTACAGCCCCAGTGACAAGCAAATGTACAAATATTTACCGTTTTTCTGAGTGTGTACTTGCTTGCCACTACCAGCCTGAATTTTCCTCTCTCTAAATTATGTGTACTTGTGCTACCCTGTGCCAGCCAGGGAAGAATGCGCCTGGTTCCTCCTAAGATTTCCCCCTCTCTGTGAGGGAGTTTTGTACCTCAGACTTCCTCTGGGGACTTTGGGCTGGGGATTCTGTAAACTGCTTTATGGCAATATAAAGGCACAGTATAAATAAAACTGAATTGAATCAGATTGAATTAACTGAATAATAATGATGATCAAGAAATGTACTTTTCTGCAGCCTCATTTTATATGAAAAGTTTTAAAACAGAATTACTATTAAAATATGAGATGCAAGTAATACACTCAATGGCCAGTTCATGCGGTTCCACCTGCTTGCTAATGCACACATTCTGCTCCTTCAAACGGTGAGTCATGTGGCTGCAGCTGATTACATACAGCACACACACAGTACAGGGTCAAAAGGTACATTTACTGTTTGACTAAGCATTACGCAGCATTCCATTTCAACTCATACCTCGGAAATTCCACGTTCCAAGGTGGGAATTTCAACTGGAACACCCTCTGAGTCAGAATTCCTACTCGGAAAGTTAAAGGAATCTACACAACCCCGACCTCAGAATTCAAGATGGCTGCGCCCTTTATCAACAGATGTTAAAGCTGTAGTTTTATACTGTTTATTATCACCTATGTCATATTTGTGGCTCATTAAATCGGTCGTATACACAGTACTGTCCAACCACTGTCTGTGGACGTGTTGCTACGGTGTTTATTATAAATAAAATACTGTGTAATGTGTTGCTATCAACTGATATTGCTAACAAAGGCTAACAGTTAACCAGGTTAGAACTGCAGCCTGTTTCAGAAAGCAGGATTTCTCGCTTAGCTGCATAACTTGTTGGATTTAAGGTAGTCCGGACTAAATGTAATTGAATGAAGATAAAGGCCATTTAAATTGGGGTACCTTAAATCTGAGAAGTTATCTGGCTAAGCATGAAATCTTGCTTTTTGAAATAGGTCCCTGGTATTGCTAAATGGCTTTCCGACTTGCTGTACTGGAATGCGGCTAATTTGGGTGTGACGGCATTCCCAGCTCCAACTTCCGATCTCCGAGGTAAATGTAATACAGCATTAGAATGACTACTGTAAGACGCCTGATCTAAGCAGTTTTGAGCACAGTGTGACTATTAGTGCCGTAAGTGGTGGGTCCAGCTTCTCAGAAGTAGCCGCCTTCCTGGGATCTGCACACGCTACACTTTCTGGAGTTTACAGAGGGTGGTGTGATGAGCGAAAAGATGTCCATTCAGCAGCAATTCTATTGAAGAAAACACCTCATCAATGAGAAAGGTCAGAGGCAAGCAGCCAGACTCGTTAAAGCTAACAGGAAGGCCACAAACGAAAAAACCACAGCTCAATACAGCAGCCGGTGGAGAATGACTTCTCTAAACACACAACTCCACCCTTGAAGTGGCATTGAAGGCAAAAGTGAATCCCAGCCGGTGTACCTGTCAAATCGCCACTGAATGTATATACAATACTATATAATATGCAATATATAGATAGTTTAATTTTGCTTTTATCTCTTTAAGGGAAGCTAGAGATTAAGCAATGGCAGAAGAAATTGTTTCATATTTCAAAGCCATGTTTTTTCAGTACAACAAATACAATTGCATATTTTGAACAGTTTGATTCTATACAAATACATTTCCATTGTCAGGTAATTTGTGTCAATTTAGTGTACGTACTGCTTTTTGTAAATGACTCGGCTGGTGTCTAGCTTTCGTTTACTGTATGTAAGTAATGCGTAGTGGCTTTGCTGTATTCTTCTGTATTTAATATAACACTAAACAATGGGGATAAATATTAATAACTATTTAGCAGCTATAACCCCTCGGTCAGGAAATAACAAATAACTTTTCTATTTCCTCAAATAAGTTAAGGATTAAAAGAAACCATATGAATTCTATTCTTAAAAAGGACCAAAAAAGATTATATGTTCTAGATCTGGCTGCGCTAGACACTCTCTGGCTGTCTGGGTGATGAAGAGAAACAGTTGAGAATACTTCAGTTTTTCCGTTATTTCATTTGTTTTTGAAGCACGATATCATACGGGTAAATCCTCGGATACTGACTGACTCACTACTAGCCTTTTTGAAATGGAAATCCGGCGTCTTTTGCCGCTCAGTCATTGCAGATCCCGTGATGCCGTGGGTGTACAGTTTGGGAGACAGGAGACATGTACCCCTTAGCGTTTCAGACAGTGTGAAATCTCATTGGAAGGTTCATCAAAGCGTTTCTGCGTGGCTCGGTGGTTAAGGACGCTGTGTATGTGATTGAACAGATAGATAGATTTCAATTCCCAGGGTTGGTGGTGTGATTGCACTGTTGGGCTTCAGAGCAAGGCCCTTAACCCAAAGCTGCTCCAGGAATGGACTGGACCTGCTTTCTCATTCATTTCTTGCATCCCTAAAGGGACAACCAACTCAGAGGACTCTTTATTTAACTGCAGTTTAATTGTCTAGACCAGGGCTATTCAAATCGTGGTCCTCAAGGGCTGAGCGCTGCTGATTTTCCAGCCTTCCTTTACCCGTGAGCTGGATGTGAAGCCTCTGTGGCCAGTCAGAATCAGTAATTATAAAGAGCCCAGGTCTACAATAATTAATGTCAAGTGGATATTTGGGATGAATTTAGCTGAAAACACAGCACTCAGATGTGTATGTGTGTGTGTGTCTGTGTATAGATAGATAGATAGATAGATAGATAGACACACTCAGAAAAAAGGGTAAAAATTTGTACCTTTGCTCATCACTGGGGCTGTACCCTCAATGGTCTGCAATAGTACCCTTAGCTGTATGTAATTGTACTTTTTAAGGTACAGAAATGGACTCTGAGGAGCATTTATGTACCATTGATGGTACATTAACGCTGTTTGCACCTTTGGGATGTTTCCCTGTTTTTTTCTCATTTCTACTTTTTGTGTTCTTCTTCCATGGGAAATCAGCATTGGGAGGGGTTGATTTCACACACACACACACACACACACACACACACGCACACACACACACGCACGCACACACACACCATCCAGAAATAATCAGGGATTAAACCTGATTATAGATCTTCTGATCTTCATCCAACTCATCATGAGATAGAAGCTTTCTAATTATACCCTTTGAACAATATAATAGGTGTATAAAAAATAAGGGGTGAGATAAAAACCAAGCAAACTCTTTTCTGATGCAAGTAGTGTCAGCATCATTCAGTGAATTAACTCATTTTTGAACGGTCGTTACATTAACATTTCAAAGCAAACTGTCACGGATATTCAGGCCTTCTCAGCAACATCAGTCTGGCCAGTTAAAATGGTTTAAAGTTTTTAATTGGTTGTATTGATTTATCCTGATTTGCATCTTTAGATTTTGATCCTCTGTGATTAATGTTTTCTTTTAAGGCCATTGAATGGCTTACTGGTAACTCTGATTCAAACTTGAGTTTTTAAAGCTACAGATGACAGTGTTCTTGTTATCTGCATTGCATAGATCAGGGGTCACCAACATGCTGCCCCCAAGGACCACATGAGTCGCCTGCAGACCTGTTCTCAAAACAGCACAACTCACCAGTGAACAACATCTAAAATTTAATTTTATCCCGTTGCTATTCTTTTTTAATTACATTTGCATTTATATACATTTAAAAATGACAATATAATGTTTATTATACATGAAGTTTAGATAAGTTCAGGAGGGCGTTTCAAACTGGTAGCCCTTCGTATGGCTGAGTATCGCTGAAGTAGCTCTCAGTTTCAAAAAGGTTGGCGACCCCTGGCTTAGAGGTTTCTGCAGTGGCCTAATACAGATTAAGTATGGCCAGATAGTTACTATGTTGCTGTAAATTGTACCGTTGAGTGTTTCTGGAATATCAAGGTGTAAAATAAAGGTCATGGTTTTTCCAGTAAAAGCTGCAGGACATAACAAACATTTCTTTTAATTAGAAATGTGCCTCTTCACGAAGACCCCAATTAACATTCATACACCAGAATCGCTTAAAGAAGGTTGTACTTTTTCACAAAAACAAGGCAGTACAGCATGACATGCTGCAACTACCTGCCATGTTCATTACATTTTTTAAAAATCAGTATTCTAATCCATTTTTGCCTAAAAAATGATCCAACAATGGTTGCACACAATATGCTGATGAAGTGGACGAGATGGTAGGTAATGTAACATGTTAATTGATCATCCATTTGCCTGTAACTTCATTTACATGAGATAACCTTGGCAGATTTAGAGAATTTATAATTAAGGTCACAATTTAGTCCATTTCAAATGTTCTTTCTCAGAATTAATAATAATAAAATAAAATTCTTCTGTTCCAGAAACACGTCAGCTGTCATCTTAGCAACTGGAAAGTATCGCAGGTGTCCCGTTTTTTTTTCTCTGTGTTGCTCATCACACACATACAATGGCCACTGTTAGATTCTGAAGCTGTCACTTGTTAGATTCTGAAGCTTGTCCCCCATGGACATGTCACTGTAGTGATTGTTTTTCAGGTTTGATAGGGAGGGCAGTAGTGTAGTAATTGCATTAAGGTCCTCTGAGAGGCAAAACCAAAATGCTGCCTGCGCGGAACATTCCGGCATGTACTCGGTTTTTCACTGGAATCCATTTTACCCGAATCCCCAGGTCCATTATTTGACAATGTGGACACTGAAACTGTAGACCGGTAAACATAACCAACCCCAAAAAAAAGTTTCAACAAAACAAAATCTATAAAATCTCACCAGGGTGTCAATTATCTGGCCAATAGGAATCTTTCTCACTGACCCCGATGACAGAATGGAACAAAAAATGAGAAACAAATATAACAACAGAACACGTGGCAACCTGGTAATGCTGGAAACTCAAACCGATCCCCTGCTGGCCGACGCACAATAATGGTGGAAATTTGAGGCATTTGGGGATGTCAGCTGCAGGGGTCGAGCGTGACTCTAGCTTCATTTTTAAAATGGCTCCAGTTCACCCTCGCCTAAAAACAGTACAAACCACCTAAAATATTTCAGCCATTGTCAAAACCTGCAGGCATTTGACATATATACAAGATCTTCCTCCAGTTGAGGCGGTTGGTCTATGGAGTTAGAGGAGGTAGTACCTCTTTTATTTTTGAGATTAAATTATGGAACAAGTAACTTTGAAATAACTCTCATCTGTGGAAAAAATTTACCATGGTGATATTGTAAAATGTCATCTTCTTTACTCTCATAGGTTTGGCTAGTGGGAGTGGATAGTCATTAAAAAATAGCCATAGAGAATTTATATTTTATTTATGCAGCTGTGGGTACAGTGGTGACTCTGAGATTAGGGATCTGTGTCTGCAATCGGACGGTTGTTGATTCGAATCATACGAATGCCAGGAATGATCCTACTCCATGGGGCCCTTGAGCAAGGCCCTAAACCTGCAATTGTTTCATCCTGGGTATGATGTTACATCCAGTCCTGCAAAGAGGTTCTCCAACTTACAGGGAAAATTTGGGGGTTGGTGGCAGGACTGACACTCCAGCCACTGGGGAAAAACAAAACTCACACTGTTCTATCCAGATTAGTGTGGTGCTGAGGTATCACCCACTGCACTCAGGTTCTCATCACTGAGGTGGTTTGTTGTGTGGTGGGTGCAGCAGTGTGCTATAATCAGCACATGCGCCTTACCCAGATACTTTTATCCAAATTTACATGAAACTAAAAGCAGGGTTAAACAATCCCTGGAGAAACTGGAGCATAAGGGCCACCTCTCTGCTGATCCTGGGATTTGAAACGGCAACCTTCCGATCAGAGGCACAACATCCTAATCCACCGAGCTGTGAACCTACAACCACTTGCATTGTAAGCAACACTCATACCCCTAGACTAACAAGCGAATCATTAAAAGGACCTCTCATAATTTTGTGTCTCAGAGGGTGAAACTCCAAAAGGGACTCTTCATCACCTGTGCACGGTAAACCCCTCCACCTCTGAAGATTTTGTCCAGTGATGTGACACTTTAGCTTTCCCTCTGTTTGATTCCTAAAAGAGCTACGTGGAGAGTTTCCATGGCGACGGCAGTCAACAGTGGATGACAGAATGAGTAAGACGCGTACAGTCAAGGACGTGGCCAGAAAACCAGTCCCAGTCTTGTTGGAGGAGCTAAACATTCTTGAAGTGGGCCCAGGAACTGATTCATCACGTTCACCCCCTCCCACTCCACTTCTCATAATAACGCATTTCAGAAACAAATACATTTGTAACAAGTTCCATATTGCACTTGGTCTTTGTTTGTGTTGGAAGTCTCTCTGTTATGACCGGTAACAGATTCATTTTAGAATGGAAACTACAGGGACTGGCATGTTTTAAAATGATGCCATCACGTCCGTTTCTGAGACTGTTTACTTTGGAAGAATGCAGCTCATTCGAAATTTGCTCACGGCTGAAGTCCTGAGATTCTAAATTTTTGTAATCCGTTGCTTTCACCCCTAAAATTATGCCCTGACAGCTCCATGAAATTTATTATGAGTCTTGGTATTATTTTGGTGTAGAATGCAATATTTCATTTGAATATATTTCTTGTATAACTGGGAACAAGCTTTGGATGACAAAGAGGCGAGAGTCAACAGCAGAGTTTGCCTTGATTTCTTTGCAGTTTGACAAGACAGGAGGACATTGCAACATGTTGCATAACCCCTCTACCCCACAGCTGAATGCCGGAGAGTGCAATTCAACACAAGCGAGGCTGCCGATCTGAAACCATTTGCCACATTTGTTGCCGTTGTGTCTCATGATCTTGATGCAGAACTGCAAGGATTATCATGCTTGTCAGTGAAACTAAGGAGAGGTGGGGCAGGATTCGTTTGAACATCTCTTGGTGGGACAAAAATCTGAAACGCAACAGATCGCTGCTTTGCACAGCAAGTTCTTGCCTGTTTGTTGCTTGTTTCAAATTCTGGCAATAAATTCTGTTCCTGACATCATTGTTTACTACTGGAGATTCAGTGGGGCGCCAGAGAAATTTGTGGTACTCTATTTGAGGTAATGCATGCCTAACGGTCTCAGAAACATTATGATGAAGATGCAGAGTAGAATAATGTTATCTAGTTAGCTTCTGATAGGCTAACAATCTGTAGAATTGAAATGTATAACCTCTCCTCAGAATGATCTGCTGTAGGTCTTCAGAACCATCATTGCAAAGACCTAGGAAGGACCAGAAAGTATGAGCGAACTCACCCAAAGAATCTCCCGTCCAGAGCAGCATTAATGTAAGCAGTGCTATTTTCAGCGATTCATGTGGTCCGGTTAGGACAGCTACACAGTAGGTCAGTGTGACAGTATGTCTGAGAGGGAAGGGGAAGCAGAGCCACATGAAATTTTTATTTCATACAGGGAGGACATGTAGGGATGGGACCGGCATGTCAGAAAATACTAAAAATACAGCATCTTGTTGAGCGTAGGAAGAAAAATTATGAAGCGTGTTTTTTGAGCAAGACAAAGAAAGGAAACCAAAGTCATGGGTCTTGTGACGGCCATTGAGTCAGAGGCTGCAGATTAGTGAAGATAAGATGAAGTACAAGTCATGGACATTGTGCAGAAGATGAGGAGGTGCAGTAACTAACCTCAAATGATCTCTGTTATCTGACTTTCCCCACCACTGCGCTCCCACTCTCCTCATGGTGAAACAAGGAGAGGCAGGAGGGAGGGCAGCAGTATGCCGAACTCTCCTACCCAGTATGGTACTGCCCACACATCGATCTCCCAAATCCCCTTCAAACCTACATCACGCTCTGTTTGTTCGTCTACTAGCCTGATTCCTCTTTATGTTTCCCAGATGTTCTGAAGTTGCACTTCTGATCCTTGAATAGTCTTACTAGATTCTTGCTCTGTTGGAAGATGTTGTGTAGCTCCTGCTCCTATACTGCTTACCCTCGTACCTGGGCATTTACTGGAAGCTCAGCCTAGCTACACCTAACGTCAACTGACTCCTTGACAGCACGTATGATTGCAATGTGCTATTTGCCCCACTTGCACAGCACTAAATATATAAAATGTAAATGTCTGTAATGTTCCTGTACTTCCACTGGAAGTTGCATTTGCCCATGAATTGTGATGTTCACCACGGATGGCTGTGCAGCTTGAAATATAACCAGAATAACAAAGCACAACGATGTATATCATCGGCGCTCCATACAACATCCTGCATATCACCGCTACTGTGAATCACGTTAGTACGGTTGTTATAGGTACAACTACTTTCAGCCAATCCACCAACTGTGCAATCCTCCAGGACTGGCTTGTGTTCCAGCTCAGAAATACTTGGTCAGACCTGGTTGCACTGATATTAGGAAAAATACTTTTCCACAGTCGCTTATGGTCTTCCAATACTGTGTGATATGGTTACCAGGTGTCACTGCAGCAGAAAGGGGGATGGATGGGTGAACGGGTGCAGGAGTCCTTTGCATGTGAAAGATCTGAGGGATGTGATATAGTGTCTCATTCCTATTTATGAAGAAAACAAAGGTGAAAGCTGAGATATGGTAGAAATGCTGGTGCACATGCGACCGCGTAGTAGCCTTTACATTTCCATCTCCAGAGACTTGAAGATGAGCAAGCAAACTAATCTGTTTCCCTCCTACGTGTTGCATACATGCTGGTTTTACTAATTGCTATGTAAACTATTTGTGCAGTTCTCCTGGAGCTGAACAGGCTGCACTTATGTTTGTTTTTGTTTTGTTTTGCTTTGTCATGGTGCTTAAATGAGGTTCCACATAATGCCAACAAACAAAACTGCACAACATATCAACCAAATGAAACCAGCCCATCCCTATTTGACATGCAGGCCACAAAGTTAGCCCGGGTCTGATCTCTGGCTGTGCTTTTTTCTTAGTTTTTTTCATTCTTTTTTAAACTTCGTACCTGCCTCAGATATAGAGTGTTTGCACGAATACAGACCTTCACATGCTCTTTAATTATGGGACCCCTGTGTTACTGACAGGCGAACGACAGGAGCCCCTGCTGCTTTAACGGGCCTTCATCTTTCATTAATGTGATGTTTGAAGCACCGTTAGCATGGCACCGGCCAAACAAATGTCCTGCCAGCGACGTCAGCAGAGGATCCCCAGGCCCGGTGTGGGGCTTTTACGAGCTGCCCTGGCACGTCTTCCCCAGATGATGCATTTAATTGGCAAGCAAACATTTCCCTGGGTGCTAAAGTCGATGAGGCTGGCACACGTATGATGTCCGTGTGTTTTTTGAAGTCCTGCTTCACTTAGCAGTGATTCCATTGAGGCACATTTTCCTTATCAGTGCTTGGTGGATCCAAACTGCACGTTTATCTTTTGTAATCAATTGCAATTATCCAATTATGACTGGGTCTTGGTTACTGCGAACTAAACGTTGAACCAACGAAAAGCCAACAACCAATTACTTGGATGCTTCATATTAATAAAGTTACACAAAAAAACTTGTGGTTCAATTTTTCCATGTTGTTCGTTTACCGCAAGCTTGCACTCATAATTACATACAGCCTCACCTCAACTAAGCATGAAATGCAATTAGCAGTTAACGAGAAGGCCAACAACAGCGAAAACGTATGTTTTTGATGCCATTGTTCACAGGCTTTCAAAAAATATTGGCTAAGCTGGAGGGCAGGTGTGCTATTTATGCTGTTTTTATTTAATACAACCTTTAATACAACAAATATGGGGTGGCCTTTTGTTGTGTGTGGAACATGCATGTTCTCCGCCCTTGGTTGCATGATCGTACTGTCCAGAAACATGTTTAGGTCAACTGATGTCTCTCAGTTGCCCATAGTGCGTGATTTTATTTGTCAGTGTGTGCTCTATGATGGACTAATATCTCGTCCAGTGGTAATTGGTTGACAAAGATGGATGGATGTTACAGATGTGAACATGTTTAGCCTGAGCTGCCCAGTGCTATTCCGGCATGTCTGGTTGGGGTAGGTGAATAATATTAAGCGTCATACTGAATGTTGTGTAAAAAATGGCACCATATCTCAGATAGCCATTGTAATTATGATTCTAATACAATAAACATCATTATTACCCAAAACAGCTGGAACTGTCAGGCATCATTTAAGGAGTATGATTAGCAGGCATGAGGCTGGGATGTCCAAAACAGCAGGACAGGAGAACGCTGTGGTCCCTCTCACATTCTGATTCCCGTTCCTTGAACATCTGCCGGCATTTTTCCTGACACTCCATATCCGAGTGTTAATGGGTTGCAGTTTTTTTCCTGCAGAAGGTATTATGGTTAATGCGTCCTAAAATGCGGCAATGAGGTGCTGCTTGATGCGAGTGAATGGCCGTAAAAGGTGAGCATCTGGAGAGGAACAGAGGTGGGAACGTGCTGCCCCCCCAGGCGAGCTAAGCTATGCGGGAGGGCCTGCCGCGCTGAGAGCCCATAACACGAAGATGCAGTTATGCTGTTCACACACTCTTTAAACATGATGGGCCTCTTTGTAATGCAACTTCGTTATTGCTGGACTAAGACTCTTTCTGCTCAGTTCCATAATGCATGATATGGAACAAGAAATGATACATACAATCTTAAAGGCCTGCAATGAGACTCCGCAGGCTTTGTGGTGCAGTGGATAGCAACTCGGATGTCCAGATTTGACTGGGTGAGGTTAATCAAAGGCTGTGGGTTTGAGTCTCACCAGAGTTTTGGGGTTTGGTAGAGAACCATTTGATGCACTTTTTGCCCCACTAGATGGAGCTCTCTGTACAAAAAAATGGGCACAAAGCATGCCCCAAAGCAAACCAAGAGCACCATCTAGTGGGATCAAAAAATACAGCAAATGGTTCATGAAGCATCATTTTCTCCATCACCAGGGTTTTGGGAAGGGGGGTGGCTCAGTAGGTTAGGGTGCTGTGCTTATGACCAGAAGGTTGCTGGCCTGAGTCCCAAAGTAAGCAAGGTCCTTAACACCAGTTTCTCCAGGGGCTGGCTCAAAATGCTTCCTTAAATATATGTTGCTTTAGATAAAAGTATCTGCTATGTAAATAAAATGCACACACTTAACAATCAGAAAGGTCAGCAATGTGACAAATCTCCCTAAAAGCTGAAACCCTATTAAAGTCAGCACTCTGAAACCTTCAGAATGTCTCTCTCCTCTCTGTCAGCTTCCCAGAAGCCTGTGAGGAGTAGTGCTGGCTGAAGACATCTTCAAAGGTGTTCAGTGAGACCTAACAGACTATGAATGATCCATCCCCTGGCACTACTGCTTTTCATTGCACTTAGTCCACGTTGCAGAGTCACGGACATAACAGATGTCGACTTTGACAAAAAAAATTATACTTGCCATTAGGGGTGGAGCCGAACCCGAATACGGTATTCGGAAAGGCACAAATAACGTGTTTTTTACGAATACTTATTTCGA
>JAODLD010000044.1:18030777-18053819 GCA_026781065.1 Mormyrops boulengeri | reverse complement strand
ATTTCACAGCATGTCCTCTTTAGTGTACAACAGGAATAAATAAGTTTTCTTACATCAGTGAAAAGATAGATGCAAAAGCAAAATGTCCACTACAGAGGACACAAATGAATGGCCCGGGTCTCAGGAGGATATTTAGACGCGTACCCAGTAAAAGCTCCTGTATTTAGGTACAATACTATAATATCAGTTTAAACATGAAATTTCATAATAATTAGCAATAACACAATTTTAATAAGGAATTACACTAAAACTAAAAAATAAAAAAAAGCAACGTGCAATACATATGTCATTCCTGTGCATGCCCCCGTTAGTAGATATTATGTGTATATTATGTGTATATTTAGTAGATATTGTTTACCTTTGAGTCTCTTGTATTGTATAAAATATATGAGTTCCTCTGATATTTCAAGAGTAGCATTCAACTATCCAGAAAATTCAGCAGTGCCTTGCTCCCGACGTTGCCAGAAAAGTTTTACTACAAATTATTGATATTACTACAGCCACTATGTATCAATCCATTCATGCATTCATGCATCACATTATAACCGCTATATTAATTTTATATAAAAATTATTATTAAACATAAATATTCATTAATTTCATGTTTCTGATTACATTCCAACCCTGTGCTGGATAAGGAGCTGCTGAAGACGGATGAATGATTGCATTTCATATATTCTAAGAATTATACAGTGTTTGCCTGTAATTACATACTGTATGTGGTTGCTCTCTGCACTGGTATGGATCGGTACTGGGGAAAGTAATTAAAGTTTTTCATTAATACAGTAGAGTGTGAGATTTTAATTTTAATAGAAACTCTAGTTTTCCCCCTTGTCTAAAATGCCACCATTGCGAACTGTGTAATTTGAGTGTTTCAGTGTATGGTGCACATCCCATTCCCCCAGAAAGTGGATAAACAGCGAAGCTTAAAAGGCAGAGAAGAAACTGCAATCTCAGCTGTAAGATGCCAACGCTCTATGGCACACTTTAGGTGCCTAGTTTGATATTCAGCATTCGTCTTTCATTAGAACCATAGTACCATAAAATTAAACATTCTAATTAGTATTTGCAAAATTGCAATAACCGCTTTGAAATCTTGCTGCACAATTTCACAGGATAGCAGGAGACTGAAGATGCATGGAAAATGACTCGTTAGATTCAAAGCAGTTCGGGCTCATGATCCCCCTCTGACCTGCTGTGTTGCACATTCCCGTCACATTCGCTATCAATATTCATATGCATATTTATTTATGTATTTATATTTTACATTGTTAGCTATTTTTATTCTTTACTTAATATTTTTATCTATAGTTAGTGGATACATCCATCCATCCATCCATTTACTGTAATCGGTTGTCGTATTCAGCACTGTAGGGGGCCCTGAGCCCATCTCGGAGGCTACGGCCGCAAGGCAGGGAACAGCCCAGGGTGGGGCACCAACCCATTGCAGGACACACTCACACACCATTCACTCATACAGACCTGGCACACCTGCGGGCAATTCGGTAACTCCAAACAACCTCAGCATGTTTTTGGACTGTGACATGCGAGGCAACGGTGCGAACCACTGCATCACCATACTGCCCCACTATGGTGGAAATGTATATTTTATATGTTCATCTATTGTGATATCTTCTGCTTTTTTTTTTTTGCAGCATCTGTCACAATGAACAAACTAAGAATTCCGTTGCGTAGACACCGCACATATTCCAATATATTACATGAATCTTGAATGTGCTGAAAATGGATGTGAGCTTGTATTTGCAAATAATACTCCGGAACGCAGCACAGCACCAACTTCATCCAACATAAACATGTGTGACATTCTGCCTGATTTATCACAAACACATTCACGATGTGCCATGAGCAGCTCTCAGCAAACAAACTGAGATGGTGTCACATGACTGATGGTACACCCCTTACTCTAACTTGGAACTAAAAGTTATACAGTAATATACAGTACTTTATAACTAAAATCAGAATCAGTGGGTAAGTGCCTTTTCTTGCATAATGTTTTTTTTCTACGAATTTCCTGGAACTCCTGAAGGCCTGGGCTGTAATGTTAAGATGTCATTCTTCCTTGCCTTAATAATGCGGTTCTCACCTTTACAAGAAAAAAGCAGAGGACCAAACTGCAACTGACATCATGTGCCCCTTAACACAGTGTTAATCACTTGACTAGTTGGATTTATTGAGGTCACCGTTTTGTGTCCTCGCTCGTCATGCACCTGGGGGTCAGCGGGACAATTACAATGAGAACCGAGAGTCAAAGCGCAAGCCTTGTGTTATTTAGTGACAATTGCAGCTGTTCACCCAGAAATGACCTGTAGCTGACATGAGAAAAAGCTACCTTACGTGAGGGTTTAAAGCCATGCCTTTGGACATTCATGGCAAAAGGACACTGTTTGTTATCTCCTAACAGCAGCCTTGAAGGGGAATTTGTGCAATGCTGAGCTTGGATAGCTTTCCTCAGCAAAAATGCATCCAAATTGGAGGTCAATGCATCAAACATACTTGCATTCTAAACAAAACAGTAGATGTTCCATTGCTCTGTTGGGTCAGGCTTGGTTCACCTCTGACTCTACGATGTCTGTACATTTACTTTCACAGTACTGGCGGGCAACAGTTATCTGCAATGGCTATAACTCAAGACTGGCAACTGGCTGGGTTCTGTCTCTGGGGGTTAGAGGATCTGTGGCACGACCCTGTGCCCGCTTGAACCTTGAAACCACAGATACAGCAAGAGAACTCCAAAGTTCAGGAACTGTGGGTAGTTTTTGATGTTTTGTACTGTGGGGCGCAGGGCTACAGAGTGAATACCAAATGACCGTTCAACCCTATGGGAAGGCTTCAACTTTTATGAGCTTTAAAAGGGATATCTAACAATAGACATGAGATTCGCTCCAAAGTTACGAGGTCAAATGGTAAAAACGCAAAACGGCGGATCTGGTAAGCGTCAAACTCGCCAGCAGCAGACACTCTCGAAGGGTCAGGAAACAAGGTCTTTGAAAAGATAGGATAGAAGTTTTTATGAGCATGTTCCTTCGCTTCACGTGTGGGGTGCGTCCATGCTGTGTAACTGCACTTCTGAGCACTTTATCGGCCCTAACAGCTGGCGCTGGTGGTGGTGCTTGTGGACTGTACAATCAGGTCAAACATAGCCTTGAGGATGATATGCAGAACTCAACAAATGTTCTGGCAAACACATTGTTGGTTCAGGACACAACACCAGGAATCAACCTTTCTCTGTCCTCAACATCATCAAATACAAAATATTTTGGGAAAATCATTTCTAGGAAGATTCTGAGGACTGAAGTTTAAGTAAGGCCACACTGCTGATCCCAGCCACACACACAGTGACTCTTCAAATGGTTTTTCCGCTCGTGAAAAAGAAGAACATGAGAAAAAGAAAAGTTGGATAATTGGAGAGCTGGAGAGGACGTGGCATTTCGTATGTCAAAGCCCAGTTTCCAGCCTGTAGTACAGTTAGATATGGAAGAAGGAGCAGGAGACTGTCGATATGGCTGGGAGGTTTAAGGGGGGTGTGAATGTATACGCTGCCAAGTCGGGGCAGCTCCTACTCAACACCTGGCTCACCCACGTGACTCATCCCCCCTCTGACAGTAATCACACAGTGCCACGCGGCATGGTGCATAAACTTTTATTTACAATCTAAATTTAAATTTTGTACAAAACACCCCTATTAATGTTCTTGCAAAAAACACAAATGAGCAAGCGTAAAAACATCCAATAGTTATAAAGAATGCAGAAGGTCGGTTTTCTACTCGAAGTTTGGATTCCAAAGAATGCTCCAGAAACAGAATTTTAAAAACAAATCCAGGTTACTATGGAGACTACAGGCTGTTGCATTCTTTTCTGTATCGTATCACGGTATTTTAAGACCATTTAAATAAACTACAGATTATATATCAAAAGGCACACAATACGAGTAAAACTAGGCTCCAGGTTACCAAAACTATAAAGAATATATACATTACAGACAGTCACAAAGCGAACACTATAAGGCTCAGAATCCAATGACCTTTTTTGGGTACTCACATTGATAAGAATTTCCAAAAATGACAATCAAACAGCAATTAAAATACAAAAGTTCACAAAAATATAGTGACAAATAGCTACACTTGTTTCTCTTTTTTAACACTATAAACCAGAAAATGTATATTACATATAAAAAGCAGATAGGTTATCTGAAGAGATGAAAACATTTCACACTTCAGAAGCGACATCTATAAAAACGGGGAGACAAAACAATAACAAAAGAAACGTTCCCCATGCTGAATGATATCAGATTTTAGCGATAAGAGCAGATATGCTGATAATAACTGCAGGAGCCGAGGCCGAATGGCAGTCTCTCCCGCCCCAACAGCCCCAACGTGAAGCAGGTCGTCAAAAAGCGGCAGGAACACTTTCACAGCGTCACACAAGGACTGCACACGGTCACGATTCAGGGGAGAGCGACGGCAAACTCGTGCTTTTTTTTTTTTCTCCGTAGGCGGCTTGTTTCACAGAAATGAAAGAATCTCCAACCTCTTCTCGTCCAAGTAAGTCACATTATCAAAGCCCACTATTACAAAAAAACCATACATTCTTTCTTTTTGAAATTCTGAAACAATTGGCATTAGACCTTACATATATATATTTTTTTAATTTATTGCACACAAAAAGGTCCAAATGAGAAACACAAATATTTCGGGCACTTATTTCCTTTTACTAAAAGTCTTACAGTATCACCATACAGCAGCATACGAGTGTATAAATAACTTGGTGCTAATATCAGACAAATTGAAAAGTTTTGAAGACAAAAGTAATTCGACAGCTCATTTCAATTCCCTTGTCTGTCATCTGAATGATGTACAAGTGTTTTGAATGCTTCTTCAGCCAGTAAGCTGGTGGTTGAGTCGGCTGGTCTGAATGCATCATCGCAACCACAGAGAAAGAAGGCATCGAACTGATGATTCAGAGAGAAATGTTGGGACTCCTCGCCCGCTAGGTTCGTTAATATTGAATGATGGTGGAAATAACATTAAGCACCACCGGAAGGTGTCAGTTTCTGAAGGGCATACGTGCACCATGTCCCATCGGGGGGGGGGGGCTCACAAACGATTGTTCGAGATGGCAGTTTTGCTTAACTCTACAGGACTGGCCTGAAATCACACCACTGCTTTTGCCTGCTGACAACACAGGTCCAAGGTTTAGTGTTCATAGCCCACTTCACAACGCAAGCGGAGTCGGAGCCGATGTGTATTTGTGTGTACGGCATATTTATAGAAACGATACGTTTTATTTGGTGTGTTTCTCTGGGCTGTGTTCAGTGACACTGGTAACCCCAAGAGTGAAACAAGGCGCCGGGAGGGAACCCCTCACCGTCACTCCGATAAATGTTCTCTTAACTGGGGGGCACCTGCTTGGCACTTGAGCACAGTTCAGTCAGGCCCTGCCCCACCTCAAAGGGAGGCTCGTTCGTATAGAGAGTAGCCTTGACCTTCAAGTGCCACTGTTAGCTTCAGCTTGAAGTTGGCTTCTCATTAATTGAGATTTTTGGGAGGGAAAGACCCCTGGATAAAGTCCCCCCACCGCTAATCCTTGTGTCACCGAGAGCTCACACACCAATAGGGAGCATAATACGTGATCAAGAGCCACGTAAATATAAAGGCTATTTCAAGTTTCACCTAGAAAAAGGTTTTTAAACACTTACAGTATCATATATATTCTATATATAATGCAAGTGGTTCATATTCTTAGGGACATTACACACACACATTCACACACATACGTACTCGTACGATTAACATCAACTATCAACCATCGACAATATCAGTGTCAAACTATTCATAACCTACAAGCAGTTGTTTGTAAGCAACACTAAAAACATAAGCCAAACAACTGTAAAAAAAAAAAAAAAAAAAAAAAAAACAGTCATAGGATCCAGTTTGAAACTGCAAAAAGAAAAAGAAAACCTTTTAAAAAAAAAACCTTTTGTTGCTCTTGCCAGGATTTAAACCTCATCTTGGTGTTTTTTACTTAAAATCACAGAGAACGAAATTCAGGCACTTTTCCATTGGTTGGGCAAGGGGTGGGGGCAGGGCTTCAGGCAGCGAAGGGGGAGGGGGAGGTGACGTGGGTCACTGGATAGTGATTGAGGCCAGAGCCTCCTTGCGGGAGCCTCCATCTTTGGGAGTCTCCGCAGAGCTGCCAGTGCTTGTCTTTGGCGCTTCCAACACTGTCTCCTCCTCCTCCACCTCCTCTTCGTCCTCCTCCACCTCCTTAGTGGCCAGGGCGCCTGGGGGGGTGAGAGAGAAGGCGCTCTCGCAGTTTTGGGTGGAGGAGACCTGGGAGATGACCGGCATCTGGACAGAGTTGCCTTCGAAACTTTGCTCCGCCAACTCGTACTGCCCCAGGGCCTCCTCCTGCACCTGGTTCAGGTAGTCGGGCACGAGGAAATCACTGGCGGCGGTCGGTGAGACCCGAGGGAGATGAAACAGAGGGAGGAGATACTGATTAAAGGGCGATGCACGTGGACCCCATCCTGCATCAGCTTAGCTCCAAACTGCGGGTGGTTAATCAGGATACGACATTAGCGTTATTAATCAGACACCACTCCAGTCACAAGCACAATGCTCAATTAATATTTTTAACGATATAACGTAGGAAAAAAATTTTTCACAAAAAAACTTTTTCCTTTACGGTGGATGGCATAAAAGGGACCATAATTCTTATGGAGGGGCCAACCTTTTCATTAGCTAATGATACGTCTTAAATCAGTGAGTGCCAGGGGAGGAGGCACTCCTGGGACCAATCAGCTTTCAGCTGGGGCCAGTGCCCCGGTGGCCCCGCCCCTGTGAACACCCCTGAATATATTTAACCTATCAGAAGGATGTTACAGCCCTCAGTCTCAGGAGTCTCTAAGTCAGGGGTCACCAACCTTTTTGAAACTGAGAGCTACTTCATGGGTACTGAGCCATACAAAGGGCTACCAGTTTGATACACTCTTCTTAAATCGTGTATAATAAACATGTTTTAAATGCTTCTTTTTAGATGTTGCCATTTTCAAATCTATATAAATGCAAATGTGATTAGAGAGGAATAGCAACAGGATAAAATAAAATTTTAGACGCTGCTCAATGGTGAGTTTTGCTATTTTTAGAACAGATCCGCGGGAGACTCATGTGGTCCTTGGGGGCACCTGGGGGACCATGTTGGTGACCCCTGCTCTAAGTCAATGTTTCTCAACCCGGTCCTCAGGGACCCCCAGACAGTCCTCATTTTTGTAAAAAAAATAATAAAATAATAAAGGAGCAACAAAAGTGGATCATCTGGGGGACCCTGAAGGGTTGGGAAGCAGTGCTTCAAGTTAATGGTCAGCTTGAGACCAGCCTCTCTATGATCTCTCTGGGGATGGTCAATGAACAATAAAAAATATACTTCTGTAAGAGGCCCAAAGGCACTAAGTGGTTCAATCTGTGCTTTTCAAGCCGAAAAAAATAAATAACTGATGCGGGATGCCCGTCAAGCATGAAAATTATAATCTTTGCTTGATGATGTGCCAGACTGAGCCGGTTGCTGACATGTGGGGATCTTAAAGCTTAAAACAATCCCGTCTCTTATCTCCACTGACTGCTGAACTTGCTGAAAGGTTTCTATTTTGTTTGTAAGCAAATTCCAAAGGCTCCCAGCCACGGCATGGCTTTTTGGGATGCCCAGCTGCAGCATAACAATCACAGTGGGAAACGTGATCAAATAATACAAATGCCAAATTGCCAAGCTTTTGTCCATTGTGTGTGTGTCCCTGGGTTAGGATTAGAAACCATAAAACAAGCCCTGAGATGTCTAATTGGAACACGGGTACACACTTTGTGATTTGCTTTATTCACAGTTGGTAACAGCAGGTAAATGCATTGACTGTAGGAAAGTGTAAAAACTGGCCTAAAATGTTTCAGATTCAACTCATCATTTCTCTGTGCAGAAGCGTCACATTTAAATACATATTTCTTGCAAAAACAGCATTGAAATTAAAGTCAAGATAAAAATGGTTTGACCAAAAATATTGCTCAAATTCAATAGTCAATTTTATTATAAAAGCCTACAAAAACCCTCCACTAAACTAGGAACTGAAATAAAGGTTGAGGTTTTTCAATAAATTTGTAGCGAAATCCCATAATTGATGCTGGACAGATGCTTTGGAAATTAAAGTGAGGTCCCCACTCATCAGGTCAGGGGGAACCTCAATGGCCAGATATAAAAAAACATACAAAATAATGACTTGAAATTTTTCGTCTCTTTATGCGGTATCCAAATAAGACACTGACTTATTGAAGCCGAATTTTACCTCCCGGTACCTATTAACAGCTTATAATAAGAGGGAAACCAGCTGAATACTTCCCATAATGCCTGCCCTTTAATGCACTCCCATAATCCAATGAGCCCTGGTCCTCTTGACTTCAGATATTAAAACGCAATTATGTGCAACAGAATAAGGAATTAGCAGGTTGCTGGTAACTCCCAAAACCACCTTAAGTGACACGGATGACAAAAAAGGAGAGCGGCTTCAATAAAAAGGGATTGGTGTAAGATACTTGAATACCGAGTATGAATCTGGCTACAGGGAGCTGTTCTAGATTATACCAGCAGAAGTGCAATCGGCCCTGAGGATGATGCAATGCCAGGCAAGCAAAGCTAAGCAGCACTCTGTTTCACGGAGGGGCCTCATCTGGCGGGCGGGTCTCTCAGCTATTGGATTCGTTCATTGCTGATTTGAAACAGGTTTATAAAAACAGTAGCAGAAGGGTGCCCTGATCTTTCAGCCGAGTCGATTCTGGGCAGAAGAGGCGTTTTACACTTCTATACCTAATCAATTTACAAAAAAAAACCCCCAAAAAAACATTTGGATCTTTTTGCTCATTCAGTATATTAACCTACATCAGTTTCTTTTGAGGCTGTTCTTAATTTCTCTGTGAATTCTTTACCAGTGTTTTTACCTTTCACACATCACACTAAACAGCCTTGAAGACTTATTTAGGTCTGCAAAAATCACCCCTGGACCAACTCAGGAAGTAGGAAGGGTGTTAGGACACTATTTATATACCCAAACATTGCAGGAAAAACAAACCCCTGCCACATTTACCATGAAAAAAACACATATTAGCATCAAAAGAAAACTACAGATTTAAACAGTTTAGAGTAATCAGTCATTAATAAAACTCTATGCAATATTGCATAATACAGGACTTAGTGAACAGAGATGCTATCGATAATGATGCCCCGTTGCTGATGTTAAGGTCAGATACCAGGGCTCTAAAATCGGAAGGAAAGCAATTAGAGTAACCTTCCAGTCCTACACCTTTACCACTCCGCCACCTGCTGGCAGAGCGCTAACAGATCATGTGTAAGTATGTTACTAAATTTCTGGACATGCCTGTATAGTGACAGAGTGTGCGAGTGTTAAATAAGGCCCGATGTTTGACCTGGGGCAGTACGTGTGTGTGTTAGGGGAGGTTGACAGAAGGGGTGGGGGGGGGATTTTAACAAACTCCTCACCTGCTCTGGAAGTAGTTTGCTAGCTCTGACGCCTCATGGTTCAGACTCCTCAGGTGTACGATTAAATTGCCGGAGTTGGTAAACATGGCGCCGCACGTTTTGCACTCGTAAATCCGCGGCTTGCGGATCATGTGGCGGGACACCCTCATGTGGTGCTTATATTCACCGAAGGAAGTGAAAGTGGCGCTACAGATCTGGCACCGGAAACAGCGTTTACCTTCGTGCTTCAGACGGTGCATCTTAAGCGAGTAGGCCCTTGTGAATTTTTTCCCACAGCGATCACACTGGAAGGGCTTAATGCCTGCGGGACAGGGAGAGCGAAGGGTGGGGTGTCAGCGGCTGCCGTATCTGGCTCAGAGCTCCTCCGGCGGGGATGTCCTCTTCCAGACGCGAGCCACCTACGGGTCATTCTCACTAACTCATTACCACAACCTACTGATTTTGTCTTAAGTCAGACTCAAATTATCAGGGCCATCGGAGGGGAATGGATCCCCCTGGCAGATCCAGGGGACCCAGCACATTATAGGGGACCCAAAACCTCCCAGCAAAATCAACTGAGGGGAACCCCTCCCTGGCAAATTTTATCTACCATGGGACTCGAAATTCTTCAGATTCGAAGTGCCACCCCGAGCCTAGGGCCCAAAGTGATATTTTGTCAGAGGGACCATAATTTCTAGCTATGCTCCTGCAAATTATACAACTTCATTGTCGAATCTGTCAATTTTCAATAGTCAATTTTGCTACTGGGGTAGTTATTCAATTTCATAATATTACAATTTATTACTATAATAAAGAAGTCTTTAAAAAAATCCGAGACAAGAGTTACAGAGATGATGAAAAAAAATGACAAAACTAACAAAAAGAAATCTGCATGAAATGTGTTACATGCAATAACGATGAAAGATTTTAAAACACTTTAAATTTCATTTGAGCTCAGAACTGTTACGGTAATGAGATTTTTCGGGGAACACGGTTTAAAAAAATCATTAAATCAGAGCAACAAATGACAATTTTAATATAGCTAAAAAGTTAAGGTGACGGCAGGTCCTCTACGCCAAAAAAAAACACTGCATTTCATTGTAACTTTTGTTTTCCAAAAATTTTCAAGTTTGTGAGAATGACCCTTATGCACTCAAGTCCACAAGAGCTTCAACTTAACAAATCCTGTAATCTAAAACAGGGTTCACTAAACGTAAAATGGTACTGGAATGCCAGGAGCCACGTGAGCACTAACACACCCTGCGGAACCTGGGCTCAGATCCTACAGATTCTGCTAAACCCCTCAGACTTACTGAAAACTATTTAACTGATGTCCCAGAACGTTCTTTAACACCACGCCTCCTAAACCTGCATCCCAATGCTGGTGAATAAAATGGTAAATCAGAATCAGACAAGTCACAAGCGCAGATCACTCGCCTCCTCTGACAGGCTGAGTCAATTTCCCACCTACCTGAGTGGATAAGCATGTGTTGCTTCAGGTTCTGGATGCGCGTAAACCTGACCCCACATGTAGGACACTGAAACGGCCTGTCTGGGCCATTGGTTCCGGGCCTGGTGGAAGGGCTTATGTACAGGTGATACGGGTACTGAACATTCTCTAACCTGTGGGACGAGAGACGGGGGACGGGGGACGGGGGGGTGTTACTGCAGCGTCAGTTTTGCCTGAGAAGCACCGTGCTCTTCCATACACCATGAGCCATTTAATGACTCATGGTGTCCTTCCCAAATGTTTCAAGGATTCCCTGCAATATATCTGTGAAGATGTTTGAGAAAAGGCTGGCAAGGCATGGGGGAGGCTGAGCCCAATACATTTATAGAAAAACCTAAGAATTATATACATTGAATATCCACTTATTTGAAATTTGAGGAAACCCACAAACACATATAGAGCATGCAAACTCCACGCATACGAAGCAGAGGCAGGATTTGAACCCTCAACCCTAGACTCTCAACCCAACACTGCTACCCAAACATACAAGACCATATTAATAATGATTTTTAACGGTCTTATAAAGATCTGCTACCATTGTGTTCTATTCACTATAATACTGTGTGTAACTCATACCTCTTCTTTAATCTCTTAACACGACTTTTAACGGAGCCATTCCTCAGTGCTATAGCTCACTGCTCAAACACTAATCCAAAAACATTGTTAGCTAATTCGGGATCCTCATTATCATAAGAGAATGTATGAAAACGACTTCACAGTGTAGCTATGCAATCATCTATGGGAAACCATGTACGACTTAACCGAGGATTACATGCTGTGTGATTACTACGCCAGACCGACCCTTCTAAACAAACAGCGTGCTCGTTCTATCGCGGACGAAAGACCGAAATGGCACATGTCCCTCACCAGCCACTACGCGACAGCCTGGCCGTGCTCGAATTCCCTTTTGTTTACCCAACAGCGGGATCCTCGCCAGCTTTGCGCCAGACGAAACTGCAAACGCATCCACCTACTCACACGGGGATATTTTTTTATCCCGTAACCGAGCCAGAGAAATGCAAACAAATACACAGTGATACACCGGCTAAGGAAGAGCTCCTTGGTGACACCGAACTTTCGCTTGACGTTTGGTGGGTATGGGTGAGAGAGTGACAGGAGATGGGGAGCAAAGCCTGGAATATTACCTCTCATCATCTTCTGCATGGCCGCTGGCGTTGGACGTGCCCTGAATGGAAGGCAAGCCCTCCGCGACACCCTCATCTATGGAACCTTGGGGAGAAAATGAAGAACAACAGGAGAAGCTTTTAACTGATATGCGCTTATTTCTCTGACTTGTAAAACGATGCTTTCCTCAACACATGTTAAGGGGCCTCAACTTGCCCACATATCCCCTTGACATTATCTATTACTATTCCATGCTCCAGACTCTAGCTACCAATGAATAACTAACTAACTGAAGAGCAAATTTCCAAAACTCATTCAGTCCACAGAATGTTTTCAAGAAAATTTCTGTGAATTTAGAGAATTCTAAAGTTCAACATTAGATTACATGAGGACTGACTGAGTTTTGGTTCCCAATACTGTAACATATGTTGAGTAAACCCTATTTTAGGCCTCATCACACCATAAACAAAAAATGGACTGGGGAGAATTTGCTGTTGAATATGAATGTGCACTCACACTGGTGTCAAAGTTAGAGAAGAAGGACACACACCTATGGAGGAGGACTGGGGGCTGATTAAAAGGTCCTCCTGGACCTGTTCGCTGCCGGGGACGGTCTGCTGGTCGCTGAGGGAGCTGTGAGAGGCGCTGACGGGCTGTGATGCTTCCTCGTGCGCCTCCTCGTCACTGAGCCGCTCCACCTTGACACGGACGTCCTCCTCTCCCGCTAGTGGGGATGCCGCCGCCACTGTCTTGGGCCCCTCGCAGGCCAGGTAGTCGGGCAGGCCGCGGGCCACGTCGGTGGCGGAGGCGGCTTGCTCCAACCCGTGGGGGCTCCCCGGCACCTTGGGTTTCTCCGACTGGAACCGGCGGTCCACGCCGAAGGGGAAGGTCCAGGGGAAGGCCAGGGAAGAGTCCACTGGCTGCACACCGACGTCTGGGAACGAGGAGGACGGGTGTGGTACCTGTGGCGAGGCGGCCTGTGAGGCAGGGCACTTCAGCGGGCTCTCAGGAGACATGACGATGAAGCTCTTGCGCTTGCGCCGGGACTCGCGGCACACGGGGATGGCACGCTCCATCACACTGCACTCGGACGATACTGGCGAAAGGCTGCCATCTTGCGGTGTCGGGGTACAGCCAGCAGTGTCCTCCGGCATGGCGTCCGGTGCCTTCTCCTGCGCCGCGCCCCCACCACCGCTGCCGGCATTCCACAGGATGCTCGACTTCATGAACTCAGAGCATGTGCTGGCGACAGCAAACATCTGCATGTAGCTGGCGGCGGCCAGCACATCGATGATGTTCTCCGTGTTGATGGAGAGCGTGGAGGTGTAGGCGTATTCTAGCAGCGGCGTGAAGCCGCTCACCGTCACGTGGTGAAGGTCCAGCACCACCTTGTCGTCGTTGTCCGGGCGGCCCACCAGCTTGCTGCGCAGGAACTCGCTGCAGCAGGCCAGCACCACCTTGTGCGCCAGGAAGAGCTTGTCCTGCACCCGGATGGTGACGTCGCAGAAGTGGCCCTCATTTCGCAGGGCGTTGAGCTTCTCCAGCATCTCCTGACTGTGGGTGGTCGAACTGTGGGTGAACGTTTTCACGCCCATTTCTGAGGTCCTATCTCTACTGAGATGCAGCAACACTGATTATCTATTTAAAAAAGACAAAGGATGACACTAATTAGAGGTAAATATCGATGAGTTGTTTATTTTTTACAGAAATAATAGTGCTACTGCTGACAAACACAAAAATGGGCTGTCATCACGACAGGCAACAAAGCTTGTCGACTTTATTGTGTAGAGGAGGGACTCAGTTTTACAGATTAAATGGATCGATGTGACAGAAAACATATGCTCTGCAGAAACATCTTTATATACATCAAGTCACCACGGCTCCATAAGCACGCAAAAACACAAATGACGAATTACACGAAACAACATAGTGGCATTTCGGTCATCCTTATTTTGCAGGAGCTCACAATTTACACAGCAAATCAAATCCACAGCAGCCAAGGCCCAGTTCTATAGGAGAAAACAGCTGAAAAGGAGCCGGCACAATTGGTGATGGACAGTGACAACCACCAGTGGCAGCGTTTACCAACACTCAAACCATGTACTTGCGTGAGGTCCCAGATGTTTAGGGGCCCCCTGTTGGCCATAAACAGCCATTACACTAAAGGGGGCCCCAAAGTGAGTTTTTGAGATGAGCACCAGAAAATACAAACCCGCCGCAGACAACTGCGCCAAGCTATGAAAGAGTGACAGACTCGGCACCATGGTTTACATTGGGAAGCTCAGTCGGACCAGAATCAGTTAGGGAGATGGGCTGGGTCTTCTGTCAAACCCAGAAAGCACGGCAAGCTCTCGCAAGATCAGCTTGTCAAAGCATCAGCTCTACTGTAAGGAACATGCCCCACAAGATGGTCAAAGACAGACTTCTCTGAGTGTGGTGCCGTATTTCTCCAGAACTTCCTGATGTGTGTGGGGAGGAACTGTGGCCGCTTTTCCTGAAACCTAAAATTTTATTGTGGAAACAGGCAGGTTCCTTTATATTTCATTTTCAGCAATTTTCAAACGAAAACTGGTCATAGACATTTGGTGTGATGGCCCAGCAGGTTAAGACACTTAACAGATTCACTGGCCGAGGTGGAAATTTCAGGTCCAGAAAGTACAAATCCAGACCAGGATTTTGTTTCAACCAACCAGTTGAGTTCTCTGTAACTGTGACTCTTTATGTTCAACTGATTGGTTGAAACTAAATCATGGTCTGGATTTGTACTTTCTGGACCTGAAGTTTCCACCTCTGTTCACTGGACTCAATGAACAAATTGCAAACAATGGCAAAGATAGTTCAAGGTCAAACAGTAACATGTGAGAACTCATTATTGATTATAAGGGATTTATACACTCACTGGTCACTTTATTAAGTACTCTTTGCTAGTACGGCATTGGGCCCCTCCTTTGCCTTCTTCATGCCATAGATTCCGCAAGCTGCTTGAAGCATTCCTCAGAGACTGTGGTCCATGTTGGCATGATAGCATCACACAGTTGCTGCAAATTTGTCAGCTGCACCTTCACGTTGCGAATCTCCCATTCCACCACATCCCATAGCTGCTCTATTGGATTTAGATCTGGTGACTGCGGAGGCCATTTGAGTACAGTGAACTCATTGTCATGTTCAAGAATCCAGCCTGAGAGTGTGTTATCCTGCTGGAAGTAGCCATTAAAAGCTGGATACACTGTGGTCATAAAGGGACGAACATAGTTAGCGACAATGCTTTGGTAGGCTGCGAAATTTAAACGGTGCTCAGTTGGTACTAAGGGACCCAAGGTGTGGCTAGAAAACACCCCTCACACCATTACAACACCACCAGCAGCCTGAATTGCTAATAAAAGGCCGGATGGATCCATGCTTTCATGTTGTTTACTCCCAATTCTGACCCTGCCATCTTAATGGTGCGGCAAAAATCGAGATTCATCTGACGAGGCAACATTTTTCCAATCTTCCATTGTTCAATTTTGGTGAGCCTGTACCCACCCTAGCTGCAATTTCCTGTTCTTGGCTGACAAGAGTGGCACACAGTGTGGTCTTCTGCTGCAGTAGCCCATCTGTTTCAAGGCTTGACGTGTTGTGCATTCAGAGATGCTCTTCTGCATAACTTAGTTGTACCAAGTGATTACTGAAGTTACTTTTGCCTTTCTGTCAGCTTTAACTACTCTGGCCATTCTTCTCTGACCTTCTCCATCAACAAGACATTTACAGTTAGAGAACCGCCAATCACTGGATATTTTTTCTTTTTCGGCCCATTCTCTGTACACTACTAGAGATGGTTGTGCGTAAAAATTCCGGTAGTTTAGCAGTTTCCAAAATCCTCATACCAGCCGATATGGCAACAACAACCATGCCACATTCAATCACCTTTCTTCCCAATTCTGGTGTTTGATGTGAACATTATCTGAAGCTCCCGATTTGTACCTGCATTGTGTCTGATTTTATACATTGTGCTGCTGACATATGATTGCCTAATTAGATATTTGGTTTAAGGGGCAATTCAACAGGTGTACCTAGTAAAGTAGCCAGTGAGTGCACATCCATTTACTGAAGATTGTAATCATAAAACAGCAATCAGTAAACACTTTTTAGAGTCCCTCCACTGCATACTTTTGTTGTTTCATCAGTGGTACAGTGGAAGCCATTTCCGTTCATCTTTGCAGTGTGCAAGAAAATGTCCATATTGGGCTGTGCTCTCACACACCGCAGACAGACATTTAGTGTTCTGTTTACGGAAGACTAATAATGAGGACTCAGCAGAGCAGATAATAGAGACAAGCGAAGTTTCATGAAAGTAGTAGCAGGTAGCACAGCAATAATGAGCGCAGACTTGCCATGCTAAACTGGAGCCTTCTAGAAGCTACTTAACCTGAACCGCCTCATTAAAACACCAGTGAAATAGGCAGGCAAAATAGCGGGTTGCCCTGGTATTGGCTAAGCGGTAAAATAACAGTCATAAGCTAGCCAGTGAGGAATGAACAGTGACAGCCAGAGAGAATCATTATGTGACAGCCAAACAGGACGGGGGCCTTCAAAGCCCCAACTATGGCTGCCTCACCAAATGTGTCACTTCCTCTTAAAGGTACTTGGCCTCCCATGGATCACTCACAGGGAAGATCAACCACAAAGAAACAGAATAAAGTACATAAAATTTCCTTTAGTGAAATATCAAGCTGATTTTGGCTTTTACTCCCTGGCAGGTAAATAATGCAGCCAGAACAGGTACCTCCCACCCAAAGAGAACACCAATAGGAATGCAGCCTTGGATTCTAACTGGACCACCTTACACATGTCCAGCATTCCCAGGAGGAAATCAGCGCTCGGCTTATTTATGACAAGGCAGCCATACGTACAAACACAGCTATAGTTGCAACATCATCACTCAAGTAACATCCATTTCTGATATCAGTATGCCTGTTAAAACAAACTATATAAATAGGAAAACAATTAAAATATACCTGTTGTGTTATAGAAAAACACAGTTGCATATAAGCCTTTAGTCTGTTCTGGTCGCAATCAAAATGAAGATTACAATATCAAAGAGTTACCTATCACCTACGGTCACCATCTTCAAAAAATACCGGATACCCAATCACACAACAGATGGTCTGATGCCAGAATATGAGACAACCAAATTAACCTAAACAATAAAGAAAAATGGACTTTAGTTCACAAAAAAATTTAAAAGTAAGTTTGACAACAGGATCATGAGAAGCTGACTGATGTCACCCAGGAAAACAGGCAAGGAAGGTATGTGAAAAGCTCAGGGAAGGGCAGAGCAAGACTGGAGATCCCCACTTAGACAGTATCCGCTGTAAGAAAACACAATAAACACCTGTTGTCAGCTCTGCCCACTACCAGCTCCAGAATCCTCAAAATAACTTTGCATCACACCAAAGCATCATTAAAAACGATGGGGCGACTTCAGGACAGAAACAGTGAAACCATAACTTTTATAGACAAATAACAAAATAGTGAAACCATGCCTATGGTCAAATAATGAAATTGAGATCTGCATCATCCGGTTTGATTCTCTGGTGGGGGGAAAAAGTCTGAAATCAGCGACCGATACAGATGACCGCCCTCCCAATCCACTTACACTCCTGTTTCTCCGGGTGCCAAAAGTCACAGAGCCGATCACTGAATCAGCAGTGCATGTCCATGACGGGAAAAAATTCCTTCCCGACTGAAACCATCCCCCTTGCCCACAAAAGGACGGGGGCTATGTCTGGCGGCTGCCTAGACACGGAGCTTATTCCCAAAGAAAAACAAGTGGCAACTTGGCAAAGACCCCTCTCGCTCGGCCTCCGATTGTAGATGACGACCCCGGGTTGCCCAGAGAAGCTCTCCGGCTCTGCGACAGGAGCTGGCTGAGCCTAAGCTGCCATCGTCGCTGCTTTTTTTCCATCCCGCTGGGTAATTTCTCCCATCTTTGTTTCAGGGTGCCATTTATAAAAATGTTACTGTTTTGGTTTTTCTCCCTTTCCTCCGTTCTATAGGCTAGACTGGTTTAGTGTATTACCAGATTAAGAATAGTTCCCCTGGGCCTGGGGGGGAAAAAAGACACACAAAATAAAATAGCAATTTTCTGGCTGCATTCCTTGATACGCTAGCAGCAATACACAGGGGGTTACAGTATAAATTATATACCCCCCCCCCCCCCAGTACCTGCTATGGATTGGTAATTTTAGCAATCCACTGAGAAATTTAACAATACTGTTTGGCAAGTTGAAAATCCTAATTTTTTTATTACACTGGAGAAGCTACATGTGAGAAAACACCTATACAACCAAAAATAACATACTACCAGCCTTGAATTAGGTAGAAGTAGAAAGCCTATCACAGGTACATCACCAATGAATAAAACGCCAAGTCTACCTGCTACAATCTGCTTGCTACTCAATGATAATAGCAGTACTGCATAGGCACACTAAACAGTAAGGGAAAGGACATGGGTGTTTTAAACATGACCCCATTCCTAACTTAAGACCCCAACATCGCTGGCATTACTTTACAGATCTCTCTCTTAGGTAGCAGACAAAACAGTTATTTGGGGAATTCCTTTGGAAACTGCGCCATTAAACGCCACTAGTATGATGTCAGCCAGTTACGTCCAGTCAGGCAAAGTGTACGGCTCTGCCCTCTCTGAGGGGAAATGATGCATGTTTAACATAAGCGGAACAGTCCTGGTTAAGATGGAAAAGTCCGAATGAAACAAAGATGGAACGGTCCATGCTGAATGGAACAGGCCATGTAAAATGGAAACGGGGCGGAAATGGCAACGGTACAATACAGGCTGAGAGGAACATGCCAATACCGAACAGAGAAGTCTATTACTAAATGGAACAGGCTCCCACTGGATGGAATGGATGATGTCAAATGGAAAAGGAATGGTCTGAGTTGAAAGTAAACAGAGCAGCTCTGAAGGAAAAGATCCCTGTTAAAAGGAATGAACCAACACTGGACAGAACAGCGCACGTTAAGAGGGAGGGAGCATTTCACATTAAATGTCAAGGAGCAAGGGCTAAATGGAAACGGAGTGGGAGACGGTAATTGTAAACGGTCTGGCGCTAAATGGGAACGGTACAGTCCTTGTTAATGTTAAACATTGCAGCGCTGAGTGACAACAGTTCGGTTCACGTTAACCATAAACGGCCCAGATCTGACTGGAATCAGTATGGTCCAGGTTAACCATACACGTGACAAACCCTAACTATAAGCGGGCTAGCGATGGATGAAAACCATACAATCCAGGTCAGACACAGACATGACAGCACAGACTATAAACGGATCAGCGATGACTGAAAACCATACGACCCAGGTTAAACACAGACGTGACACCACTGACTGTAAACGGGCCGCCTCTGACTATAATCATACGGTTCACTGTGACCATAAACGTGGCCGCCCTGCCTGGAAACAGCACAGTTCACGTTAATTGTAATGGAAGTTGAAGTTTAGATGGAAACCAAGACGCACGTTAACGGTAAACGAGGCAGTTGTGAGCGTAAACGGTGACCGTAAATGGTGACCGTAAGCGGGCCGAGTCCGCGCAGCACGGAGACCGAGCCGCTGTCCTCCGAGGCAGCTTCGGGGGGCGGGGTTTTCAGCACAGCCCCCTTTCACTTTGTTTACAGTGCATTTACACGCAGCTACGGCCGCACGGGGCATTTTTAACAAGCAAAAAACAAACAAACAAAAAAAAAACCGCAGCAATTACTGACAAACGCACTTCGGGGGCTCCGCTTTCTCCTGAAAAGCGGGAAGGCGGCGGAATCTCCAGCGTTATACAGACCGCTTAGCATAGACCGCGACGCACTTAGCCAGTTAGCCGTCACCAACGGAATGTTTACATCCGGCCGGGACTCTTACGTTCACGCCAAGCAAAACGCCGATAGCGACTTGAGAAAAGCCGTCACCCAGTCTGCCAAGCCCGGCCAGCTTGCCGCCTGTCCCCCCGGGGGCCGGGGGGGGGGTCTCTCTCCGCCGACACTCCGCTTAGCTACCTAGCCGCTGACAGACACCTAGTAATGTCGCAAGGCAGCTACAAAGATGACGAATAAAAGACAGCGGTCGGTGCCGAAACATCCGCCGTTAAACGGACACGAGGCTTCGCGATATTTACCTCCAATAAAAAAAAAGAGAGAGAGAAAAAGGAAGAAATGAGATCCGGCCTGCCGCTGGACCGAGCGCCCGGGGAGGGGGTCTGCCGACTCGGCTGTGAAGGCGGGCGTAAAGCTAACGTTAGCACGCAGGCTCCGCGCTGCTTTCTCCCCCGCCGATCAAACTCCCATTTCCAGCCGCGGCACCTTCGCTGCTACAGCTCCCACGTAAATATGCACGGATGGGCGGCCGACTGTTGGCAGAAGGGGGGAAGAAAAGTTTATTTCCACCCTTTCCCGTCTCGTCTTTCTTCTTTGTCCCTTCTACGGGTATTTTTTTGCACTTTATTTTTGTCCCACAATGCAATGCGCCTCACAGTCCAGTACCAACGCGCACCGCAGGCAACCAGTCCGGAAAGTAACTGTGAATATGGTGTATCTCTAATTATACCTGCAGCTCTACAGTCATACTGCCGCGTCGTGCCACACAATGACATTAACAATAACGCGAGCACAACGGGTGCCTGGTCCTTACAAATCAGCGGTTCTGTTAGTTTACATACATACTCTTTTATGGTGCAAATTACCTTGCTCTTAAGTAGTGAGTGTCATGCAAATGAACAACCACATGTTGTCTTTGGATTTTCGCATCTAACTTATAGGCTACTTTAAGTTACTTTGTACATGTTCTGGACAGATTAGGAGCATGATCTTAAAATACTGCTACACATTGGAACAATAGACATTTATTTTTTATTAATTTATTTTTGCGTTCAAACATTTTAGCGGTGTTTGTCTTTTGTATTTTTTTTTACACTTACTGCAATCCGATTTACGCAGTTTGGCACAAATAAGATAAACCCAACTGCTTATACAGTACAGTATTGTGGGGTAACAAAAACATTCATCCATTCGTGCATCTTCTCTCATCCTTATCCTTGTCAAGTATGCGAGGAGCCTTATACCAGGCAGCCCAGGGCACAAGTTAGGGGTGTCAGTCCATTGCAGGGTACATATACTGACACACTCGCATAGACTGCGGGAGAGAACAGGAGTATCCGGAAGAAATTCAAGCAACACAGGGAGAACATGCGAAATTTGTTAGTTAGCTAGATAACGTGTCGGATTTAAGCTATCCCAGTTTAAATGGACTTTATCTTCGTCCACTTACATTTAGCCCGGACTACCTTCAATCCGACAAGTTATCTTGCTAATCCCAAAATCCATCTTCGTGATATAGGCCCCAAGTACCAGTAAGTAAAAAGAAAATAACGTTTCTGTCACCACATAAACATTTTCTTCACGTGTTTATTTTATTTGTACATCTCGATTATCACTTATAATTCTGCAAGACAGCAGTATCTAGAAAAATATTACACCTAAAAATGTAGAAACTATTAAAAAATAAATAGCTTTAAAAGGAAACTTTAATATTGCATAGTACAAGCCTTCACTGAAGGAATATCATGCTGATATTTTCTCCCTTACATTCCTAATGTACAGTTACTGGAATGCTACACCACAGAGTCTCAAAAGGTCTAAAAATAAATTACAAAGCAATACTAACCTAAAATTCAACGTGAGTGAATAATCTTCTGGAAAATGTTTCCGCATGCAGCAAAAAAGCAAACAATAAACATTTTAGATGCCGTCACCAACATGACCGTGCGCGTGAACATAATGCCTCAACGTTGCACTTTCGATCCATTCGTAACTTTTTTTCCCACATGATGGTTAGATTTACCCTTGAAAGTAAAGAAAGGGTGTATTCTAATTTTATATGGATGCATCAGATCAGATCCCCTGATGAAAAACCGAAGGGAGCTGGTTACATGCTGAACTATATTCAGTTTCACATGTCACGTACTCTGGATTGAAGCATATCTAATTTTACGCGACCTCCGTCCATAAGGATCACGTCGGGATTATACCATTCTCACACTCCGTCGGTTGGCCCACGATTACTCTACCAACACGTACAGAGCTCTAAGAATGCTGCAGGAAGCATTTCTACAGTCTGATGGTTTAGTTAAACAAGTGTAACTTCTCGTTGCCGAAATACATGATTGTATATAGATACCCTTATACACATATTTGCAGTTTGTTTTAGGAAACGTTAGGGGGAGGAGTCCAATTATAACAGGCACAGCTCACTACGGTTTGTTAGCTAAACTGCTTATTTTGGGTTATTTGATTGAATCCCTCCTGAGCCCTGTCCGGAAAATTCTGTGACTTGTTCTCCTCAAATGCGTATGCACTTCTTCTGCCCTTACTTATCTGTATAATTAGGAACTCATTTGTGACTGACGTAACTATCAGTTAGTGATCGCAAAAAATCTATTAAGATGCTTGCTGTATTTGCTTTGCGAGTTTAATTACTTATGTACAGATGTATTAAATAAGATATTCTGTTGCTTTTTCTGTGATTTATAGTTTAACCAGAACTAAATTACATTATGTTTTGTTTTTGCTTAAATCCCCCATGAGTACAGAAAATGTTTTGTTCTGTTATAGTAATATATAAGTTATTTATATGCAGCTATGAAACCAAAGTTCGTTTTCTGATACATTAAGTAAGAGGCTTTTCTCATTTTTTATTTTGTCTTTCTTGTGATTTTGTTTCAAGTGATGTTGACATTTCTCGATTTATTGAGGCGATACATTCTTCCAGTTTTCTGTGGTTGAATTTTGTGTTGTTTTGGGGGGGGGGGGGGGGTATCTATACTGTAAAG
>JAODLD010000044.1:17992511-18025170 GCA_026781065.1 Mormyrops boulengeri | reverse complement strand
TTCAATGTTTCTAAATGTAGTACCAAATTTTGGCCACTAGGGGCAGCCAAATATTGTTGGACGTTCCAGTAAAAAAGTATTTCAATTGTGCTTAATGGGGTACCAAATGTTGGCCAGAAGGGGGCAGCCGGGGATGGGGCACCCGGCCAGCGCGGGGCACAGTCACGCGCCGGTCGGTGGGGCGTGCTGGGCGCTCCCCCCCCCCTCTCGCCCAATACCCCCACCCCACAAGAGCCAGTATCCTTTCTAGTCGCCCCAGCCCGCTGAATGACATTCCCATGTGTTAAGTACAAAAGCATTTACGCCTACTGGAAGACCAGCACAGACAAAATATATTACTGTTGTCATGATGCTCTCTGTAGGACAGCACAGTGGGGGTTTTTAGAAACCATAATTTATGGTGTTTTTTTTGGGGGGGGGGGGGTTCTGAAGGAAAATGCCCCAGAAAAACTAGGTCAACACAGGGATTTTACCTACCCTGAAGAGCAACATAACAGTCCATCATAACTCTTTAAGACTAGTAATAGACTTTTAAGGCTAAAAGTCAAAAAAGGGTCAATGATATTGTAACTATCAAACGGTTTGGTTTGATTTTGAACCTCAAGTGGGTTAGGATGCTGTGCCTGTGACTGGAGTGACTGGAAGGGTGCTGGTTCAAATCCCAGGGTCAGCAGAGGTGATTTCACAACTGGCCCCTGAGCAAGGGTCTTAACCCCCAGTTGCTATGGGGACTGTCTGACCCCACAATTGTAGCAACTGTGATTTTATAAAAAACCAAAATGCAGAGCTCTGTGATGATGCAGAGTTTATAACACCAGTAACACAAGAACAGCATGGAGTCAGGATTATTTAAAATATGAGCCCCTGGGTAAGTAAGGCTGGCAGCGTGCTTACCATGGCCTGCGTCAAAGAACTCTGTGACATGGTAGGCGCTGCAGGGCGACCAGGGCAGGGCTTTGCTGAGGTCCTCGAATACGGGGGCCATCACATGGTGTCCGCCGAGGTGCCCGAACTTTCTCTCGCAGTTCCTGGAGTCATCGTGTGGCATGCTGAGCACGTGACCTAACGAGACAGTTGCCATCCCATCACCATTAGCACTTAACTGCTCACTCTCCCCACAGTGATGAACATTTTCAGGGCAGTATGTGTTATTTAATCCGGCAACGACGCGGACACCTAGTTCGTGGGCTACAGTGAAGGCAGTCTGCAGGCCATTGTCCTCGACAACGAAGCAGCTCCTTTTCGGGTCGCACATGGTGCCCACGTCGGCCACCCCCAGGGTGCTGCAGCTGTGGTGCCCGCAGATATCCTGCAGACGAGGAGAGACACAGCAGATGCTACGTGGTGACGCTGTTTCTGCTCTGCGCTTTTCCACTCCTCCTCCGGTTGGCCAAGCACGTGTTAGTCCATCCATCGTAAAACCAGAGCCGATGATCCAGGGCCAGAGCTCCGCTTGGGTTCGGGGGGGAGCCTCTGGCTCACATTCTGAGCACAGGGCCCCCAGGTCTGCCCCCTCGACCCCACTGCTTTCCACAGGAACCAGACAAACTAGAGACGTGGTTTAGCACTTAACTGCAAACCCGTCTGCACTCGGGACGAGCGCAGCAGATCGGAACCTGGAGCGGGTCCCGCTACGCCAGGACGTGTGGTGCTCAGACCCTCCGTCAGCCATTTGTGGCAAAACGGACGTTTCCTGTCTACTAACTGATCCACAGATGGGATCCTCGGCGCTACTCCCAATGAGTGGGTGGCATTTCCCAGCCACAGTACCTGGACAGAAGAGGAAATTTCCAAAACTGGCTCAGTCTGTTTTTTTGTTGTTTTTGAGATTAGACCACCAGTGACCTAAAATCAGGCTTCCTCATGATATGTTACAGTACTGGGAGCAAAAACTCACTCATATCTCATGTAATCCAGCGAGGAACTTTTGGTAGATTTGCCAAAACCTGACAGAAATGGTGCTTACATACAAACTGAGTTTAGAAAATGTCCTCTTATGTTTCTAATATACTACAGATCTAGTAAAGATGGTACCAGACTGGTAATCTGTGACCATTCTTCTCTGTCTGGGTACACATATTCCATGTGCCACAACAGCAAGACCGTCAGGGGGGCGAGGATACCCTGGAAGATTCAGGGAGCCCGCCACTTTACGGGAATAAGAATATGAAAAACACTAATGTATATGCTCAAGAAACATTGTACATCTGCTCAGTAAATTCTACTGTGGCAGACTCCCCCAGCGTTCATGGGGCCCAAGGTGACATTTTGTCAGGGGACCCAGAATAGCTATGGTCCAGCACATGATTATTTGGGTACGGAGCTAATGGGATAGGGTTCTGCAGCTCCGTGGACCTAGAACCACACTTCTGTGGGAGGTGTTCCACGCAAGCCCTCACCTGCCGGGTGAACAGGAGCGCCGTGTCGTAGTGCTCCGGGTGCCGCTGGCTCCTGGGGTTAAACAGCTGCTGCCAGGCGCAGAAGTTGCGGAGGGTCAGGTCGCCATTGGCTGAAACGCTGGGCCCCGCCTCCTGGTCCTCCACCACCAGCATCTTCACCACCACCAGGCTGACCGAGTTTTTAAGGCTGGGGTGTTTGTAGACCTGGGCTGCCACACTGACCAGGGTCAGAAGGTAGTGCTGTGTGCGGAGTGGGAAGGTGGCACAAGCCGTGGGTCACATGGTAGGAGAACCGGGCCAGGTCAGAACCTTCTTCGCGAGGGCAGGGTGAGCTACTACTAACACTACTGAAGTGAGTACAATAGTGCTCGTTATTATGTGCCCCTTGCAATTATGGGATGTCTAGATCAGATTTATGCAACAGTCAGTCTGTGAGCCATATCCAGTCTGCAGAGCTCTTTTTACTGGCCTGCATGATTATTAAAATGGAAAACAAATAGGTATAGTTCTAAGGCTTCATGCTCCAGTATATGAAGATGACCAGAATTTTTCTTGTGAATTTTTCTTTGAGTTAATAATAAATAATCTTAAAATTTAATAAGTCTATTATTGTAGCTTTCATGGAACATGAAAATAAGCATTAACAAATGGCGCTGACTGCCCGGCTGAAGTTTAGATTTGGCCCTCAACGGAAAATAATTGCCCAGGCCTGGTCTAATGAACAAATAACCTAAATTATGTGGAAAATCTCTAAACCACTTATGTATTTGGAAAGAAAATACGAGAAACCCGAGAAGCGAGAAAAGGACACAACTTTTTAGCAGTCATTATTTAACTAAATTATAAACATGGATTTTCAAGTCTGTTTCATTAGAAGTGGTATTAAGGTCTTCAGCTGACTGTAACCGATACGGGTCGGACAGTTCAAGAATCACTCTCCTGCTTAATTATCTGTTGAGCTGTAACGTGAGTTTAGGATTTCAGTCTGGGCACGGAGGAGTGCTTTCAGAAGCTGCGGTTTGCATACTCGTGTTGGAAGATGGATTGTATGTCTGCGGTTTGCGATTCGGTTAGTGCCTCCTTGTGCAAACACGCCGCACCACTATTTACACGAGGAGATGGGCACACAAGCCCGGCAACGTGACACATTTATAGAATATTGTATTTACTACACTCGAGGGTAGACGAGCAGTGCTCCACCAAAAACTGAGTATCGCCTGGTCGAGGCCCAGTTCCTCCCAGAGTTTACATTTATGCAGATTCATTTCCAGACCAATTAATCCCACATTCTTTCCGACCGAAACTAGCCGACTTTAACGACGTGTTAATTTCTTCACTGTGGAGATGTTGAGTACTCTGTGGCACGTCTTGGCCGCTCTTGGCCAAATTCATACAACACGGGGCAATTTAGTCGAAACAGATGGTTCCTTTTCGTTAGGCGGGTGACAGACCTTCCAGCTTGTGGCCATCTTGCTTAAGGACTGTAAAATCCTCCGGTGGAAGCCCTTAATCCACTATTTTTTTATGGGAAAATNNNNATAAAAAAAATATGTGCCTTTGTCTCTCTGGTAGGGAGATGTGTGGTAATGACAATATTCCTTATGACAAAATGTGCAAAGATCCCCTCACTAGATGCCTTGAGGTCTTGAGAAACTCCCTCTGTAACAGACCCCAAGACACTGCATCACATTTTTTATTGGAGGCGTTTATCCAACTTGACTTAGAACAGAGGGAAGGGCTACATTGATGGTTATTGCCTGGGATGAGAACCCATGACCTTGACACTTTGAGCAAAATGCCCTACTGGTTAAGCTACTGGTTAAGCTACAGGAGCAGTTTGCTCCAGTGTGCCTTCAGTTCTCCCAGATAAATTCTTTATCTTCAGGTCTCCTGGCAGATTCAAAGATGCTAGACTTTGATATCTCCTAATGAGATCTGCTACATAAGCATCTCAGAAATTGTCCTCATGACCTTCCAATAAAATCCATTAGCTCTACGAGGTCCACGCAAAATCACAACATAAGATTCTTAAGCTGCTCGAAATGTCCTGTTTGTCCGCTTTGATGCCAAAGAAACGACTTCCACTTTTAATTTTTTCATACATTTTTCTTGGTGAATAACACTGTTCATCACATTTGGAGGACTTCCCGGGTAAAGTGGTTAGATTTCTCAGGTCATTCCCTCTTCTACACTAAAACCCAGTGTGTTACTGCAGGACTGTCTTTACAGACGCGGGATTGCACCCATCAGTCGACACTATGTCAATGATTTGCTGCCAACTTTTTCGAATAACTACCATTAAAACCTTCAAACTCTTAAAATTTAGTGACCCATGTCTATTACGGGTAATGTGTTTCCTAATCAAGCAACGCCAGTTAGTCACTTAGTGATATTTTTACGTACACTGCCGGTAAATGAGCCCCGATTTAAGGGAAATAGTTAATCAAACTTCCTTTTCGTGGACAGAAAGTGAATATTTGCTAGCTGATGGAAACGATCGCTCATTCCACGCAGAGTGTGGACTATCGTAAAAGAATGGCTGCATCCGTCCGCTTAAGGGTTCTGGGAAGAGAACCAGCGCTCTTAAAAGTATGCGGAAAAATATGCCCAACTTTCCTGAGAAATTTCTGACGTGAATGCGTATAAAATTACTCCTGGCCAAACAGTTTGGTGCAGGAAACGGCCATTTAACGGCCACGCATTAAATACCGGAATAGAGACTGCCTTGTGTCTCTCCTAAAATATATTTGCATTACAAGCTACCGAAACAAAAACGGCTTTTTGTCAAGCTCATTCAGATGTTACCCAATCGACTGTATAAATAGCTCACATTAAAATGCTATGATTGTGATAAATTCTGGATGGTTTCAGCGCGACATTGTTAATGTAAAACAAATATCAGTTTACTGGAAATAACGCGCAATAAATGTGCCTAACAGTGGCCTATAAAAATAAGTTTGATATTATATATATATATGCCTATAGAGAGACTTACCTTTAGGTCGTCCCCGTAGAAACGTGTCATTGTTGAGTCTGCCACCACCAAAGTTTCAATGTACCTCTCCGCGGACACGAAGCGCTTCTCTCTCGGCATCCGAGATGCGTACATTTCCCCCGATAAAATCGGGACTCCTTGTCCCCTTTGCTCGTCTTCTTTTCGGCCGATGGGTATTTCTTGTACCTTCTTTGTGCCGACGCGAACCCGCTTTTTAACAACATGCGGCTGCATCTGGGACGATTCGACTCTCCCGCTGCCAGTCTGAGGCTCGATGAGATATTCATCTCCATCTGTTATAAACGATCCGTAGATCCCGTAACAAATACTGACAGCAACTACCGAGTCCCGCTTTGAGTCTACAGCCCCCGAATAGTAGCAGCCTTTCAAACTTGTCCCGACCGCATCTGTCTCGTTAATGTATCTGAGAATGTCAGACGCGCGGTGACCAGGAGGATGTTGGATTTCTTCTTGATCCGCACGGAAGTCCGACGTCTTGGATAGGGAGTTTGATTTAATTCGGTGTATCTTAATTGCTGGGGCTAAGAAACTCTCATCCGGAGTCAAATTCAGAGTGAACTCTTTACCGAAAGCGGCAATTCTGAAACTCACCCGGTCTTCGCTCCGTGTCCAAAAGCGACCGCTATTCCTCTCATTTATTCTCAGAGGTATAATTACCTCCGATTCGAAAAAGTCGGCAAGTGCAAACCGAGTAGAAAACGCAAGAAAAATGATAGCTGTAAATGAACTCATTTTTTTTTGTTTGAAAAAAAGCAACGTGTAGACTTTATGTCAAAAAGGCCTATAGTTTTATAGTTTTAATAGCTAATTTTAAAATGAAAAAACACACATCAAAATGAACACCTATATCCGAAAATGTGTAGTAAGGCTACATTTATTCGCAGACAAAACGTACACGCACAACTGCTTGACCGCCTGCTGATTTTTATACTTGCATATGAGACTATTCAAGTTTTTTCGACCACGACCTTTTACAAATGCACCTGATGCCTGAATTCTCCTGGTCTATGATTTAAATATTACTCTGAGCCTTAAGTTAAAGCTAATGCAATTTCATTTGTAACCTGAGCTTTCCACTTCTCAGCGCCAGTGAGGGGTCCTTGATGCTGTGGTATTTATACCTTCTGGCTTAAACATTAGAGGTTTATTTTTGATGTTCCTCGCCACTTCTCTCTCCTCCCACTCGCACTTCATGAAAAAAAAATCTTTTGGATCAAAGTGATCCAATGAGAACGGACTGGCACTCCTCCGCCGTACTAGCCATAGTCTGACTTCCAGACAACTATTGGTAAAGTTTGTACACGCATCAGTAACGCTTTCGCAAAAATCCATTTACATTTACAAAGAAGAGAGAGGGAGAGAGAGAGAAAAAAAACTTCAGCTAGAGAAGCAACACAGATGAACCGCAAATATGCAATGTTTATAAGTGTTTTATCGGTAGCTGCGACGTATGCAAGGCGAAAAAGAAAAATTACAAGTGCTGGACTCCATCCCGTAAAGAGTCGTAACTTGACAGCATCGCCATTCTGCTGACGTTATCCAGTGCGCGCTCTTCGGCTGTGATGCTTAATAAACACATGCTAGTGACATCCAATAGATAAAACAAACCCGAAGGTCTTGGAGGAGTGTCAACATGTCTTGCCAACATATTTTACAAATGCAAAACAAGAGTGGGTCGAAAGAGTATGTGTATTGAGATAGAGGTCTGGAAACCGCAAGACATGTTACATTTAAAAAGCGGAGTGAGCGAAGAAGTGTCACAACACCACCCACGCATCAGCGATAACCATGATTCTGCTGGAACTTTAGTAGTCAAAAAAAAATCTCCTAAAACGAAAATATTTTTAATCTCCGTTAAAATAGATTGTTATACTGTGGATTAGAGGCAGGGTGACGCGTTTTTCTTCAATAAAGATCATGTTTGCGTCTTTAATCCGAATTTATTGTATTTCGATAGTTTAACATATAACCAGATAACGTATATACCCTTGAAGTCCATCTCTGTTTAACAAAGGGTTAAATCGTAATAACAGAATGTTTCACGTGAAACGTTGGGAGGTAAGGTATATAAAATCAGAACTCCATTTCGATACTCCAGAAATTATTCCGCATATTGTCCAAACATCCCACTGCTAACAATGTATTCTCATTGCCGTTAGGTGGCGACATTGGATCACTTAAATATTGAGCCGTTGACTTAAAATATAGAAGGATTTGTTTCACAGGAAATACAAGGTTAAATAATTAGCATGAACAATTAGAATAATTTCCGCATAGTGTGAAGCTCGTATAGTTTGTGACGTTGCCCAAGTGTCAAGGACAAATGCAATATTACCAATTTACTTGCAGAAGTCCGAACTGTTGATTTTTGTAATCGTGACTGGTTGTGAACAACAGAGGTCGCAGTTGCATAGAAAGAACGAATGCGTTTCCTCCTTTCCAGGTGTAAATACATCTAGAAAAAGGTCCAAAACGATACTTATATAATTTTTTGCAGTTTCATTAAACATCCCTACTGACATTTTAGACATGTTTGGAAAGAAGAAAATATGTTAGTAATGAAAATCACCCAGTCTTTCAATGAATGTTAAATTTTAGCAACAATCTTTGTATTATATATTTGAATAGATGTTAGTATATCTACATCGGTGTAACATAATTGAGCAAATGCCAATTAAATATTTTCTGTTAGTTCTCGTTGACCATATACACCAGATTTTTGCATGTTCCGTTTTCTTGTTTTGGCGTCGTAAGATACTATCACCTTTACGTGGAAACCATAGGGGACGTTTTGTGAAGCCAACACAACTTAAATCCACAACAAGTAGATTCATACCGCTGATGTGATCGCTTCGTGCCTTATACAATCCTATATCATTATGCTCAAATGTTTTTTCTGCATCTACGGTACAGGGAAAACAAGGGATCGCATAGATTATACATATTTATTAGAATAGCTCAAATTATATATTGGGAAAAAATGCAGTCTTCCGAACGATTCAATAGGCTGCCAAGAATTAAGAATATTCTATTTTTTCCTTATTTATTCCTTTAATGTAAAACTGCATATTTCTTGATTCTGTAATAACCAGTACATTTAAAACACATCGACAGGGATACCCGGGCGCTGGGCGTATATCAAACTCATTACAACCTGTTGATGAAGACGAGGATATAACGGCGATGCGTTGTAGGAGTTATAGTCAATAGCATTTTAGTTATGACAACTGATAAAAATGACCAATAAAGGAAGAGAAAAAAATGGCAGAAATATTTTGTATTGATGCAGATTTTTCGGCGGTTACATGACAGATTTATCCAATTTAAATTATCCAGACTGACAATCGGTTTTGTATGCTGTAAAACTTACTTAAACATGTCTGTCTGTATGACTGTTGCAGGACACGAAAACTAAAATGGATACGCTTTACTTCCGTAGAGGAAAATACATAAGATACAGAGGAGGGGATGTTGTTTTAAGATGCTGTACCTTTACGCGGAACAAGACAACTTACACTGCAGTTTTTAACGCTGCACTGGATGCGTGATTATAGGCTTACATCAGCACTCGCGCAAAGCGTCGTCCAGCGCACGAGCCAGTGGGAGGAAAACCCGCCTCGCGCTGCGCTGGTAAGTGATTTTTGCAGAGTTCCAAGTGGCTGCGGTCTTAACCTTAAACCGGGAGGCATATCCAATGAGCTTCTCAGCGCCTCCCTAAAACTCTGATTACAACTCCACGATGTTTACACATGACGCTAAAGCATAAAACCGCTAGAAAGACGAGGTCATTTCTGCAGACAGGTAGAAGATGTGAGTGCACAATATACTGGTGATTCTGTGCTGAGAGGACGCGCAGCGGAAACTGGAAGGCGACAGTGCCTTGGATTATTTGATAGGGCTTTAATAAAATTAATTATCATAGCCGATATCAAAATTTTTTAGATTGGTCATTTCTTCCATTCATTATTATTATTATTGCACAAAATACTTAAGTGTAGCCATGTCCATGTTTATTTGGACAATAGTGATTATTTTGAATCTCCTAATCATGTTCACCAGAATAAGCCATTCCATGGAAAGTGATTTTTGTTTTCCAGATCGCCTGGACCAGCAAACTGCGGAACACAATTTTGTCCGCCCAGAAGAGGACATTCAGCGGCAGCACGCTGTTTTTCGAATTAAAGCATTCAAGGAGGATTTCGTACTCAATTTATTTCCAGATTCCACCTTTCTTGCACCTACCTTTTCAGTGCAAACCACCGCAGCAAATCCAGACCTGAGTCGCTGCTTTTACTCCGGTCATGTCAACTCAGACAAGGATTCCTATGCTGCCTTGAGTCTGTGCAACGGTCTGCAAGGCGCATTTGGTTACAAAGGGTGGGAATATTTCATCAGTCCCGCGCGCAATGATTCGGCATCTGGAAACAGCGGCTCCGCAGAGAGAGCGCACGTGCTGCGACGCCGGAGGAATCCTAACCTGAGCGCAAATGTGACTTCCAGGTGTGGTGTGGACTCTGGTCAGCACCATGACATTTTGCAGTCCTTGGAAAGGTACAAACACATGAAAGGGATCAATAAAGGGAATATGACTGAATTTTCGTTAAAAGGCTTGGGCAGGTCCAAGAGGTTTGCTTCGGTGCCTCGATACGTCGAGACCCTTATTGTTGCAGACGAGTCCATGGCTAAATTCCACGGCGACGACCTTAAGCATTACCTTCTGACCCTCATGTCAGTCGCCGCAAGGCTTTACAAGCACCCAAGCATTCTCAACTCCATCAACATTGTAGTTGTCAAGTTTATGGTGATTACCGAAGCTGACAAGGGACTCAAAGTTTCCGGCAATGCCGCGCTGACTTTGCGCAATTTCTGCACGTGGCAGAAGAAGTTCAACAAAAACAACGACAAACATGCTGAATACTGGGATACCGCTATCCTCTTCACTAAACAGGTAAGAACGGATTAGAGTAGGATCACGTGGTGTATCGTAATAACATCTATTTGAAGCACCTGTATATGTGATAAATTAAACAAAAATGTTAAGTTTGAGTAATTTTTGAATTTTAAATGATAGTTACCGCGACCCTATACTTGATAAGCAGATGAAATATGGATGAATGAATGACACAGGGTTCTGGCATTTGGCACTTATAGCAAGTATGCAATGTAAACAGTTATTTAACTGGGAAACAAATGTCAAAATGATTGTAAAAAGTTGCTGTTGAGGATTTCTGCGAATTTTTGATCGGTTTATTTCCAACCGCCCCTGATCGCATTGATTGCGGACTGGACGGACCCTTGGGAGAAATATAATCACGGTGAAGGCTTTTTTCGATGCACAGCACAGTTCCAGAGATGTCCTTATCTAAGTCATCTTCGCTCTGTCACCGTGCCGTCGTTGACCGTGTCTAGCCAAGTCCCGCCTTCGCCTCTCCCAGCGCTTCCCCCATTGGTGCAGGAGTCACTTCAAACAATCGACATCCAACTTTACATCTTACGCCAGCTCGCTTCGCTTTTTTATGAAATGATGCATTCACTGGCAATCCATACGTCTTCCAACCACTTATTATAAGCAAGGTCTGGAAGGAATATGCTGCAGCCTAGATTTCAGGCAGTTTAGGGGACAAGGCATTGGTACACTCCGGAGAAGATGCTAGTATAGTGCAGGGCACATATATGCACAGTCAAACACTACAAAGAATTTCGAGATGCCATTTAACATTAATGCATGTGTCTGGGCAGTGGAAGAAAACTCACATGATGTAAGGAAAATGCGCAAACCCCACACACAAACGACAGGGGGAGAATTCGAACCCTTAGCCCCCGGGGTAAGAGACATCAATGCAAACCCATTTCGCCCACTGACCAGAGATGACCTGTGGAATATCAAAGGGAATGATCATTCAACAATTTACAGTTTTATTGCTATAGAATTTTCCAAGTAACTGACTATTGTGCAAGTATCTGATGCAGATGATGGTAACTATGTGAATTACTTGTTAATTTTGTTATGTTGATAATTGTTTTGAAGGGTATAATGTCTTTTTTCATCATTCATTTGAAATGCTGGATGTGTTTTATCACTGTTTCAACAGCATAAAGCAGTTCATTCAGCCTAATTCTTTCTTGTCTTGCGTTTTGTGAGTGAGCTGAAAATGTTCTTCCAGTAAAGTTTTATGAGTTAGGGAGATGACAGTTTTAAACACATGCTCCCTGCATGGACCACACAAACAGGCCTGCTCCTGTAATTAATGTCAAAGTCAGGCATTCATCAAAATCATTTTTATATTAATGCTTCTCTTGCTGAATCACCTGGTTTCCACCCTATAACACATCAGCACACAATACAACAGGGTTAAAATGAGCCCATTTGTAATGAGGATTACTATTCTTACCAGACCACGAAAACACTAGACCACTAGCTTAGTTTAGCAATTAAGGATGAAAGCTCTTAACCTGAATATTGCTGTTCTGGTGCGAGGATGCTGACCCTGATGCTGTTGAACCTTTGAATAAGACAAAGTCCACAGATTACCCAACTATAGGAGCAAGGAGCTGCTCTTGATGTCAGTTTTGGAAGAGCAGTTGAATGTGAGGCTGGTTGTGTGAAAGACTGGGATAGCGGTGTTGTGGAGGGCTGAATCTGTCCAATGGGGTACAGAGTTTAGCGATCATGGTGCAGGTCTTGAGCTGGTAGCTCATGGAGTACAGTTGTGTTAAATTCCCCACTATCACACTACATACAACACGTTAGAGATACTCTGGAACCTTTTATGGGTTTCTGGAGTTGAGCACTACTGACCCCCCCCCACGTAAACTGTTATATCTGCTGCTCCTGGACCCCTCCCCACCTCCCTGGTGACACCACACACATTTATCCACTGGCCATTTCCCTGGGAGGATTTCAGAGATGTACTGCCAAGTTAATTAAGGTCAAGCGACGTGGGCTTCTGACAGATGGAAACACAAGCACACCTGATATGCGGAGAGCGTACGCGCGGGTGAGTAGGCGCGCGGAACGCCAGCGTTTGGAGCTCGAAGGTTTTTCCCCTTAGCTCATTTCCGTGGCTCCTGCCATGGGTTTGCGTCATGGGAATCCGGGAGAGCTCCCTCATCCGCAACATCTCCGGACCACCTGTCTCAGTGCAGCATCTTAAAGAATTCCTTTTTGGGCTAAAGCTTTTGGGAAAAAAAATGGAAAAAAAATCAGCAGAGAAATTGTCAGACAAATCAGCCCCCTCTGCGTTACCCTGTGACGATTTTTTCTGGTACAATGAGACAGTGTTTTTTTTTTTTTTTGCAGCATGCCAGTGCAGCATGCCAGTGTAGCATGCCATTTTTAAAAAGACTGGCATTGGCATTTGTCTACATAAAGTTTATTGAGTTTGTTCTCTTTAATTTAAACTTCTCTGTTTTTATTAGGATCATGCGTATCCTGGAGTGCAGGTCAGGGACTTAATGGGAAGTATCCATTTCTTTGTGACGTCACCACTTCCAGCTGTGAGACACTGGTCCTCCCCACCCCCACAGCCCACACCCGCTCGTTGCAGGGAGTCTGCTTCCCATTAAGCTTCGCTGGTCTGTAATGGGAGAAGTCCCAGCGTAGCGAGAGAAGGCCCGGGGATTTGGCCCACCTGCTAGCTCATAGAAGAAAAGCAACACTGCGAGACATTTCCAACCTGGCCGCTATGGCCGAGGATGCTTGGCGGCCATCTTGGATGACCTCCGAGGGCCAGGAGGCGGATACACGAGCTTGAGGATGCAGGGACACACCCGCTAACTTATAACAATACACACATATGCATCCGGTATGAAACTCTGACCCCCATGGTGCTACAATTACACATTTACTAAACAATTTATTACAACATATTAACATTTGCACATTGACTAGACAATATAATTCACATACTACATTTACATTGAAAAAGGGAAAGGTCCTTTCTTTTCTTGTGGCAGTGTCTTCCAGTCCACTCCTCGGGGACCTACAGTTGGTCCATGTTTTTGCTCCCTCCCAGCTCCCTACCAGGAGGGAGCAAAAATATGGACTGTCTGTGGGTCCCTGAGGGTGGCGCAGTGGTTAGCACTGCTGCCTCACAGCAAGAAGGTCCTGGGTTCGGTGCCGGGTTTTTTCTGTGTGGAGTTCGCACGCTTTCCCCGTGTTTGCGAGGATTTTCGCCGGGGGCTCCGGTTTCCTCCCACGGTCCAAATGTATGCAGGATAAGTTGATTGGTGATGGATGGATGGATGTGGGTCCCTGAGGACCTGATCGGGAAGTACTGCTTACGGTTCTTAGCCTGCGGTTCTGGTTCACCTGAGCCTTCCCATTTTGGGAGGTCCCAACACAACAAAAGAGACTCTCACTCAACTCATTCCAGAAACGGCAAGTCAATACATCCTTTACTAATTCACACTGTGCCCTGTAGCTAGACACATGACCATAGGTCAGTCCTCTATTTAGTGTTCCGTCATCTGCAAATAAGAAGAACAGCTGGACATTGATTAAGGCAGGCCAGCCATTGATTTTCAATTTGAGACAAGTATGCACACGCATCGAAAAGTATGTAACAAGTTTTATTACCTTGTAAATAGTCTGTAGGGTTTGCAGACTACCTCAATGCTTTTGATGTAGCTAATCTTAGGTTTATAATGGAATAATATAGATTTGAAGTAAGATTTCTTGCGTGAGCGTGAGAGTCTGAAAATGGGAATGTCAGGGTGTTGGCAACCCAGATTAAAGTCTCAGATATCGATTGTGTTCAGAGGAACGTCTGTGTCATATTAGTGATTGTAAGACCGTAAGTTGTTGTCTCTTGCTTTTAAATATATTCCTTTAATTTTGCACTCAGAGCCAAACACTCCCTAACACCGCATATCGTTTGCAGTGCTGGTTTTACAGTGGATTACGGCAGGATCAGGCTCTTCCGCCGTTAGCCTCACCCCTCGGCATCATCTATAGCTTAAGGCCACTGGATCATTTTTAATACTTGTCCTGGTAGATGTTCTGGATGTGGCGTGTAAGGAGACGGTACGCAGATGCGATGCTAAAGAGATACAGCTGTCTGGCGAATACTATGAAGACGACTTCCTAGAATTCGCAGAATCTCCTGTGCCGCATCATTGAATTTATTAGGTACATTTGGGGGAATTTTGAGGTAGAAATTGGTTCCATAAAGCTGTTAAGGGCTCCCATCAATGAGACGAGACAATGGGCACTTTTCATACAGTCCTCCTGGCATTTTTTTTCATAGACCAGTCATGATGCATAATTAACATGGCTATAGTGTGTTATGCCTTTTTATAAACATTCATAGTCGTGTTTATAATGCTTTATGAATGCACTATAATGCATTATGACAATATCTATAATGCATTATGATGACTGCTTTAAGTAAAGTGTTACAAAAAACTGCTAGAGACACATGCACATACACAAATCACTTAAAAGTTAATTTGGCAGGCTGCTTGTAAGGCCCCTAACCAGATACATTTACAATTTTATTGATTTGCTGATATTCCTCAGGTGCCATCAGAGTTACATATTTTAAATGGACTTTATGGTTCCTGGCAGTCCAAAGCGGCTCCCATGAGAGTGCTGAACAAAATGAAAAAAAAAAAGGTATGATGGACATACTGCATGCCAACACTAGGCTCCGACAGGGTACTGTCAGTCCCCACTTACGGTGAGACGGAAGTCAGCCAGAAGGTAAACATTGGAGTAAAGCCAGAGTGTACTGCTGACAGAAAGGGGCCGGAAAATTTGGAAGGTGAACCCTGGAGGGAAAAGGCTTCAGTCACCAAATATGGCGTCTCAGACATTACGAGGACTGATCAGTCTAGCATTGAGTCAATTTATGCATATTTATCAAACATTCCAATATGGTTTTTGTTGGTAAGTGGCAATGGTGATGAAGGACGTGTCAAAGTTAAGCAGGACTGTGGTTCGTCATTGATCTAATTCTGCGTTCTGCACAGGCCTTAAGAATAGAAGCTATTAAGAAAATTTTTCAACAGCCAGCTTTTGTGACATTAAACAATCCCCAAAGATGCCAGGAGGAGAAGAGCGGCTGCTCCGTTAGTGTTCCACCACATTGAAAAGGATGTGGACAATAAGCAGACCCCACTTACGGGAATTCAGCTACCCAGAATCCCAACCTTCTGTCTGATCGCTGACGGGGTGTCAGTTGTTTAAGTCTCTGTGTGCCAGTTTACCAGGATTGACTTGGGATGTTTCCATTTTTTCTAATGTTAAGCAGCCTACATATTGTTCAGTTACATTTTTTTAATAAATAAGTTTACATGCATTAAGTTTGTTCCCTGTGAGTATTTCTATTTGCTTAGTACGCTGTTGGTTTAATATGCTGCAAAAAAATGGCATTTCAAATTTAAGATAAACTGTTTCTGTTTTGAGACAAGATGGCCTAAAGCTAGCAAAATTATCTGCCAGTGCAGTAACAAAATTGTACTTGGCAAGATTTCCTAATATAAGACAGTATGCATAAATGCAAGCAAATTAATCTTATTCATAAGATGTGTTCTTAATCAGTTTATTAATTAAATTAGAATTCTGTCTAAAAATAAGGAAATTCTGCTTGCTTAGATTTAAATTTTTTTGCAGTGCATAATTTTCTGTCTACAAAACACAGCTTGCAAAAATAGTTTCATAAACACTGAGTTTGCCTAGAAAATTTTAATTCCTTTTTTACTCATGGTATTGGACAGTCAAGTGTCTGTTCTGTGATGTAATGAGTACTCATTTATATGGTTGCTTGAACTAACTATCATTTGGCTCATGGGTGGGGGGACCGCAGCTGGGGCATGGCTGGGGATTGGCTGGGGATCGGCTCTCGCCTCCAGCTTGGTGGGAACACTTTTCCCTTGGGAAGCATGCAAATGGAACAATTTGGACCATAAAAACCCAAGAAGCGTAATGAAAATCTCATGTTTGTACTGCCGGGTGCCAATTAGGTCAATCCTCCATGAAGAGTTATATAAACTGATGATTAAGAGGTTTGGAAGGACTGGAAGGAGAACAGGCAGTGTGTAATGAAACCATAGCTTGCTGGGGAAATCAGAGTTGCCCACGGCAACGTTTATACTTTCAAATGTGATAGCTGTGGTAGTGGTTTCTGGGTTTTTGATTACAACTCTACGATTCTTTTTGGCACAGTTTTTGTGCCATAGTGACCTACAGAGCTGATGTTTCCCAAAACGCCATTGCCTTTTTATCCACGGCATGCCACAAAGAATGACAACATTTAAATGGAATACCATGGCAGTATTTAAATAGAGCTTGTTTACCTGAGTCAGTGCCAGTTTGCTTATTAATACTGAATGTACCCTTTCATGGCAATACGGCAAGAAAACCATCGAATACTGAAAATGAGTTTGAAAAATGGTGATGGATTACAATCCTAAACATTTTTCAAGTTAACATTTCCTCATAGGAGCTTAGCTCTAAGTAACTTCAAACCAAGCTGCACTTAGCGTCCATGAGGATGATGACACTGGAAGAACAGCTAAATATTTCCAGATCTCTTGGATCGCTGCAGTGACATCGGTGTCATTCGGTGAGCTGTCATCTACAGGGAGGAAAGAGAGAGCCATCAGGAATGAAGATTTGGGTTTGCCCAAGACTGACATCATCCGCAGGGGTGTCCATCAGCTATTTGTTCTATTTGTCCTGTTCATCAGCTATTTGTTTTGTTCTGGGGGGGGGGGGGGTATTTGTGATGCACCTGCTTGTGCACAATGGATACCATTTGTGTAAACCGGGGCCCCGAGGACTGGGGACTTACTGGGGTCGACTGGGACGAAGCCAAGGCAATAAACAACTTAATGACCGATAAACAAAAGTGACATTGATCCTCCGTTCACCCTCTCTTCTGCACACATCTGGATTGTCTGCTGTAGCGTGTAAACAGTTACTTTAGATGGCCGTATGGTTTTAATTGGGACGGGTGTTTTTGAAAATGAGATAAAAGCTGCAATTTGGGTGGGATGCAAATCATACATAACATATAAGTTTAATATGCTACGTTTGTATACATGTACACATGAGTGTGTGTAGTATTGTCAATGCCAGATAGGGTAGGCCCTGTCATGGCTGCCGAAGTTGCTTGCAGTTACTGTGTGAATGGTCTTGTGCGTATCTGCCTAAGTAGACCCTTTGTTTGCAGTGTCATACTAAGGAGATCACAAACGACAGTTTGATGCTCATATAATCAGCTAGGTTAAATGCACTCCAGAATGTCAAAAACCGAGCGGTGCGGACAGTGGACCTCTCATTTCAGCATTGGCAGTCTGTTAGGTTTCGCATCCACTGATGTGACCGTCAGCATAAACAGGCTGTCTGCTGACATCTCCCACAGATAGATAAGATGGTCTGACACGAGGGTAGAAGAGAAACCGTGATCTGGCGACGATTCCGCCACGTCACAGACGGGCTCCACTGAAAACGCGAAAACAGAGGCGCTTAGACCAACAAAATGCAGATACAGATTTACATCTTCATAATTGTATGAAAGGCTGTGCCAGCGAGTGCACCACTGGTTTCTCTGGAGGACTCTTAGCTAATACTCTTAATACCTTTTAAATACATTTAGTAAATACTGGGAGTATTCAAGACAGAAAACAAGACAGACAAAGTCCTAATTGAAGGACTTTTCAGATACCAAAAGAAGGTGCTATTGTGTGGGGTTGTAAAAAACTGACTATACATTGTTTATTTTTGGAAATTAACCAGCTCCTCCATGAAACCCCACGGTCCCACGGTCTTGGGGTTGGGATCCCCTCCTTTAGAGCTGCTAAATATGGAAGTAAAGAGGTTCCTGACAGACAGGTGTGATTGTACCTAAAGCTTAGCAGGTCGCCCCCCCCTTTCCCAAAACCTGCTGATTCTCCTTTTATCATGGGCACCAGGACCTTTGCGGTGCCTCGACCTGCGACACCCTGGGCATGGCCGACGTGGGCACCATGTGCGACCCCAAGAGGAGCTGCTCTGTCATCGAGGACGACGGCCTCCCTTCAGCCTTCACCACCGCGCACGAGCTCGGTCAGTCCGCCGGGGCCGCCGCATTTTTCCGAACGTGTTCAGTGTCATGCTCCATAGCCATCTGGTGCTACCCGAAATGTGTTTTACTCACAACTTCATTTAAAATGATGCTTTATTTGCCATTTGCACAAGTATGAGAACAGGTACGTCGAAATATCTCACTCATCATGCTCTCCAGACATACACAGAGGTAAGAGCTGAAGCTTGGAGTCTGAATGTAGGGTCGGCCATTTATTCAGCTCCCCTAGTGTTTTCCGGGGGAAAGGATCTTGTTCAACAACCTAAAGGGATACAGCTACTCTGCTGAGGACAGGAGCTGAGCAAGTCTCTTTCCCAACACAGGCACAGAGGCCTAACCCACTGAGCCACACGCCTCATCAAATGCGTGGCCACTTAGGATTTTATTAACTTTAAAAACACTCTGCAAGGCCTCTAAGATTAAAAACGTTTCACAAGGTCTCTTGTGACCACCACAGGAAGACTTCTCTATGATCTGCTGCTCTGTGGCTTGATGTCTGTCACAGCAGAGAAGGCCTCTTCATAAGGGTCTAACGCAAGCCTTTGTGGCCACTACCTATCATTTCTCGGACCAAACCTGTGCTCCACTTTCTAACTTGTGATTTACCGCTATTCATTTAAACTGTGTCACGGAAACTCGATCCAACAACAAGCCCTGGGGTTGTTGGAAAAACAGCTGATATCTCCTGTCACAGTCATTTACCGAGCTATTCTCTGCAGGGATTGGAAACGCTGTTTTTGCCTCTTCTTCCATATCACTCTTCCTTAATCTTGTTAAAAAAATTGGACTTTGCTGACACTCTGCTGAAGCCTCAGTCCTCGACTGCCATGAGGTTCTTTTGAAGTCTAGGTTGGCACTATCAGGGCTCAGTGGCAGTGAGTGCCGAGTAAATCATCTGCGGAGGACCTCGAAGGAGAATTTTAATCGAGAACAGATGGGAGAAACATTTACAGATGTGTGAGAAGCACACAGAGTAGAACCGGCCTGGAATGGCGTCAGCAGAACCATACACTTGTTCTTGGGATGTGGCACATTCAACAGAAGAGTTCTGTACATGGATTTTATCTTTTGTTGTAGGACCGGAACTTGTGATGTGTCCGACCTTGCCTGCTTCTGTAAACGTCCATATCGGATGCATTAGAGGTTAACCTAAAAGTGCAATCGACAGATTGTTTTAATTATAGTTTGTACGTTTAGCAGTTAGCAGTTGGGTAATTGTGCAAATTGCACACTTTTACCAGCACCTCACATGCGATCCCACACAGGGCACGTCTTCAACATGCCGCATGACAACGTCAAGGCCTGCGAGGATGTGTTTGGCAAGCTGAGCGATAACCACATGATGTCTCCCACGCTGATCCAGATCGACCGCACCAGCCCCTGGTCTGCCTGCAGTGCGGCCATCATCACTGACTATCTGGACAGTGGTCATGGTAAGCTGGTTCCCACACTGACTCATTTCTTCTCTCGGAAACCTCCTCTGGTATTGCTGTCGGCTGCTTTTGCATTCCCCCATCAAATAAAATTAGCCCTTAAGTTTATCCCCTTTGCCAGATCAGCTAATATGAAGGAATTATAATCTTCACATAAATTGTAAGATGGTGCATTTGTGGCATAGGCCAACTGGTTTTCTACTGGCTTTTCCAGTCCAATTTGGCATGAGTGCCTTAGTTTCCTGTTTTTCTCGAGGACATCTTTGGCTATATATTTCACAATAAAAACAAACGACACATGACTGACATGGGTGGAAGAGAACAAACGTGATTTTTCGAGCCCGTCCATCCATCCCTATTCCAAACCACTTATCCAGTACAGGGTTCCAGCAAACCTGGAGCTTATCCCTGGCTACATATGGAATTGGGAACCCCCTTGGTTGGGATGCCAGACCCCTGCATTTTTTTATTCCTGAGAACACACATTTTTATGTTGTGCTCCAGGTCTAGCTACAGCAATCCCAGCAGTGAATCTGTACAATTGTCTCCAAGCCTTGGATGATGTCAGGTCCAAGCCGGTTGACCTTTACTCTCCCATCTGTCTGGAATTATAAGGGCTGATAGACAAGAAATGGTTAGTTTGGCACCTGGCTATGTGCCATGCAGATATTCAGGGTACAGAGTGTACAGAATATATCTGTTAGTGCTTTTTTCATTAGAGGGCACACAATTTTCTGTTTTTTGGAGAAATCCGGAACCCCCATAACCAAAACAACGGGACTCTTTGAGCTTAGCCAGAAGGCAAATTTCTCTCAGAAGAGATTTTTGGAGAAAATATTCATGCAAACAGTGCAATTATTTTTAATTTCCCAAATCTAATAATTAACCGCATATCAAAGGACGTAAATTCCTGAGTACCTATTCCAGATTTTTTTAAAAGCCAAAGAAAACAATGAACACTGAACAGCTCTGCTTTAACAAATCATATGACTTCCACAGTGCCTTTACTGTACTGCTATGCGCGTGTATCCAAATGCGGCACCACTTTTGGAAAATGCAATCTTCCCTTTATAGTAGTTTAAGCTGATCTCCAGGGAGGTTCCCTTTGTGATTCTTAAGAAGTAGCAACATTAAAATAGTCTTCTGGCTCAGCCTTATCTATCTGAACCAGGATTTTGAGTTGTTTCATATCATATCTCTTGTAAGCTGCCTTTGCTCAACACCAAAGAGATGTAGTTGTGCAGCCCTGTCCTTGTATGGTATGGTGTTTCCCCCACATTGCGGATTTTCTACATGAGAGTTCCACATGGAATTTTATTATGTATGTTTTTACAATGACAATATAGGTGTCATATGTCTAATGAAGGTCAATGACCATGAATGGGCAACTAGGGCTAAATAGCATTAGCATTATGTGCGGAACGGGAACCCTTAACAACCAAGGTTTTGTTTTAAATCGTGGGACAGGACTAGCAATGGCTTAACATGGTCATATGTAATGGTGGATAGTTTGGGTTCAGAAATGAAAAATCCAGACCAAGGTTCTGTTTCAACCAACTAGTCTGTGACTGTGAGTCTTTATACTCAACTGGTTTGTCAAAACAAAATTTTGATCTGGATTTTTAATTTCTGAAACCGAGATATCCACCCCTGGCATTGGGCACTACTCTTGTCTTGTAGAGCTTATGCACTATTTACATCCTACCTCCTGTTGCTCAGTCCTTCAGATATGGTCCTTCAATGCACCATCTCTCCTTTGCTCCTCAAAGCACTTTTATATGGTTTTGACATCCGTTTGCAACTGGCAGTTGTGCCTTCATGAAGTGAGAATAGTAATGACTAAGCTTGCTGTTCACTGTCGAAAGTGGATTCCCAGTAGGCATCCATTATAGTCTTACTGTAAGTTAGGGGGAAAAATTGGCCACATAAACAGCCCAGTGACAGTGCATTGCTCAGGGTAACATTTAAAATTCTCATTGCAATGTAAATACCGTGAACCAATATTTACAGCATGATTATTTTTCAGCCTCACCACTGTTTCTTTTCTGTGTGCGTGCTTTTCTATGGAGTGAACGATTTTGGTTTCAGGTTCCAAAAGCTTTCGCCATTTTAAGGTTTTTGATTATAATTTCCTGTCATGACTGTTTAGCCTTGATTGCTACGCCTTTTAATTTTTTTTCCAACTTGCTCTGTTGCGTTGTTTTTGCCATGAAATAAACATTTTTGAATCTTTGCTCACAGACCTACTTATTATTTTAAATGTGGCTCCTAAGATCACAATTCCACCATGTTCTGAATGAGCCTACATCATAAACAATGCTAACAAAGCTGTCACCAGCTGGGATTTCTTCTATTGGTTGACAAGGGTCAAACAGTTTAAGATTTACTGTGGTTGGTGCCAGTAGGGGATCCATTTGAATGAATGAATGAACGAATGAACATTTATGTTGTGCTTTTCTAGACACCCAAAACACTTCAACCACTTCAACCACCACCACTGTGTGGCAATTCTGCGCCAAGACACTGACCATGCAGTAGTTAAGGTGGTGAAGGGGCAGGAGACAATTTACCAGTCAGATACAGAGGATGAATAGGAGGCCAGATTCGATAGGGCTACAGTGAGCAATTTTAGGCAGGAGATCGGGGGACCACCCCTATTCTTTTGAAAGATGCCCAGGGATCTTTTATGACCTCAGAGAATCAGGACCTCAGTTTCACATCTCATCTGCAGGACAGCACCATTTTTACCGCCCAGTGTCTTTGTCACTGCACTGGGGCATTGGGATCCACACAGAAGACAGGATGGGCTACCCTGCTGGCCACACCAACACCTATTTCAGCAGCCCAGTGGCTTCTCAGAAGCTCCCGATTGCAACTATGCTTTCAGGAAACATCGAAATTAATTTTACCATAATTACTCATGAGTTCCAGTAAATGTGTGCTAAGAAGCCACCCATGGGTGACAGCTGAATCACCCTTTTTGCCACTGAGCACTCACCATTTCAAGGCCCTTGGCCCTCAGTCCCCGGCCCACTCATGCTCCACATTCTGACCTACAGGCTGTAATGCTCCGGAAAATATTTGTGTGGTTCAGCTTAGCATGAAATATGGTTCGCGTTAGTGGCTAAATCTGGAGACAGGCAGGGCACAGATAATTTTATTTAATTAGGCCATCTCAGGCATAAATGCTGCCCTGAATTATCTGCACACATACCTGTGGTCTCATTTATTATGAGAACCACAGTCTTGAAATTAAAGGCAAATAAACACTCTTGTAGGCATGTAAATGAAGTGATGCTTTGAAGTCATTTTTGACGGCATGCAGTCTGTCCACAGCATGTGTAATGTATGTGGATGCTCATGTTCTGAGAGCAGAAGGAAAAATGATTGGTTCAGAGAGATAACCAATTTTAGAGGAGGTGGGTCCAAGAAACTGGAGGAGGTGGGACCAAGACATCTGATTTTAGGTTTATTCCACCTCTTCTGGTTGCTTGGACCCACCTACAATCTGATTGGTTATTTGTCTGAATCAGTCATTTTTTGTTCTGCCCTCAGACCACTTCTGTGTAAGTAAGACTCCCATGACCTATGTGAATAAGATTTTTTTTAAGTGATTAATTGTCATCGCGCTCTGCATTTAACCTATATGTGACAATGTGACATAGCAGGGGGTAGCTAATTCAGTGCCCGGGGAGCAGTGCTTGGGGGTGGTACCTTGCTCAGGGTACCTCAGTGGTGCCTTGCTGGTCGGGGATTCAAACCTGCAATCTTTCAATTACAAGTGCGCATCCCTAAGAGTGCTGATGTCATTACAGGTGACTGCCTGCTGGATCAGCCCCAGAGTGTTTTGGTCCTGCCCGACGTCCTCCCAGGAATCACCTACAGCCTTAGCCGACAGTGTGAGCTGGCCTTCGGGAGCGGCTCCAAGCCTTGCCCGTACATGCAGTCCTGTGCGAAGCTGTGGTGCACGGGCAAGGCCCGGGGCCAACTGGTCTGTCAAACGCGCCACTTCCCCTGGGCCGATGGCACCAGCTGTGGGGACAGACATCTGTGCTACCAGGGTGTCTGCATGGACAAGGATAACATCACCAGGATCAAGGTAGATAGTCCGGATTCTGTTTGACTCCTCCCTGCATAGCTGTACCTAACTCTGCCTGGCAGATACATTTTTGTTCCTGAGCAGAGGAGTCGGGGTGTGTGATATGAATCTTAAAATCTCAGTGACTGGTTGGTTTTTGTTGCAGCATGCTGGTAGCTTCAGTGGGTAGGAGTTTGGTACCTGCAGCTCAGAACAGATAGACCTGGACTGGATGTGTTTTTTTCTCAGGTGGATGGCCGATGGGGCAAGTGGGGAGTGTTCGGCCCATGCACTCGCACATGCGGGGGTGGCGTGCAGCTGTCCAAACGGGAGTGCAACAATCCTGTGCCAGCCAATGGCGGGAAGTATTGCCAGGGCATCCGCATCCGGTACCGCTCCTGCAACCTGGAATCCTGCCCAGACACAGGTATGGTTCAAGGCTAAAAAAGAAACCTCATCTAATAGGCTATACTGAGATGTCACATGGAATGCTTTGATTGCTGATGTGGGTGAGTACATTCTTAGTGACTAGAACTTAGGCTCCTCCTTCAGTGAAATCTGGTACATGGTCATACATCCTCGAATAACCAGCAAGCTTGGTGCTGACGAACACATGCATAATCATCTCATCAACAGGTAAAAGCTTCCGTGAGGAGCAGTGTGAGGCCTTCAACGGCGTCAGCCTCAACACCAACCGCCTTACCCCATCTGTGGTGTGGGTCCCCAAATTCTCTGGAGTTTCCCCCAAAGATCAATGCAAGCTTATCTGCAGAGCCAACGGCACAGGCTACTTCTATGTCCTTGCTCCCAAAGTGAGCACCTCCTCATGCTACTCTTTTTTCCGTTTATTTATGCAACACTGCGATGCCGCTGCGATCCATCAATGCATGTGGATGGCAGTGAAAATTCCACTGCAAAATTAAAATGGCAATTCACTCTTCAGTAAGATTAATTCATAAATATCAGTGAAGTTCTTGGAATAGCTACAAATATTGATGACATTAACTTTAACAAATAAGCAAACAGAATCAAATTAATGAATTAACTTTTAAGGGAATTCAACACCACAAAACTGCTAGGGAGATATATAATTACACTGATCTGCATGCCACTAACAAACAATAAGGCAATAAAAAGAATTAAAAAAAAAAATTAAAAATCTGCTGGAGCACCATTGATACCGAAAACACGCTACTACATCGGTACTGGCCTTTTTTCCCATGAAGAAAGAGTGAGGCCAGCTGGAGCTTATCGCTGAGAGATAGGGGAGTGTGCAGTGAGACAGAACAGGTGTGGCCGTCATGTTGGGTTTGGGCCTGAGAAAAGGGTGGGGGTGTGGAAACAGAGGAGCATGAAATCTTCTCACACAGCTGCAGGGTGTCAGGGTGCACTGTTTACTTGGCCGACACGGGAACATCCTGCTGAAGCCATGCACCCCACACCCAGCCGGTACCGAACTCAGAGTCTCAAATGTTTGCTGCAAATCCAAAACTTCCGAAAGCACTTTAATTTGAACAATGGAGAAATTTTTAACTGAATAACATTTTGAGCAAGGTCTGACTCGGGGAGTGACTCGAATAGAAGCATGCCTGTATGTTCTATATAAAGTGGCTGTGGTTGAAAAGCCTTCACAAGTAGACTTTGCATATGATGTTTTCCTGGTATTTAAAGCTATTTTTGTCATGGTGCTGGCAGTATTTTTGACATATGCTAATTAAGAGGGTGATGGCAGTTTGTGGGTGTATGAGGGCAATCACTTACGTTATGACTGGAATACTTGTCCAGTCTTTTGACAAATTCTAAAGATAGCAGCTGAAAAAAAACAGCTCTGAGAATTAGTGTCATGTCTGGCTTCGACGTCACACCTCCGAGAAGGCCAGAGGTCCTTCATGGACTCATATTTCTCAGCCAGCAGCTTGCTGACATATAGATGGTGGACAGCCCACTTTGTGGCTAATCGCTGCTGGTTCAGATAGTCAACTGTAGAGTGAAGGTTTCTATCTGCGTGGTTTCAGGAAATAGCCAGAGGTCGCACCACCAACTACTGCCCTTTATATGTATTACCTGGGCTATGTAAAATGACATGGCTTAATGTTTTCCATTGATTCAGGGTAATTATGTTAAATTCAAGTACTTTAACCATTCAGTCACCTAGTACTCCTAATAATCTCATGCATTCTGGTTCTCTCCCCTGTCTTGCAGGTAGTGGATGGGACTCCCTGTTCCCCTGACTCCTCCTCCGTCTGCGTCCAGGGAAAGTGCATGAAAGCGGGCTGTGATGGCAAGCTCAGCTCCAAGAAGAAGTTTGACAAGTGCGGTGTGTGCGGGGGCGACAACCGTGGCTGCAAAAAGGTCTCGGGGCTCTTCACCAAACCCATGTAAGAGATCCTTTTGTTTTTTGATGCCATTCAAGGATGGCACAGGAAGCAGAGACCCCCTCGAATGGCAGGATTACCCAAAATTCAGGAACGTCTCCCCGTGAAAAGAGCTTGGCATATGATATACTTCTGTGTTGCAAATGTAGTGTTTAAATCCACATGTGGTGGATAAATTTAGTTTTAAACCAGTATCAGTGTTTCTAACACTAAAGTTCATTTTTAAACAATTTTAGTATCCAGGTACTGTACATGGACAGATTTGTTGTGGCAGTTGTGTTTGTGGCAAAACTCGTGGTAAAAAGCTACATTTTTAAATACCGTGTCGCGTTAAAATTGCATTTTGATCAAAATGTCCTTCAGAATTTACCATGGTATTGATGGTATTGACCTTTGCCAGTAGGGGTAAAACCTAAATACCTTTGGTCAGGCTATTAAATGCTCTTTGCTCTACTGACTCTTTCTAACATGCCCCTATTTTGGTTCTCAGACATGGCTACAACTTTGTGGTAATGCTTCCCGTTGGTGCCTCCAACATTGACATTCGGCAACGCGGCTACAAGGGCCTGGTAAATGACGACAACTACCTGGCGGTGAAGGACAGCCAGGGGCAGTACCTGCTGAATGGGAACTATGTGGTGTCGGCCGTGGAGCGGGACATCCTGGTGCGCGGCAGCCTGCTACGTTACAGTGGTACGGGCATGGTGGCGGAGACGCTGCAGGCTGTCAAGCCCTTGAAGGAGACGCTAACCGTGGAGGTGCTCTCCGTGGGCAAGATGACACCACCACGCATCCGCTACTCCTACTACCTGGCCAAGGAGAGCAAGGAGGAGAAGACCCTGAAGAAGGAGGGCAGGAGCAAAGCTGAGAACAGCGTGCTGGTCGACAGCAATAAGGTGGACCTGAAGAAGCCAACATACGTGCAGAACAAGTGGATGGCGGCAGGCTGGGACGAGTGCTCAGTGACATGTGGCAGTGGGCTGCAGAAGAGGATGGTGCAGTGCCTGGACACGGAGGGTCACTCCGCCACCGACTGCGACTCTGCCTTGAGGCCCAGTGCCCTGAGGTTCTGCGGTGACCCCTGTCCCGACTGGGATGTCGGGGAATGGTCTCCGTGCTCCAAGACCTGTGGCAAAGGCTTCAAGAGGAGGGTGCTGCGTTGCATCACCGTGGCGGGGGATCTGCAGCCACGGGACCAATGTGCCGGCAAGCGGAAGCCGCAGGAGCTGGACTTCTGTACGTTGCGGCCTTGCTAAGTTCTCGCACTCCCATCTTCCTCTAAACAGGGACTAAAGTTTTTTTTCCTAGGTATTGGACAAAGAAAGGGATGACTATCATTTAACAGTCTAGAACCATGCTTGTCCTCTTGAGAAAGATACACGGACAACTAAAGAGAGGAGCAGCGAAAAGCAAATGAGGAATGGCGACCACATACTCTGCGGGCCACTGATTTCATATACAGAGCTGGAGTTCAGCCCAGGCATCTACCTCCATTTAAAAATGGCTGTTAAACACACTCAAACACACGTCATATACCGAGTGTGAACATGTGTGCCAATGCGACTGTATGCAGTTTACCTAGTTAATGATGTCCAGATATCAAATTCAACAATATTAATTAAAGGTCTTTGATGGTCTCAAAAACATCAGGTGGTACTGAAAGCAGCAGGCCGTTTTCCTCAGATTAAATGAATAAAAAAATACCTACAGTGGCAAAATGAAGATTTTAAAAGATCATTACATCGATGCCTTTAGATATATACAGAGATGTATCATTTTGTTTTGAGTTGCCATGTATGGTTATACAAGGATGTTGGGCCAAGGCATTACATCACGGAATTCTGAGTCCTTGAAGATGTGAATATCAAGTTATGTTTATGTAGGTTCCACATAATTCATCTGAATCAGTCAAGGACCGTTAAAATGAGAATGAATTAACTAGGAAGCCTTAAGCGCTTTCTTTTTTAAAATCTTATATTCAATAAAACCCAAATAGAGGATTTTGCTAACGCATTCCTGTGGTTTCACAGACTCTTATTAGCCTGAACTCCTTAATGGTAAGTGCGCCCGTCAAGACAGTTAAAATAACATTTGGCAGAAAGTGCCCCATTTATGCTTACACATCTGGCATGGCTCCAAGCACCATAGTGGGGCACAGATTTGCCCTGTCACTTCGCTATGGCTGTCTTTCCCTTTGACAGCGTGTTTGTGTGCCAAGAGACCAGTCTGGATTGAGTGGAGTCAGCAACCGAGGGACTGGCATGAATCCAACCTGAAGTGAATTTCTGTACTAGACCGTCATTGAACAAGAAAGGAGAACCTGCTGACCTAATGAGATAATGTAGAGAGGACTCCTAGATTTTGAATAAGCATCGTAGAAAGCACTAGGATCCCTCCATACACATTGGCATACACTTACATCTGTTAGTTGCATCTGTTTCCCCTGACTGCGGCTGAATCATTGTTTTAATGTAACGCTGAACAGTAGCTGTCCATCAGGTGGGTTGGTACCCTCTTCTTGGCCTTTGGCAGAGAACTCTGGTCTCGTTGATGCTTTGAGGTTGTTAATCTTGCCTTCTTGCTGCAGATGAATAAATCAGGACAAATGTTTTACTGCATTTCAGTAAAAGGCATTATGAGGTATCATCTCAAATCTTACATCAGTGCTTATCAGAGGTGGATAGTTCAGATCCAGAAAGTAAAAATCCAGACCAAGAGTTTGTTTCAACCCATCAGTTGAGCATAAAGAGTCACAGTTACAAAGAACTCAACTGGTTGGTTGAAACAAAATCTTGGTCTGGATTTTTACTTTCTGGACCTGAACTATGCACGTCTGGTACTTACTAATATATTAAGCATGCTTTCTGACGATGCATTTGGTGCTCAGTGTCAACACGAGAAATGTGACGTCTTTTAAGTGCAAAACATAAGGGAATCCTGCAGCTGCCATGTCATCTACTTTGGGAGGACGGTGATTTTTTGAATCTGGTGTGAGCGACACTCTCTTCCTTCACTCACAGTGACTGATCTGTGCAATGCGTCTCTGTTTGTGATGGCAGTTTACAGATCGCACTAGCTAGCAAATGTCATAAGTGTGGGTCAAAAAGCAGGTGATGCGTCGTAAAAGGGCCGTAAAGAAAGAGGCATCTGATCAGAACACAAAATTAATCTTTCAGAGGCTGAAATGTTAACACTTTACTTGAATGTGTCTTCTATGATGCCTTATATATATCTTCATAATGCATTATTAAGGTCGATATAAGAATTAATAAAGCATTACAGCATCATCTATTGACAGTCATATGGCATTGTTGTGTTGATTATAATACTTCATAAGCTCTAATGAAGCTCTCATCCATAGTGCACTATAGATACCTTCATAATGCATTATAATGGTCGGTATAAGCATTAAGCATGCTTTGTACTGCATTATAAAAGTATCTATAGTACATAATAAATGAGCTTCATAAAGCATTCATAATGCATAATAAAAATGACTATAATGTGTTATGCCTTCTTATAAATACTTATAGTAATTTTTATAATGCTTTATGAATGCATTATAACATGTTACAAATGTGTTCATAGATTCTTATAGACATGGCATTCACAGAAAGTGTTACCATTGAAATTCCAATTGGCCCAACATGTGAAGCATGTAGATGTATTTTCCGACAGTTTAGTTTACCGGGAGTGCATCGGTCTTGGCCGTAACTAGGCTATGTCCCCCTCACTGGTCTGAAAACGTTCCTCTCCCAAACTCAGCAGTACAGCTGTCACTATCGTGCTCTGTCTGGTACAGTTGCCATTAATAAGTTATTGTGATTAAATATATAATGTGGCAAAAAAGGCATGGTTTTTGTATTGCTGTACATGTATCACCCAGTTGGACTCTCAGTTTCTCAACTGTATGCGTCGATCTGTTTTATATCTAGTTTATGAAAACTTTGTAATCCACTACGTATTGTTTATTATTTTATTATTGTTGTTATTGTTTTTGCTTTGGTTCGGAGGGACCACATCTTCCATCTAAAAGATGGTTCCTGTATTATTTGGAATGTTTTCTTTTGCAAATTGTACAGCAAAAGAAATAAATGTGTTACCTCAGCTGTATCGTATGCTATGTATACATTCATTCAGCTGCGTACCAATAAATACTGTAAATACTGTAAATACCGTCAATACCGTCCACTCTGTCATGTTTTGCATTTTCTCTCAGTCTCAGCTATGCCACATATGGAGTCGTTTAGAAATACCTTCAAAGCACTTGAGACTTTGCTTGTCAGTGTTTGCCCTGCAATGCGCCTGACCGGTGTTCAGAAGTAGATGTGGTTTATTTTTTGATAGTCTGCTTGCTTTGATTGTCAGCAGGGGAGGGGGTGGGGGGGCTCCTCTGTACATTCCAGCCAGCTAGTCCCAACTGCTGAGAAATTTACCGATGATTACCTCAGACATCACAGGAACATCAGCGCTACATATGAAGTACAGTGGTCATAGCCTGTTCTCATAGTGCCCGGTTCGTATTAAGAAAACTCCTGCTATTAGACTAAATCAGGACAAATGTTTTACTGCCTTTCAGTAAAAGGCATACAACAGTAATGATATTCCTCTGTGAACATAATAAAGCCACCCCTTCCCCATCCAAAGAAAATTACTCTTTATTCCCCCAGGCTTTGTCACTGGGACAATCGTGAGACCTCACTACACACAGAACATTCTGGAAAGGGGCAGTCTGCTCATGGATAGAAAACAGATCATGCTATTTAATTCTTAAAGTGCATTTTTGGTACCTTACTATCTCTTCCAATTCTCTCTTTTTTGTGCCTGGACAGGCTGCAACACTGGGAGGGAAAAGTCTGGAAGTAGCAAACTTAACCGAAGGCTCGTAGATACACCCATGTATGGAAGTCTGACTGGTATATGCAGGGTTTGCCAGAAGAAAGAATCAAAGCCTTTCAAGGGCTGAAACAAACTGGGAGATTACATCAGCCACAAGGCATTGTTATCTCAGTTTCCTCACAAGTCAACCTGTTTAGTGCTAGCTGGACTATTAAAGGAATACCCTGTACTATTTTTTTTGAAGAAATTAATCAGGGCTACATAGTGCAATACCGCAAACATGGGAGTAATTCATCTGATTAAAAGCAAAGGATGTGAGGGAGTCTTATAAAGAGAAATTAAGGCCAGGCAAAATCTTTTAGCGTGCTTTTTTGTCAATAATGAAGTGGCTGCAAGTTTGCTTCCTGGGACTGAAACCAGTTTGTCATGTTTCTAAGCCTCATAGATTGTAAAGCACTTGGAATTGAAAAAACTTCTGACTAAGAGACTGAAGACTAGATAAGTATTACATAGATAATAAAATTAATTTGCTCAGCAGCTTTGACACTCTTCTCTCAATCTTAAAGGACAGAACAGCCCATAGACTGATGTCAAGTGCAGGTGTTAAGGATTGCAGCTTTTGGTGGAGGAGATAGACAGGGTCAATGCATTTGAGCTAAACTTCTAACCCTAACTGTATGAGGTGGTTTGGGGTTTACTCTACTTTACATAATTTTTTTTTACCATAATCTTTTATCCAAAGCAAAGTTTAGCCAACCCCTGGGTAGCTGGGGATTAAGCACTTTACTCAAGGGCCCAGTGGTGAAATTACTCCACCAACTCTGGGATTTGAGCCGGCGACCTTCTGATCACAAGCATAGCATCCTCTCCTGCTGAGTCATCCTCCCACTTTTACATCTTCTTATCTGTCCACATGACTAGAATTTGGACCAAATCGCCCATACATAGCACTCCTTCCATCATTTACAGCTGCTGCCTGATTCTGCAGAATCCAGCAGTCTGGCCTTCAAAAGCCGACCGAAGCCCCATCTTAGCCAATAATGTACCCCTCTGTGAAGGGGCATGATGGATCTTCCAGGTTTAACTTAACTTAACTTATGCACAGGTATCTGTGTGTATGCTGCGTGGGTGAAAAGAGAAGATGGATCACAGATAGTTTTGAAGGCCCTGAAGCCTCCCAAATCATGCACAACTGTCAGCTCACATCGGCAATAAAAGTCACAAGGGGAGTCGCAGAGTCTGTCAATGCTCATTGACAGCTGGTGATAGGAGGAAACAGAGAGAGAGGGTAAAATTAAACTTCAGCTGGGCGGTCGGGCCCTGTGCTTCCTCTTTAAGATAACTGAACCATCAGTCTAGCTTTTTGTGCATGTGTCTAAAATCAGAATTTCTTATTGTTCTGTATAATTTTATATTTTATTGTTATACATAAATATATTTTGAGCTGCC
>JAODLD010000044.1:17941128-17970917 GCA_026781065.1 Mormyrops boulengeri | reverse complement strand
ACACCTGTACCAGGTATTTGGCATTCTTGATTGGTTGGGAGCTGGGAGGGAGCAAAAATGTGGACTGTCTGGAGTCCCTGAGGACTGGGTTGGGAACCACTGGGCTAGAGGTTTCAGAAAATGAATGGAGGTGAAATCATTTGATTTTTAAACACAGACATCGGCAAAGTGTTTGGGTGGCATGGCAATAACAGAAAAGGGATAGTAACTTTGCATTTTTGATTTTCAACCATGCTTTGATGCCACTGCAGATTCAACAGGCTCCACTCAGACTTAGGCCAATCATTTGTTTCACTGATGTATTTATTCAAAGCAACCTATCATTTTTACCTTATTATGTAGCTGGATATTGCACTGGGGCAAATCATGGACTAGTAACACAATGTCTCCTGGGACCTGAACTGGCCATTTTCAATTCGCTGCTCCGTGTCCCTAACCACTACATTACTCACTGCCAAAGAGGCCCACAGCCTTTCTGGAAAGCCTTACAAACACTGGCATGTGACCGCAAGAACATATTAATGTAAATTGAGAGCCGGAATAGGAAGTCTGTTTATTAAAGAAAACAAGGGGAATAAATTTCCTTCTTCCTGAATCTCATGCAGCAAGCTATGCCCGAGAAGATGTAAGTGCCTAATTAGCAGATGCTTTGGCGAAAAAAATCGCGACGTGCCACCTCCCAGGAATTGATACCATTGGTATGACCAGTGAGGTCCATTATGATTCAAAGACACATGGGCCAGTAACAAAAGAAAAAACAGGGGATTTGTTGCAGCTGTAAATTTTGATGTTTAGCATAAAAATGTAGACTTTTTTTGTTTAAAAAAAGCCTTTTTGGATGGCTTTACAATTCATTTTGGCCACAAAAGCAATATGACTAATTTTGTGAAAAAAGTGGACAAAGCCAAGTACAAAGATATCGAGTTGCTGTAGGTGTGACGCAGACGTCGGACTGAGTCATGGGTTTGCAAAACGGAATTTCATGGAAGATTTGATTGTTTTCAGTCTCCCTTTCTTGCATCCAGTCGGTGTTTTTCCCTGCATTTCCTGCACTTCAAACAAGTTCCATGTAAAACAATCCGGAGCTCCAACATATTTTGTCCTTTAAGTAGACATTATACCTTGGGGGGGGGGGGCTTGGACTAATCAGGTTACTCTAATGAACTATGTAACTAAAGATGCATTCTTTTTGCATTAATCAGCAGTTTTGGATATTGTGTTGCTCCATGTCGCAGTATTAAAGAATGGGAAAGGTTTGAGTGAACATAACATGATGTGAGATAAGCAATTTCAGGGTGCGTGATGAATGAGAACTCAGAGGAGACTCGGCGCCTTCGCGGTGGTGAATTAACGATACGGTGACTGCGTTGTGTCGCGTAATGTGAGTGATCGCGAACCGTAGTTTGGATAAGAGTCATTCGCCTTGAGTCTGTTTGTTTAACAATATCAGTGCAGCAAGATTCAAAGTACCTCGTTGTCATTTCATTATAACCCTTACACGCTCCTACAATAATTATGTTACTACAGTATGAGAAAAGCCTGACATGTGCCTTTGGGGTCAATTTGACCCCAGGGTAGGCGTGAAAGATAGGATACATGCGCACAAACATTTGTTTGGGTAGCAATGAAGCACAGACTGGTCTTTATTATAGTCATCACTATCAGATCCTCATAACATTGTTCTTGTAATGAAATCGATGCATCCCTTTGCAGACACGATATTTTCAGTCATTACTGAACAGATAGCTGACAGTTAAGATGTACATTTTATATGTTTATGTACTGCACATGAACTGAACAAATGCAAAAAACATAATCCTGCCATGTATTATGATAATTCCTGCATGAACAATTAGGCTAATTTGCTATAATTACAACTGCCTGGGCAAAAAAATTCACCGTTTGAATTTAAATCAGCAAGTACTTAAGAGAATATGATTGGATCATTATTACAGCTGAGCAACTTTATGCAGCAATGAAGTGAAGTCAGCTGAGTATCTGAATCTACTGAATGGCCAGATTATCTCATCAATGGATTTGTTCTTCCTTAATGTTATGGGCATATTCCAGGATGATAATACCAAGATTAATCAAGCTCAAATTGTCAAAGAGTGGTTCAGGGAGCAGGGGGAATCATTTTCAGACATGAATTGGCCACCACAGAGGCCTGACCTGAACCCCATTGGAAATCTGGGATGTGCTGAAGAAGACTTTACGGAGTGGTTCAACTCACCAATCGTCAATACAAGATCTTGTTGAGAAAAAAATGCAAATCTGGGTGAAAAAATGTTGAGGTATTGCATCAACACGTGGAAACAATGCATTGATGAATGTGCACAATAATCAAAGCTTAAGGTGGCCTAATGAAATATTAAAGTGTGTGACTATTTTTTTGGCCAGACACTGTATATATAGCACCTTATTTGGGAGGTTAACTTGTTATCCAAGTTGAAATCTATTTGGGTAAATTTAATATAGATAGTGCTGTCACTTTGCACATATAGGTCAATTGGAGGCCAAAGGTCAGCTGCAGCAGTGTTTGATGTGGACAGCTGGAGTTCCACTGGAGCTTTTGGGACCCGTTTCAGATGCCTGGCTGTCTTTAAGCAAGAACACAGCCCCTTGCCCTCCAATGGAGGTGAAACAAACTGTCACACGGAGTCAAGATGTTGGAGCCTCGTAAGCTGAAATGCTTCCACTTCATGTGATTTTTTTTGTTTTAAATGATTGATTGCTTGGCAGCAACAGAGCCCCGGAGATCACTGTTGGCTCTTTTGGTTCCCCTGGCATGTATGAAGGCCGCAAGGCGAACCAAAATAAAAGCCCCTTTGATTTTAGCCAAAGTGAGATACATTTTTTATGATAATAGGGCCAGATAGTTTTCAGCGATTGGGGGGTTAAGGGCCTTGCTCAAGGGACCAATGCTGAACTGCCAAACCTAGGATTTGAACCAGCAACCTTCCTATTATAGGCACGACATTACAAGCCACTGAACCACACATCGCCCCCAACTCATGCATAATGGATAGCTATGAAAATCAATGATACGCATTTCAATCTCTGATATCTGCGTTTGTCTGGCAATTTTATGGGTATCGGATGAGGTCTTGTAACTCGGAGAACATTTTTGTTCCTTTCGTGTGGGCCTCTACGCTATAGCCGGAGACGAATCAGGGCCAGATGAGCCTTAAAAAAGGTGATTTACAAACAGTCGTTCCATGCAGACGGAATGGAAGCTATTTGGGGAGGTTATTGTTGAGTGATGTTTGGAAGAAAACAAAACAACTGTCCACATGCTGTTTTTTTTTCTTTCCTCCACAAGATTCCAGCTGGAGAAGGTTCCTCAACTGTGGGCCATTGTCGGAATCACTTGTCTGTCGTGCATGTATCCCACAATGCAACTCTATCCTTCATATAGAGCATCTAAATTTACTGCCAGCTTAAGAATTTAGCTATTAGATTTAAAAGGGCTTTGTGAGACTATCCCAGCAGTCAATATCACAGAGAATTATAACAGATGAGATCAGACAGACCTGTTCTTGCCGAATCAAGGGGTGCTTTTGTTTCTGAATGAGCTGGAAAAGACACAAAGCAAAACATTAAACAAAGGTTGCCCGTAGACAACCTGGCGACAGATTAACTCGAACCCGATCAATCTGCCAAACCTCAGAGCTCAGTGAGGCCACACTGGTGGACAAACCATGCATCTGGTCCGCCGTGGTCTTTGCAGGTCCAACGTAAACATCGATGTAGTCCATGGACAGCACCAAGTTGCTCTCGGCTGGGGTGGGGGTCGTTGTGCATCCGTTTGTTTATTTGCAGTACTAGCAGCTGATCAGCTAGTTAGACACAAAAACATTCCCAGGATTTGTCCCACACAAAGATGCAGCTGAATTGTTTTGGGATCTTGTCATCAGGACCATACCCACATCTTCCTCTATGTCTTCTTGTTGGCCCCCCACCCCCACATCATTCAACCCTGACATGTGAGTCACCAAAATTTTATATTTTTTTCCATGAATAACATAATGTGGGTGTTTTGCCCCAATATTTCATAATAAACTATAATTTTCTAGTACATTTCCATTTAATGGGAACAAATTTCTCACAGGGACAAGTGTGAGGGAGCTGTGGGGTCTTTTGTTTTATTTTTGTCCTCCTTGCATCATTCAGATGAGGAGTCTGAAGCAATGGAGGTTCTCCGGACCAGCATCACCACACCACTCGATTGCGCGTCGGTTTGGGCCTGAAATGCTGTCTTACAGCATGAGGTGGACACCATCCATAAAATCATGAGGGTCATGAAGCAACAGCCTCAAGTCTTTCAACAACAGATCTCTAAATATCATTGCTAAACAAGTGTGTAACATGGTGAAACTAATAGGAAAATCACAACTAGCCATGGCTGTGTTGAAGGGGGGAGTATGTCGAATAAGGCATGCAGGCAAGGCAAGTTTATTTATATAGTACAATTCAGACACAAGGCATTTCAAAGTGCTTTACAAAGGCAGAATAATACATTTAAATAAAAGACACTAAAATTACATTTCAAAGACAAACAAAACCCTTTATAGAGTGGGGACTCTATAATGCTATATAAGGTCATTCCTACCCTCAGCCATTAGACTCTACATTGAGTCAGCCTATGGCAAGGGGGGAGGGGTGACCCACTGTCTGAATGGACCAGAACCGCTTAGGCACCTTCACAGAACACTCTTTCATCCACTGCGCAATATTATTTATTTCTGAGCCGTTACTACAGAATTCCATGCAAAACTTTCCCTGACATTCTTTGCACCGTTACTGTTTTTTTGTTGTTACTTATTGCCAGTTTATAAATATCTAAATGTTTTTTCACTGTACAAATGTGTATACTGTGCTACTGTAAACCTGCACTTTCCTTTAGGATTAATAAAGTATCTATTTGTAGAATGAAGCATGCTTGTTTGTTACACACGTATTTGTGTTAGTGTGCTCAGTTGACCATGAGTTTATCAGTGAAAGGCTTCTCTGCAGTGCTTTGAGTGATGCCACAGGAAGTTGTCAGAGAGAAATCCCTAACCGAAGCCCCCTGGCCGATCATTGAGACATCCACTGCTCAGTCAGCAATGACCATCCATCAATCCATCAATACCTTCAAGTCGCGTGCAGACACATACACTATTGGCTCAGCGCTGTAAACACGGCCATCTTACCCGTCAACTTGCATGAAAGATGTCGTTGAAACAAACCAATCTTCATATGTAAATGTTTGTAAAGAGGGAAATTGAACCATTGCTTGGCGGTTAGAGTCCTAAGAATGTTTTTTCGGTGATTACTCTCACACTCTTTTAACCAGGCAATAATGTAAAACAGATTCATTATGCAAAACAAAGGGTGCATGTAATTTAATTAGGAAGTTTGTCTGGTATGAAATAAAAGAGTTCTTTCAAAAATACACCGGAGACATAAGCAGTTATGCCACCGTTCTTCCAATTTTATATTTGTGTGCTTGACAGGAGTATTCCAAGCTAAGTACCATTCTCAGTGGTGAAATAGCACAGCACCTCAGACTTACGACATAATCTAGCCACCTTCAGTTTGCTACTACCTGTGTTTCCCAGAGGGGGCAGACTAACCTCTCTGGGGGCCCTTGGCTGATATGGTTAGGGGGCCCTAGGAGATATTTTTGGAGCCGAACAGGAAAGGAGGGGGAGTTAAAAACAATGGAACATCAATAATATTGTAATCAAAGTGGGGGATGCCAGCGGGAAAATTTACCGGTCAGGGTGGGGGCAGGAATGCTGTCGATAAAATTTGCTGATGGGGGGTATCGCGCCAGAGGATCTATCGGCCAAATGTAAGAAGGGTTTCTGTTCCCAATTTCGCTAAGGTTAGTCTTGTATTTTTGCATACGTTCGTTTAATTGTGTTTTCTTCACGTCTGTTCATAAGTCACAGGACAGTATCATTCAAGATTCAAGAGGTACACAGTTGTACACATACAACATGTAGTAGAATGTAACCCTGGTCACTCCGAGCAGCTGTGCATGATAAAAAAAATATATGAAATGGTCAGCTGTACATAATCTATACATAAGTGATGGAGGTATTTTGCTGTGCAATTTAAGTGCAATGTGCAAGAGGCCTGAGGAATGTGCCAACGATTTGGGCAGTGTGATACAGTACCTAGAGACATTGAGTATTGTCCTGATTTAGGAGCCTTATGACCTGGGGGAAAAAACTCCTTCTTGACCTTTCTGTTCTGGTCATAAGGCTGCGGAAGCGTTTGCCTGAATTCAGCAGGCAAAACAGAGAGTTATTGGGGTGGGATGGATCCTTGGAGATTTTTGTTGCTCTGGTTCTGCAGCGGCTGTTGTAGATGTCTTGTAGGGAGGGCAAGGCAGATCTGGTGCAGCGCTCAGCTGCTCTAACCACCCTCTGCAGGGCTTTCCGGTCCTGGACAGAGCAGTTCCCGAAGCACGATGTGATGCTCATGGTCAGGATGCTCTCTATGGCAGCTGAGTAGAAGGCCTTAAGGACAGCAGGAGAGACCTTAAACCTCCTCAGCTGCCTCAGACGGTAGAACCACTGCCTTGCCTTGCTGACCAGAGTACATGCGTGTGTGGACCAGGTGAGGTCCTCCTGTAGGCGGACGCCGAGAACTATCGCTAAAAATGCAAATAACAGACTTGTTGCTAAAATATGCATTATATCCTTAAATGTAACTTCTCAAAATACTGTCTTCATGGGGCCCTTAGTTTTCAGGGCCCCCCAGACGGCTGCCTACCCTTACCTTACAGTGCGTCCACCCCTGTTTGCCCACTGTCATATCACTACTGCCACCAGAGCTAGAAGCTGTATCGTCATCGTCATCAGCGTGACCGTCATTGTCGTCGGCTGAGGATGTTGATTCTCTCAACGAAGAAGTCCATGAAGACATTTCCTACATTTTGCACAAATGAAAAATTAAATGACACTTTATTTTCATTTTGCATAAGTACAGGAACTTTGGAATGCTTCTTTTTACACATTCTATCTTCCTTCCTTCGAGACATATATAAAGTTGAGAGTGAAGTTTGGGGTCTGAGCGCAGGGTCTGCCGTTTATCCAGCACCCCTGAACAATTATGGGGGTTAAGGGCCTTGTTCAAGGGCCCATTGTACATGTGACTACTCTACCAAGGCTGGGATTCAAACATGCAACCTTCTAGTCACAGGCACAGAGGTCTAACCCCCTTATCATTGCCATAAATGAAGAAAAGCCAGTAACATTTTACTTAAACCACTCATGTATAATGCATTATAGATACCTTCATAATGCATTATAATGCATTCATAACGTATTATAAACACGGCTACAAAGGCATAACATTATACCCATGTTTATTAGGCATTCTGAATGCTCTATGAAATTCATCTATAAATACCTTCAAAATGTATTATAATGGCTTATACTGTCCATTATAATGCATCATCAAGGTATTGATAATACATTATGATTACTGCTCTAAGTAAAGTGTTACTGAAAAACCACTCCACATAAACCACAATCCTAAAATGCCATTTGCTTGCAGCATTCTCTAGAGTGCAAAATGTAGCTTCTGCTCTGTCTTTTGACCTTTCTAGGAATTGACCACATGGTCACCTGCAGACCTTATCAGTGGCTAGCAGACTGCCTCCACATGCAGGGAGAGAGTCCAGTGCATTACAGCGAGGGAAACGTCCTCCTAATACGTGCCGGGCTTCAACATAGGATCCTCCTAATGTGAACCGGGCTTCAACATAGGATCCTCCTAATGTGCGCCAGGCTTCAACATACTGTAGGATCCTCCTAATGCAAGCCGGGCTTCAACATAGGATTCCCCTAATGCGCGCCGGGCTTCAACATAGGATCCTCCTAATGCGCGCCGGGCTTCAACATAGGGTCCTCCTAATGAGAGCCTGGCTTCAACATAGGATCCTCCTAATGCGCGCCGGGCTTCAACACAGGATCCTCCTAATGTGTGGTGGGCTTCAACAAAGGATCCTCCTAATGCGTGCCGGGCTTCAACATAGGCCTGCAATTCCCTTCAGAGTCTTACTCTATTTTTCTCCTGCTTGTTTGAGATGGTCACACAAGTTAAACACACTCTATAATCTCCTGCTGGAACATGGTACAGATCACAAGAGAGGTCATCTCAGTACGTAAATATAGGCTAAAAGACTGAGCACAAAATAGTACAGGAAACAAAGCGGGAGAAAAAGAAACTGGGCTGTGTGAGTCGGCAGGAGAAACAGATGAACCATAACAGCATTTGGGATGGATGTCAGGAGTCTGGCCGGGTTTACTGGGGTGAGGAAGAACAGAACACAGCGATTTTTACGCTTTATTGTGAACAAGGGACAGGTGAACTGAATTAACGCGAGTAACTTGGTGAATTTGGCAGTGCTTCCTGAGAGCGCCCTGCCCTCCATTCTCTCAAACTGGCAAATAAAGTATCAATCCTACGACACATTAACTGGGAAGTTACTCGATCTTCCGCATCCAACCTTTCTTATAAGGACTGAGTGTGCTTTCTTGCATCTTTTTGCATAAATTTAAATGATTTCATACTTGCTGATGAGGACAGCCTACCAAAACACTTTGGCTGAGGAAAGGAGTTTCCGGAACGGAGCAAAGTCGACATGCCCCATCTTTTGCCAGACCTCATGCTGTTTGTCCATCAGTAGGTCCCCAGAACTTGTGGGAGGGGGGTGCATAAGTAAACATACAAGTATACAGGGGCTGAAGGGTGATTGGCCCCCGTAGTGCCCCCTCCCATGTGACTTACAATTTAAAACATACCATTGGCTAATTATAAGGTTGGCCGATCTGCATGAATTGTGGCCCCTGTTATGCCCCCCTCATTTAAAAAAAATGCTATAATTGTCCTATTATGCCATGGCTTTGTGTCAGGCATGAATATTGCTTTGGTTGGAATGAGGCAAGAAACACACACCTGTGCCAAAGTGAGTAAGAAATGCAGGACATCAAGTGGGTTTTCATGACAAGAAGTGATATCGGAGAGGATGAGGCGGAAGGAGTGCGATCCCTGTCGGTGTGGCACCGATATTGCCTCCGTGGTGTGAGGCCGAGTATACCCCCATCATGCTTTGCTCTGGGCGTGTGACCCAGCCCGGAGTGCTGAGAGGCCCCAGTGCTGCAGCCAGTGGTGTGACTCACGCCGAACTGCGTGGGTGTTTGCCGGCTGACCAGAGAGGGCGTGCCGAGGTTATGGAGGCCGCGGTTTTGTGAACCCAGCTGTAAAACACAAATCGTTTTTAAGAGTGCTCTCACGAAGTACACTCTTACGGAGCACCATCTGTTGTGTGTGTGTTTTTTTTTTAACCAATCGAGGTTAAAAATCCAGGTACCTGCAAATAGACATACAGCACCTCACTCTGGAGCGATGCGGAAGGTGCCAGAAAGCAGAAACCGAACTGCAGCTATCAGTTGACAGAGGTGGTCAAGACCGATCAGGGCATATATGGTACCTCCATAAACTTACTACTTATAACCCCTGAGTCAAAATACAACTATTTCTCAGAAAAACAAAATGCTTATATAACTTTTACTTTATTATAAAAATACATTCATACAGCTGCAACAAGGCATCCAATAAAAGATGTGCATGCAATTTATAGCCGAACGTGTCATCTGAATTTCACATTTTGTCTTAATACATATTATCGCAGAACAAAAACAATGATCGTGGCTCATTGTCAGCATGAAGGCTCGTACTGGGCGGGGATCGCACTCCCCGTCTTTGCCTTAGTGGATATTGCTCTCAATGTGGAATGTGACACATGGACAGGCTGATGGGGAGGAGGCGGGGGTGGAGTCAGGCCTGCTAGCAATTACAGCCGCTGTGTGTCAGCTGCCAATGCTGGCCATCGGCTTGCTTGTAATGCTATCATTAGACGTGGGAACGCAGCCAGGAGACTCGGCCCACATTCTCGCTCCCGTGACTTGGGGGAGTTGAGAAATGCAGTGAGGCACAGAGGGCTGATGGAAGTCATAGGCGCGGCGTGTTTTATGGTGGGCTGTCCACTGGCAGACGAATGCCCGCTGAAATCTGCTCGAAACCCGGCCTTTCCTGACATCCCCCGCATGTCACACATGCTTCTGTCAGTTACTTTGCTCGCTTGCTACTTGCTTTTGGCCTTGATTCAAATTTTAAGACAGCAGGCAGGACATACTGGTGCTGCCCTGGTGTGAGGCCTCGATTCAGCCGACCCATTGCTGATTTTGACCCGGACAGCCCGTACTGCGATTTAATCAATGCCTTCTTTTGTCCCATTGGCTTTACTAAGTGTGAGCAAAGAGAATGCACCCATTGTTCTTTTTTATGTCATTAAATGTATACAAGGTGGGGGGGGGGGGGGGAGAGAACTTGACCGAACAAAAACTGTATCCTTTTTTTATCTTAATGAAAAATGATAACTAAAGATCCACTTTCTGTGCAGTCAGGTAGTCTGTTTAAGTGGCAAACCAATGCATTAAGACCCTCCCCGCACTAGGGGGCAGCAAAGCTGACCAGGGGACAAACAGTAAGCAAGGAATGTGTGGGGTCACTAATCGGGAATTGGGCTCTAATAGTTCCCAGTTTATGCCCTGTGAAGGATGCTACTGTGCTGTTTTAAGTTAGCCTTAGTAAAATATCCGGCACTATAAATGTGTATAAGTTCATTTATTTATTTTGGATAAAACATTTTGCTGAATACCTCACAGTAAAAATAATGTGCCAGCCATACTAACACTACCAAGAAACACTCATTAAGTTAAATTCTTTTTACATTTTTATTGAGGTACGTTCTGCCAAGCATGATCCATTAGTTTGTATCAAACATGAATTCTAGTAGTATTTTTTTAGAAAGCTACCACATTCTGGGAAATCTTCTTTACAAGGTTGTTATAACAACCATATAAAGTGTATTGCACAATGCTGTAACAGAAACCGCAGTGACCTCTATACAAGGCCTAAATACGCAACATAAAATCAACATTTACTTAAACAGAACATATCATTTATCTTAGATCCAATATCAAACAATGCTCAAACTGAAACAAACTGGTTAAAACAAAGAACGTACAGTAAAACAACTCTCTTGCCTTAAAGGGGTGGGGACAGCATCGTGTATAATTATGTGTAATTAATCAGATACTGGTCCACAAAGGCTAGGGATGTGTATTTCCATTTTCTTCATTTATTTTTCTGTTTTTGTCTTGCTTGCTTACTGATTACATGACATCAGACAAACATGTTTCTGATCTTCTTGGGACATATGTGAGGGTGATAGAAACACAGCACAGGTAAAGTAGAGATCAGAGGTTACACATCCTGTGAGCAAAATGACATACAGCTCCTGAAAAGAATAACAGACCATGGCATTTCTCAATTTTTGGGTGCGGGTCTGTGGATAATATATTTCTTTTTGCAAACTCCAGCCTGGTTCTTCTCTGCTTCTCATTAATGCAGGACATCTTCTTTGCTTTCTGGGACTTCAGTCCTGCTTCTAGTCGCCTGATACGAACTGTCCTAGCAGTGCACTTCACACCTGCACTTAATGTTTCCCATTGCTTTTGAAGGTCACTTGATGTCATCCTACAATTCATGAAACACTGTTGGACAAGTCATCTCTGGCATTAGAAAGTTGCTTCTGCCCTCTACCTGGCTGGATTCTGGTCATTCCCAATGTCTCCTGCTTCAGCTTATTCTTGTGAAGTGCCATCTTAGAAACATGGAACCTGGAAGCTGCCTGCTACTCAGCGTAGCCTTCTGCCAGCAGAACCACGATTAAACCAGGTTTTAAAAATTATTTTTTCCCTTAATTTTTTCCAGAGCTGTCCATTGTATTACATACTGGATGGATTACTTTGTTACTCATAAAAACGCAGCAGAAAAGAGACTTACAGGAGACTTCTGGATGTTTTTGGGCTGAACAAATAAATGGGCTAAGAGTACGACTGTGTGAAGGGAGTCATGATCTTAACTCCCAATGAACATAAATGGGGATTAGCTGGAGGTCACAGATGACTGATACGGGGCTTTTTCCTTCTTGCGAGTCACGAATATGATCTATTTGTCTCATATCTATCTCATTAAATTCACGGCCCTTATCTCTCAAAGCCTTTCCATGAACAAGACATGATTCTGAAACATCTCAACGACAACTAGATAACACTGGGCTAAGAAACAAATTCCTCTGGAGAAGCAGTAGAGTGTCATGAGCAGAACAACTTACATTCGCAGACAGTGATGTTGAATGTTTTGCAATCGTCTTCCTGCTCAGGTTCTAGACCCATTTACTCTGTCTAAGGTTGAAAGTCAGATTTTATTTAGTAAGTATGCCAGGTCTATTATTAACTTTTGTCTTCCATAGGATCTGTAAAATACACTTTCAGCTTGTAATATAGCATTTTGTAATGAATCAGATGGAGGTCCATGTGCAGAGTGGGTCCATGGTTGTTCATTTATCAAAGCCAAAACCGAATCCAAGGCTCGGTGATTTGCATCTCCCAAGACGCAAATGGTGGATGTATGAAACACATTTCTAAGCTGTGGCAAAAAGTTGATACTTGCATTAAACATTTGTAAAACCGCAAGGCATAACAAGATATTCATAGAGCCCCCTAGTGGTGATAAGTGCAGTTTTCCATTTGTTGCCCTTACAAATGTGAATTCGATTATACGCAGGCCCCCACAGATGCATGGCTGGGTCCCTGAAAAGTTCTATCGAGTGCCCCCCCTTCTTCACACCAAAGCTATCATGATCCTGAAATAACCCGTATCTGGGCCCCTGAAAGTCTTCCTTTTCTGCCCCCTAATGGTGGCCCTTATTACAAACACTGCAAAGATTGAGTTTTGTGAATACCTGTGCCTTCCTTACTATGGAATTTAAAGGAAAGGGGTACTGGAACTTCAGATTAGGAGTCTGCACAAGGAAGGAGATCTCTGTCCTTCTTTTCAACAAGGTAAAACCAGAGGCTGTGAGTTTTTAGGGTCTAAAAAACTCATTGGCTAAGTCATCATCAATGTAGTGGTCTAGAGCTTCATTCTCTGGCTTACTTTTCGGAAGAGGGCCTTCTCCTTGCTAAACACGGAGCGACTGGTTTCTTCCTTAGGAATGCAAAGGAACAATTGATGTAACAATTATTCTTATTATGAATGGTTATAAAATGAGACTAGTTGTATGATTTAATTAAAAATATATAGGGAGTAGTCTGTTACTCTCTTAGGTTCCATGCTATAAGCTTATTGTCTGGTGAGGTGTAATTTCCGTAGGAGTCCAGACTACCTGTTTTCTGGGCCAGCTTCTCAGCTTCTCAACATGAGGGGCCTCCATCGGGAAGAGCTTGCGTGACCACGCTGTTGTGATAGACTGTGTGTTAGGTGGGGTGTTGGCTTCTAATGTTTGAAGAAACAGAGGAGGTTCATGACAGAGTGGGCTGAAACCAAAACCAAGTACTGGCCGGTGTTCCTCACCGGTCCAGACCCTTCATGAAGAGGCAACTCATGCCACACATTAACGCATGTTTATAATTTTCGGTTGTTTTGAAAAATGGGACCGACATGAATACCAAGCAAGCACACATTTATTTATTAATTTTTTAAATGTACAAAACCCTAGATCATCTGTTATAAATATCCTGTGCCAAAGAGTGACGCATATTTTAATGCTAATTGACTTGTTTTTCCTCTCGTGAAATGTGTTACATTCGTATTATGGGCCTCTCTTTGCAGACGGTTAATTTACTGACAAGAAAATCCTTGCACACAAAGCACATTGTCACAGGTGACTATGATATATATATAGCGCTTTCATAGCTAAGAAGAAACACTTGAAATGGTCTGATGGTCTGCAAAATTAGGCGTTGTCAAGCATTGTCATTTTCATTCCCATCTACCTCCATTCCGCCCATATGATGAATGGCGACCACCTGAACGTCATCAGCCTGAACACATTTGAGTCTCACTGACTTGGTTTGCCAAGGAATTCTGTCATCTGGAGGCAAACTTGCAACATGCAATAAAAGGAACAACAGCAGCGGTAGCTTTGAATCGTTCGTGTTGGATTGCACCATCGTGACTATAACGGACGGGCTTGAAGCTAACTCTGTCACCCTGTCACTGCGCATGTGTTCGGCCGCTCTCTTACATCTCAGCATTTTGTTCGCTCTGCAGTATTACTGTAATCTTCCGTTACCAAATCACCCCGGCCGTCAGAAATCCCTTGGGCATTGCAGAGTGCCTGATTTCCTAAGGCATTTCTCGCTCAATGTAGTATATATTTCCACATACCTCAGAAGCTACATTACCTCTTGGGCAACAGCATTTGCTCCTTACAATCCATCTGCCTAAGCCTGAAAACACTCACTAACCTGCCCTACTCTTAGGACCCAGAGTTGGGTAATTCAGGTCCAGAAAGTAAAAGTCCAGACCGGAATTTTGTTTCACGAACCAGTTGAGCATAAAGAGTCACAATCACAGAGCACTCAACTTGTTTTCCCCTGAATTACCATGTTAGGAACAGATTTAAAAATCTTTATGTGTTCTGTTATGGTAAGCAAATGAATGATTAAAATTCAAAATGATGTTTAGAAAATGACCAACATTAATTAATACTGTAATTAAGCAGTGTACTCACTAGACTGAAATAACATTTTTAAAGGACAAAGCTAGAGTTTCTTGTACCTTCTGCTACTGGGACTCCAGATCTGTGCCTGTACCAAAAAATGGGTGCAAGATGATTGACCTTTAAGTCCAAATTGTGCCCAGTACTGTCTTACACTAAGCCTGTATAAGAATCTTTACACCATGGTGTTTTTTTTCCCCACAGGCAATAAGCTAACTGCGCAATTCCTATATAAAAACTCAATTTCTGAAAAAAAACTCAGAAAGAAAAAAATTCATGGAATGGACTGTAAATATAACAGACCAGACCCCTTGTGGAAACAACAAATCTGCAAATTCTCCTTCCAGTTACCTCTCCTGATCTCTAATTGCCGACACCTTAACTGTCTCCTGCAGGGACGTAGAGTGACGTCTTCAAAACAACATTCCAAGTGCTCTCTGATGTCTAATCTCCATTTTCCCAATAATCCTCAGTGCTATGAAAAAATAATAGTGTAGATGATTGCAGTTTATTTAATGGAAATATTCTGAACTGTCAGCAACCTGTGGTGATCCATACAGCTCAAAACTAATCAAGAGAATGATTTCCTCCTACTTACAAAAAAATATTTTGGAGTAAATTCCTTACACAATTAAATGTTTAGCCTAAATGTTCATACTATAGCAATGCCTCACTTAATGACAGGAATATTTTCTGAGAAATGCATTGTTAGACGAGAACATCATAGAATATACTTACACAAACCTCGATGGTGTAGTCTACTACACACCTAGATGATACTGTAAACTGTAGCCTAAATAATGATAAAAAGTACAGTATAGTAAATACATAAACCAGTAACATTCAACCAGTACAATCTCATGGGACCATCATTGTAAATGCGGTCTGTTGTTGACTGAAACGTCATTATGCAACACGGTACTGTATCAATGTTGCCCCACCCACCTTGTGTTGTGTGTCTTCAGAAATTAATCAAATTTATTGCTAGAAGTGAAACATCAAGGAAAGTTCTCGTTAGGTTTTTAAAACCTGAACAATAAGATTCTACATTCTAGCTATAGGCAAGCTTCTATGTTAAAATAATGAAAATATTCAAAAGAGATAGAAGCATACAGTATTACTCAAAAGGTGGCTTTAGTGGTAAGGAATCAAATCCTGCCACGGCTGTAGGTGTAAATTGGTATTTCTAAATTACCAGTCACATATGCATTTGATTACCCTTCAATGGACTGGCATAATGTCCAGGTTGTTCCTGTGCTGTTTGTTTTTTCCTTAACATAATGTTCAGAGAGTCGGAACAGCTGGTTGGAGTCTCTGGAACTTACCCAACATGACAATAAGAAAAAAAAAGATGGGGCGAAAGAAAAGGCATCTGGTATCCCTTACTACGCTATTTCTGCTGATAGAAGACTTGTGGCATCAAACAGGCTGTGTTGTAGGGTATGTTTGCGTTTTCTTCGTCTGTCATGTCATGGTATGTCGTAAATCGGGCCTCGATATCAAGGAAAGCGCTGCTCTGCATCAGTGTCTTTCGCTGACTTTGTTGTTATCTAACCTTATTTATCGAATGTTTTAGGCCGGTGTCAGTGTACATCGAGCCTTTATTTGCTTAGTGATATAAAATTTTATCAGGGTGACACTGGCCAACATTCTGTAGGAAAAGCACTCAAAATAAGTTAAGAGAACTGTGCCATTTGTCCATCTGGAGATCAGCTCAGGACTCTCAGCTCAGTGCTCACCAAAGCACAGCTAATAGCATATTGGTTACAGCTCTGGATCTGCTGTTCCAAAGCGGATCCTTTTGCCAGGGTACTTGGCGTAAATTTCATCAATAAATTATTAATCTGTGTAAATGAACAAAACTGTATGTCCCCTTGGGCAGCAAAGCATCAACCAACTAGACATATTGTTACAGATGTATTTTTGTAACTATCAAATCCAATTCACTCTGTTGATGATATCCACTACAGCTCCCCTCACACAAATAATGTGTTTGCTTATTTTTCCTCCATAGTTTTTAACTCTATGATAAATACAGGCAAAAAAATATTGTTTCAGCTGCCGTGTCACTCTTGAGGTATCTGCACATATCCAGAGTCACAATAACGTTTGTTCCAGGAGCCTTTGATCTCAGGTCATGTGGGTTCTAAAGCGGAATGTCTGTCACATGACCTCTGATAGACGGCTAGAGAAAGATACGCGGCATTGCCGGCGATGCCGTCATCCCCAAAGGGTTAATAACCCCTATACTCAGTGCTCTGAATACAAGAGATATTTGTTATCACTGTCTCACTTACAATAGCAAATATTGCTATATGCTTAGCATTGCAAATAAGCCTTTTTATTTACTTTCTTTTGACTTTAACGTTTTCTTTTCATATTCAACAGTAATTAATAAAGAGCTCTATATATATAACTATGTTGGTAAAATGTTTCACAACTGAAATTCTCCACTATGCCAGGCGGACTGTGCAGCCTGGCTATACAGCAAGTTACAGTTTCACAACTTGAGTGCTTTGGAGTGACACTTTAATGTCACCAGGAGCTGGGTTGTGTCTCCTTAGGAATCAGTAGCTGCAGTAACACCTTGGCCTCGCGTTTCTTGTACTTCTGGGCACCAACCACCTCTGATTACGAGGTGGATCCTGAAAATGATCTAGCATTGTGATAACAGTAATACACACACTATTAAATCATCTACAGGATTTGAGCATTAGAACCTAATTTAAGATGCTATAAATAAGATGATAGCATCATATGAAAATAGCAGCATGTGTATCACACACACACAATTATAAAATATGATAAGAGGTAATTGAACATACATACTGTACCGTTCCATACTGCTTATCCATACTGCTTACTGCGTGCAACTTAGCAGTGAATCAGAATCCTTTTATTAGCCAAGTATGCTTCCATACAAGGAATTTGCCTTGTTTGTGCTTTTAGAGTGTGGGTTATTTAGAGCAGGCTTACTCTGTTTAAGACGTGCTGTTTTTTCTGGTGCGTTTATGGAAGGAAATCATTAAAATATAAATCCTTTATAAAAGGGAATGGAGGGACTCAGACAGACAGTGAATCAGACAGATATGCTTAGAAATACAGGGGATATGTCACGGGCCATTCTAGATGGGATGTCAGTCGATTGCAGGAAAAACAGTATTTAGATACGCTAATTTACCTAACTGCATTTTTTTGTACTGTTGGAGGATACTCTTGTAACCATAAGAAGATCCCACAGACTCCACAAGCAAAACAAGGCGGTATCCAAACTTGTGTGTAATGCTTCACTTTTGAGCGACCGTGCTGGAACCATATTTAGTGAGCTCTTAAAATAACACTCGACATGCATCTCCTGGAAGAACAGCTTACATATTAAATATTAGGCCCATCATAAAAATTCCGATATGACACCCTTGAAAATGGAGGACTAGTACTCTTTTCTGTCTGAACACGTTGCAGAACTTCTTCTATTTAAGGATACTAGTGAAACTAGGCCCAAAAATATCTTATTACTAACTCACCAGCTGTCAAGATGAAAAAGATGTTGAAGCATAAAAGAGTTACTGTCCTCCTGCACCAATCAGACATGTAGAGACCCCCTCTGCAATACAAGCTCCATTGACCTATCATCTGGGCCAGGGAGCTGAGGTGCTTAACTACCTAATCAGAAACACAACCCTGTGAGAGACAAGCCTGTTCAAGAGGACCAAAGAATAACAATTATGAAATAACCTTAAACAGATGTCCACATCTATATGAACGGCTTGGGGGCTGCTTGAACATTAATAGGGTGGTGGTGGTGGGGGGGTCTTTCATTATGTTCGTCAAGCCAAAACAGAATGCACCAAGGACAAGAGTTCTCTACTGGTCATCAACGTCTGGTGCCTTGACATATTTCCACCAAATCTACCCAATGAATTGTAGACAAAATCTAGAGTTGCAGTCTCAGTTTCAGGCCCATTGATTGGTGGTTTATTTGAGGCGGACCATTATGCTCAATTGTTTTTGTATATTAATAGAAAACAAACTGTCACCCATTTCCTCCCCTGTAAATAGGGTACCACTTTACTTGAGGGGACATGAAAAATGTAGTAGTACACACTGAGTTAATGTATGTGGAGTGGTGGTTCTGAAGGTGTCCAGCAATTGGAAGGTTGCTGGTTCAAATGCCAAGAGTCTGTTGGGCCCTTAAGCAAGGCCCTTAATTTGTATTTGCTTTGTCCTGGGTATGACGTTAATCTACATCCAGCCCTGCAAGCAGGTCCTCCAATTTAGGGGGAAAATTTGGGGGTTGGCACTCCAGCCACTGGAAAAAACTCACACTGTTCCATTTGGATTAGTGCGGTGCTGAGGTATCGCCCACGGCACTCGGGATCTCATTCCTGAGGTAGTTTATTGTGTGGTGGGTGCAACAACGTGCTGTCATCAGCACGTTCCTTACCTCCCAGGTTCATTCATCATTAATCAATCATGACATTTCATAGGGAAACCTATATTAGTTCATGATTTGTTCTTGAGTAGTAAATGAGTTAATTTTTCCCCCTCAAGTGCTGACCATCATTAACTAATTAGTTAATTGTTAACTAATATAGTGCCTGAATGCAACAAACGAACAGTCATCATTTATTAATGATGAACAAGCATGGAACCAGTACATAACTAACATGGGATCAGTATGTAACTAACACTTAGTTACTGGTTAATTAATGCATTAAGTAAGCATGTACTGCTACATTATTCATGTCTGCTCAAGTAAAGTAAATTGTCGGATCTTATGTAGTTTTGAAAGCTGGGATGACTGTGGGTTATTTAGAGGAGGCTTACTCTGTTTAGTAAGACGTGCTGTTTTTTCCGGTGTGTTTATGGAAGGAAATCATTAAAATATAAATCCTTTATAAAAGGGAACGGATGGACTGCATATCATCGCAATAAATATTGTTTCTTTTTATTGGTTTTTATTGGCTTGAGTTACTCTGAGGCTAAGTATGTGGGGAATATATACACACGTTATACTTAAATTTATTTTTCTTTTGCAGTTGTTGCACATACTGACAGGTTTATATGTGTGGATTTGTGCACACGTTGTTTGGAATGGTAATAGAAAGTGTGTTATGGTGTCAGAAGTGGGACTATAGCCTCATATCCAGTGGTAAACGTCATTTTTAGCTCATATTAACGAATGATTGGAGGAGACTATAACCAAGGGTATGGAATCCGAGCCAAAGCACATCTTTGGGAACTTGATAAAAGACCCAGAATTTCTGTGATATAGGTTACGGTACAAACAGTATCTGATACAGGCCACAACACTGCTAGGATGAATTCATTAGTGTTGGGAGCAGTCTTGGTATTGAGCAAGCACTTGACCGAACTGACAGGGAGAAGATCCAGAAATATTGCCAGGAAGCTTGTTCTTCTGCTCTTTCTGGTTTCATTTTCCAAGAAAGTCTAATAAGTTTTCAAAAAAAAAAAAATGTTACACAGCTAAGCTGTGGGCCAGCAAGGTCAGACAGGAAGACTGCGTAGAAAAAAAAACAGATCCAACAAGGGTAGTTTCCCATCATGCTTTGCTGCATGGCATTCTTTCATGCTAGGAGAAGAGTTATCCATACATGTATGGCCTTGTTGTTGTAACATTATGATATTATAGAACAGTATTTCTTTTTTATTTAATAGCATGCTGACTTTGGTCGAAACTCATGAACAAATCTGTGTGAACCATTTGACCAATTAGGAAAGAGGGAACAAATTCTTTAAGTTTTGATGGACAATCACTAGACTGCCAGTGATGGTTACCTCAGAAAATATGTCCAGGGGGTTTTATGAGACCCCTTGGTGTAGCTGCACCACTGGTGAGTGATTTCGTGGTTGTTATGTGGAGTTCCTTTCGGCACTCACTTGTTAACAGAACAACCTGTTGGATCCAGTTGTCCGTCAGCCCCCCTTGTGTTTATGTTGCTGCCACAGTCTGGGTTTCAGGAAATGGAGAAACGTGATTCGTTGAGTCTCATCCGTGGGGACCAATAACAGCTGAGGATGATAGATGGCAGATAAACCTTAAGAGTGTCTGGGGAGTACGGGGGGTTGCATTGCGCATTAGTGGAGTCGTTCACACCACTCTATCTGACCACAGTCAATCTGCGATTCATCCTGCCATATGTCTGCACCAAATCCTTCTTCTGAACGCACTAAGCAAAAATTTTGTGGGAGCTTTTCTCTCTGCTGCTGTTTTCACTGAAATACACACTGTTTCCCTGGTTATAATCTGCAAAGAGTGCATGTCCATGATTTAGACTTGTTGACGCTATCTTCCAGTTAAGATTAGAGCGGCTGTCAGCTATGTTGGAAGCGTCAAAGATGGCTCCACCCATAATTGGTTCTACACAATGGAAAATGTAACATCTGTGGCATTATAAGACATAGAAATATGTATTCAAATCAGTTGTGTACATTTCCTGACTCTTTTTCGACAATTCTGCGATCATCAAAAATTGTCCAATACATTCATTTATTTTCCATACTCGCTTGTCCTACGCAGGGCTGTCGGGGTCCAGAGCCTATCCTGGAAGCAATGGGCACAAGGAATAACGCCAGGATAGGGTGCCAACCCATTGCAAGGCACACACACACACACACACCATTCACACCTATGGACAATTTGGCAGCTGCAATTCACCTTATCATGTTTTTGGAGTGTGGGGGGACAATCAATGAACCGGGAGAAACCCCCAGGACGACACAGGGAGACCATGCAAACTCCACATCCATCAAGCCAGAGTGGGAACTTGAAGCCTGGTTGACAATACAATGCTATGATAAGAAAAGCCCCAGAGGTGTGAGGGAACCTTGCTAACCACTGAACCACCTTGTCGCCTCTGAAGAGATGATGTTTCCAGAATTCTGCTGGATTGTCCATTGTGACATATCCCTCCTGTCTGCAGGAGGATGTCTCTTTTCCAGTTTGGTGTCAGTAAGACGAACCGAGCCAGGCTCAAGTCTGTGTAAGGCTCGTCTTACCCAGTGCACGCGAGTGTTTGTGATCATCCTCCTCCTCGCGTACCACCGGGAACATCTTCCCACCCGCATTCTGGAGAATCTGGGAAGCATCTAGAGATGTCTCTGGGTTGGCACCATTCTCAGAAACCGCTGGCTTGAAGTGAGCAGAGATTTCTTAGTCACTGTTTCATCAACAATGTGCAAGCTTTTAAAAATCTTAAATGTTTACCCCCTTAGCAACAAAGTCCACTGATGAAGATCTGGGTGGACTGTTCAATAGCAGAAGTGACATTAGAGTCTAAAAGCAAATCAGAACATTTCCATGTACGTAAAGCTTATATTTTATTTTCATTGTTAAGCTATAACTATAAAGGTAAGATATAATCAGTGCTGGGCTTCATGGTTAAGCTGGCAGGTCACTGTTAAGGTGAGAAACTTCATTAGATCTCAGCCTAAAGTATATTCTGCTGTGAAATCCCAGAGCTGACATTTGCAGAGCATTTTTTCAGAACTCACCCAGTCCACTGGGTACATTTTTTGAGAACCTTTCTGTGGAGTTTGTGAGTGAGTTTGGGAAATTTAACGAAAGTTCTTCACTGGATTACATAAGGACTGAGTGAGTTTTGGTTCCCAGCACTCAACATGTGGTAAGGAAGCCTGACTTTAGGTCATTGGCGGTCTCATCTCAAACACAACTTTTCTCTTCATTTGTTACTTTAAACCCGATACCATGATGTTGACTCAGTACCCTATTTTACGGGAACAATATGACCCAAGTGTCCTGATTTCTGTCCCTTGAGCATCACCATGCTTGAAGCTGAACACAACCCTAAAAGCTAAAATGAGTGCTCCAGTACATTAACCAGAGGGGCGCGCATTTGGACCTGGCACTCATCAAATGAATGGTTCTAAATTTCAGAAAAAGAAATCCCCCACAGCCAGGACACTTTGCTCTTGGTGGTCTGTGTCCCTTGAGCAATCTGTTGGGCCTCATGGTCAAGCTGTCAGGTCAGTGTTAAAGTCAGGAACTACACCAGATCTCTGCCTGAAAAGAGAGTGAGGACAAGCAGGACAAGTGTGTTCATGATAGTAGGTAAACCACACAGAGACTCTGCAAAAGAAATGAAAAGAAGGGAGGATTGAAAGATCAAACCAAGATCCAATGCCTGGTTCAGAAATGAAAGAGGAACTTTTGGGAGACATTTTTGAACAACCTTTCAACGCTCTGTTTATAAAGTGTGTCTGCAAGACTTTTAGGAACCCTTCCTGAAGAACCTTTATCCGTCCGTTTCTAAGGTGCTTCCCTACTACTTACGTGTTTCTGCTGAGACAGTATTGAATCAGTTCTTAGTTCTGGTTGACGTCAGCGCGCTAGAGGCTGACAATTTTCCAGGAATCCCAGGGGATGGGAGTCGAGGGATTTGGACAGGACAGCAAAAAAAGTCAACAGGAGTACCGGGATTAATTCTTCCCGGATTGGGACAGGCCCGGATGTTTTTAACTCTGTTGCAGGACTGGGACAGGATGGGGATCTTCTTGTATGACTGGGACGGGGCAGGAGTGAAAATCCACTTCTGTGTCACCCTCTACTGCATACTTGTGGAGATGCTGACTAAGGTAAGCACTCCATAAGTTCCCGGACATGACACACGCCGCACGTTCTCTAAATCCCCGTAAAATTTACGGCCCTCCAAGTGGTTGAAGGACCCCAAAACTCATTATTCTTCCCCGATTATTTTCTCTTGGCAAAGGTACCCTTGTCTGTTCTATATCATCTTAAAGTGAAATGAAGGAAATGAGGGACTATTTATTGTCGGATGTTCTTGCCGTCTGGTCTCAAGAAACCAGAGAATGTGCCCTGTGATTAAATTGTCAGGGCTGCCAGCTCATCGAGGCCGAGGAAAGAAACAAAACCTTTATTAAACTGTCATCATCTAATGGATGACAAAAGAACATGTGGATAAAGTATGGAGGAGCTCTGTGTTTACAGGCAAGGAGAATGTTTGTCAGCCTGTGCTGATCATGGCATGAAAATATGTATCAATAACATACACACAGTAAGATACAATATATCTGCCTCGGTTTCCATCTAAAGTTTGTTGACTTGTGTGTTTTGTGGATCCTGCTAGAACGTTCGCAAATTACTAAAATGAAAAGCTTGACATGCTAAAGTATAACTGAGATACACGTTCCCAAAACTTACTCAGTCCATGGGATTTGTGGACGAGTTAGTAAATAAGTCCCATTTCTGCAAACTTAGTGAATTTTGGGAAATGTAACGAAAATGCTTCACCGGATTACATGGGGACTGAGTGAGTTTTGCTTCCCAATACTGTAACTTGATGAGGAAGCCTGACTTTAGGTCTCATCTCAAAAACAACAAAAAGTGGACTGAGTCAGATTTGGAAATTTGTTTTCAATATTAGAGTGTTTCATACATATTGGTCGTAAATAATTCACTATTTGTGTTACCATTACCATGCTATGCTGTTCGAGGGAAAATTTCAGAAAGAATTCAGTTGTAAGTGAAGGAAGTTTTGGAATTTAGATATCAAAAAATATCTGCTGGAGCTCCTAAATGCAGTTACTACATGCCCTCAACGTGCTCACAGTGAGTGGGATTATTGTGGGCTGTCCCCAGATTCTTTGAGCCGCTTCCTATTGGCTACTTGATTGATTGACACTGAGGTGACTGACAGCACACAATAATCCCATTCGCTGTGAGACTGAAGCCTCATTTCACCCACTGCTTGTATCATTAGGGCCCATTTCAAATGCAATGTATGACTCCCACGCGTCTGTCTGTTGTTAATGAGTCTTGAGGCATATTTGAAATGTACTATGTTTTATTGCTCAACACAAACCAGGGGAAATGAGTGAGGCGCACAAACACCACGCATTGCCTTATAACTCTGGCATGGTGAGAAGGTCCTGGCTCATATGAAGAGCACAGTCAACATCTCTGCGGACCCCCTACAAGATTTCTCACTTTGTCTCTTTACATAATAAGACCCCTAAACAATTCCAAGATACACAGTCAAGAATAATAAATCAAGCTTAAATTTAAGATTCAATTGACCGAAGAAAGAAACCTTTTTGTGCCAAATGTTGATAATGAGTTTGAAAATATTTTTGTTTCAGGTCTTACTATAGCTCAGGGTATTAGACATATTACCCTCAAAAAGGCCCCGAATTGAAAGTACCTTATTTAAACAGCCATGAAAAGGCCCACCTTAGAGTGTAAATCTCTAATAGCCCATTTTGAGGGGCGTAAAAAAGACAATAATTGGTCCACATCACCCCTTCCACTTGAAAGGTTTAATTCACAGGCTTCTTTGTGTTTAATGTAGCTTTGAGAAAGTGAAATACGTAATTAGCTGCTAACATATTAACAACACCTTTTCCAGCCAAATTCGTCCACCCACACTGCAAGCAAATTGCTTATAGAGACCTCCCAGAGTCTCATCTAACAAGGCCGGCCAACCTTATAAAACTTTAAATTGGTTCTGGAGAGAACGTTTTGGGCCTAGAAGTTCTAAGACCTGGGTTCCCTGGGGCATGTGTTTTGCCTCTCAGCAGCCAGACAGCACTAGCTGTGATACAGCAACACAGTGGGAGGGATACTCGCCTCCCCAGAACATGCCGGAAGGTATCTCCCTGGCAAACAGCTCAATGAACCGACAGATCTTCTTCCTTATTGCACATATTTTTCACATCCAGATTTTTTGGTAGATGCACCATATTTGCATGTTTGCTTGCTGACCCATGTTGCTTCAAGAAATGGTTCTGGGAGCCAATAGGGGTTTCTCGCTCAGCCGGACCAAGAAAAATGCCCCATTTTAGGTGATAATGAAGACTGACACCATTTTGATGTGACTCATCGTTTAAAGGTTAAAGTTACTTTGGCCCTTATAGAAAAAAGTACAAGCATTCATTTTGGTGCTGAATTCCCTTCCCTGTTCCATCTGGAATGTCTGTGGCTCAGAGGGTTACGATGCTGTGTCCATTATCTAGGGAAATCCCTCAGAAGGTTCTAGTTGCTCTAGTTGAATAATTGAGAAATGAAATCCTTATCCTGGCATAGAAGGGCTGCGGTGGGTGGTGTGTCGGGTTCTCATACCCAGATTCCCAATTGGACCTGTGTAAGGAAATGTTTCTAGGGACATACTTCCACCAAAGCCTGTACGTCTGGTCTGTGTTATGGATGTGCTGCCTTGGTGCCATTAGAACAAAACAGAAACAAGGAGCAAAAGGAAACAAGGGGATGGATTTATTTCATACAGTATATAGTCTAGAGGCAAGCTGTGAAAAGGGGCAGCTGTGTAGGAGATAGACAGTGGGGGGACTGAATCTTCACGTGTGTGGACCAGCGAGGAGCCAACACTGACCACAAAGGTGCTGCTCAGGGCATACGGACATGGGGCCAGGGCATTCTGCAGGCATGCCAATTTTCAGGAGAGGGAAAGGAGTTTGTTCAGTAGTCTGACTGCAGGATGTCTCATTTTAATGAAAATAAAATTAAGTTTCCATGTGCGTCAACGTAAATGTACAATGAAATGCTTCTTTTCACATAACCAATCTTGCTCTCCGTGGAGGCTCACACACATATATACAGCCCAAAGTGAATCTTACGGGGAGCACAGGGTCAGGCCATTTACCCGGCACCGCCAGAGACACAGCTATCAGAGACGACCCTCTGATCACAGGCACAGAGGCCTTGGACCTTGTTTGGCTTCTCATTTTATATTTGTTGAACTTATGAGACAAAATGCAATAGTGGCAGATTATTCACAGGATTTTATATATGAGGCATGTTGCCCAAAAACTGAGAAAATGAACGCCTTTGTGTCTTTCTGGGTATGCATGCTTTGTGTGTGTGTGCATGTTCAGGAAAGGTCAGAAAAAATATTCTGTACAGTGTCTTTATGAACCTGAATCACTCGCTGATTTTGCAGGATGTAAAGCACTAATACTTAGGTTTTTTTTTTTTACTGGTAGCACACCCATTGTGGCCAGTGTCTCATGCCTAATGGCGGTAATGGTGTTTGGCGGCTGCGACGGTTAAGGCCCGCTCTCATTCCTTTGGCCATGGGAAGGACTCCAAAGGCATGCTTATCCACAGACGGGTTTTTACACCTGGGCAGAAGCTTAATCCAACCATGAATATATGACACCATAGCCCTGGTTTGCAGATCTTACATTATGAGCTACGTAACACACCTTCAGCTACTTGTACTACATGGCGGAAGATAAAATTATGAAGCTTACTGACTGGTCCTCTGGGAGCATTTATACGTTTGAGTATGGAGCGGTCTATAGACATAAAAAGGGTTCTGGAATGTGTTTAGGCAAGAACCCTCCCAATCTGAGTGCGTTTATCCCCCAAATTGACCTGGACCACCCTATTTGGCAGCACTTAAGGATGAACAAATAAACTTCTGGAACAGAAGAGACACACGGGCACGCAACTGATTTTTCTAATTGTCAGTGAGAAACAGAATTGTAAATGGACTAATAAACCTAATCAAACATGGCAATTAAAGCACAGGCGGTTTTCAGGGGAAAAAATTTCTTCCAAATTGTAAACATTATGAAAGCCTGCTGTGGTATTGCAACTCTAATTGAGGTAGCTGTTATGACAAATTTACATAAATACTGTCATTTTGTTCTTCTAGGTCATAACTAAAAACTTTTAAAGCACATTTCAAGACTCGATTTAGAGCCCAAGGATAAAATAGATTAAATGATCAAGGGGACAGAGTGACAAATATATTTAGAAGCTAATCAATGGATTCAAAGCTTTGTAAGTCCCATTTACCAGCCTTTACTTTACCTAAGAGATGAGGAGACATGGAGACAAGAAACAGCTGATGTTATTTACTCAGATGAGAGCAATTAACCTTCGTTGTGATTTCATAGACCTGACCTTGGCACTCCTGCAATGGGGTTGCCAAAAATAATAAATACAAAAAAACGCTACAACATGTAGTCCCTGGCCAGATTTGTTTTATATTACTGGCTATGCATTAAAAAAATTAAAAACACAATAAAAATAATTGCGCAGAGAAAGCCAGGACACAGCTGTATAAAATCAAAGGAGAAATCGACCTAACTACACTTTCAGAGTGCATGAATAACTGGGGTGGGATTCATCTGTCTTGAATCTTTCCCAAAACTTTACCATAATGATTATGGGCTGAGATATTGCATTTACTCAGTGTCATCCACCAATGTAATTACAGATGTGTCAGTACCTTAGCTATGCTTAGAAACACACTACAGCTCTTACTGCATATGTTGGTAGACCTCCTAGTGCTAATTAATTGAAACAAACTGATTTTTTTCGCTTTGATTCTCATGTTTTTATGCAGGAAAGCCATTTTGCATTTATTTATTTTTGTTGTACATGTACAGACGCTCCTCTGCTTACAAACGAGATACATTCTGAACGGCCGTTCACAACTTGAAATGTTCGTATACACAAGTACTAAGAACTACTGTAGGATGCTGGGAGTACGCACGCTATGCTCTTGCGCGGTGGGAGTAGCGGCCAGAAGTCATACTAGGCGAAACTGGCACGCTGAAAAAAAAGTTGATGTTGCGGACAGGAAACGGGAGCCCAATGAACACAATTTGGACTTACAGTCCTCTTCGTTCCTATGTCTGAAAGTTCGTAAGTTGAAAGTTCTTAAGTAGAGGGCTGTCTGTAGTTGGAAATGGATATTTTATCGTTGTTGGTCAATCAGATGATGCAGTAATTACATCAGCCAAGATTGCATGGGCCAAATTTTGGTTAGTGAAGTTATGGTTTAAGCTGCTCGTTAGTTGTGATCCTGTCGTTATGCAAGATGGGCGTAACTCCCAGAAAGCGCACGAAGATCGTGACCCTACATGAACACACAGACCACACCTACAGGGACATAGCATGAACGTAGATATCAGTCTGGCAACTGTCAGCCAGGTGATCAAAAACGTTGCTCACAAGCTGAGGAGGTCATATTATGCATTATTGTGAGTATATTAGTGTGATTCATAATAACAATTAGAAGCATTTTTTTTCCAATTCCTTCAAAATTTGTTTAAATTAATTTGCACAAGGATGTACAATACATTCCAATACCGCCTCATCCCTCAACAGCAAACCACCCAATGTGTCCCTCACCTGGTAGTATTAAACTGAAACATCATTCCATGGATTTCTATGCACTTAAATGCTTAACCGACGGTGCACAGTGAGGGATTCAAATCTAAATTTTGATGCCAGCTTCTCTAATGTTGCCTAACCACAATTTGTTGGGTCCATAGAATACAGGGTGCTGGAGATTGTTATAGTCATCCGATGCTATAAAATGCATGCTGAAAGCAATATGGTGACATTAAGTAATATGTATGGCTTTCATTTTTAATATTGAAGGGCTGTAAAAATTATGGCGCTGCTCAAAACTTTATCGTCAACTGCGCAATGGTACCTGATGCTTTTTAGCCGCAACGGTGTCATAAAACAGCTTGGCAGTGCTGTGCATACAGTGAGCCCGTCTTGGCAGAGACCTAAACAGTGACCGTAAGTGATGTGAACCGGATGTCAGCCGTCTGTTTACCCAAACCAGAAGTAACAATGCAGTCCTGACACTAGAGTGTCAGCATGACACTCAGCAGACTGCCTATCTGTAAGCATTGCTCCAGTTTGATTCCACTTATAAAAACTATAAAAGCCAGATAGAAATGAATTGCTTCATATCGCTTGGGGAATTGTGTAATTGGGTTGATTGCTTGGAAGTTTGTCTGGGCACATCCCACTGTATTTTTATGAGTGCTATTGTTTGAAGAAGACATTTGCTGCAGCCGTATGGGTTGATGCATAGAGTTCATGGTCCTGGACTTTCAAAGGGAGCTTTGCTCAGCTGGTCCCTGTGGAGGGCAGTGACCACAGAATCTTCTTAGCCAGAAAACTGGCTGAGCGAGTGTGAGCTAATGAGACTCCACTCTTCCTCATGGATGGATAAGTACCAAGGCTCCTTGAATCCCAACCTAATCCCGCAACAATTCTTAGTGGGAACAAATTACCCACATGCAGCTGTCATTGTTTTTTCTTACTCTGGCCTGTTTGGCCAGAATTATTATACATTCTTATGACCAAAGAACATTTTTCTGGAGG
>JAODLD010000044.1:17883453-17931730 GCA_026781065.1 Mormyrops boulengeri | reverse complement strand
CCCCCCCCCCCCCCCCCCCCCCCCCCCCCCCCCCCCCCCCCCCCCCCCCCCCCCCCCCCCCCCCCCCCCCAACCCCCGACACGAGAGGGCCGGGGGGGGCAGAATCCAACACAATTAGCAAATTTCCCAGCTCAGACACATCTTAATCAGCTAATTACCAGGTTTATTAGGTGTGTTTGAACAGGGAGATATGCAAACTGTCTTGGATTTTGGCCCTCCTGGATCAGAATTGTTTTGGATTCTGGCCCTCCAGGACCAGAAGGGGAACCCTACTGTAATCTATGCATGTCCCTGTGGCTTTCCATAGAAACTTCTGGCAGATTTGCAAAACTGCACGGCAAGTTTACAATAAAAAGTCTAAGCTGCCCTGTTTGCATTGTGTCACAGATCCAATTCTGGAGCAGAGTTTTGAGAGTTTCAAAATTAGAGGGAGAAGATAGTTTAAAATGAAAAACATATGGTAAAGCTTTACATTAACTGCACTTTCATAAGGCATTGATGGAGCATTCATAAGCAGCATGTACAGTACGTATACCTTACTATCCTAACATACTTTAACAGCTTTAATATACATGAACCCTCTTCCCCGGGGCCCCCTCCCAGTGTGACATGTCTGGAACACCTCACCAGGGAGGCGTCCAGGAGGCATCCTGACCAGATGCCCGAACCACCTCATCTGGCTCCTCTCGATGCGGAGGAGCAGTGGATCTACTCTGAGTCCCTCCCAAATGACTGAGCTTCTCATCTCTTAACGGAGAGCCCAGCCACCCTGTGGAGGAAACCCATTTTGGCCACTTGTATTCATGACCTTGTTCTTTCGGTCCTACCAACAGCTCATGACCATAGGTGAGGATAGGAACGTAGATCGACTGGTGCCGATCCGCCTGTTGACCTCCTGTTCCATCTTTCCCTCACTCGTGAACAAGACCCTGAGATACTTAAACTCCTCCACTTGAGGAAGGACTCCCTCCCCAACCTGGAGAGAGTACTCCACCCTTTTCCCGGCTTAGGCCCATGGTCTCGGATTTGGAGGTGCTGATTTTCATCCCAGCTGCTTCACACTCAGCTGCGAACTGCTCCAGAGAGAGCCAAAGGTCACGGTCCGATGAAGCCAACAGGACCACATCATCTGCAAAAAGCAGAGAACTAATCCTGAGGTCACCAAACCGGACACCCTCAACACCCTGGCTGCGCCTAGAAATTCTGCCCATGAAAATTATGAACAGATTCGGTGACAAAAGGCAGCCTAGCCAGGGGGCAATAAGTATGCTCACCTCTGCTCGGCCCCTCTCCCCGTGAGCAACTCCAGAGTCGAATAGGGTCCAACCGCCCTCAAGGAGACTGGTTCCAGAGCCCAAGCCGTGCGTCGAGGTGAGCCTGACTATATCTAGTCGGTACCTCACAACCTCGCGCACCAGCTCAGGCTCCTTCCCCGCCAGAGAGATGACATTCCATGTCCCTAGAGCTAGCTTCTGCAGCTGAGGATCGGACCGCCAAGGTCCCCACCTTTGGCCACTGCCCAACTCACACTGCACTCTCCTACAGGTGGTAAGCCCATTGGAGGGAGGACCCACGTGCCTTCTTCGAGCTGTGCCCGACCAGGCCCCATGGGTGCAGGACTGGCCAACAGGCGCTTGTCATCGAGCCCCACCCCCAGGCCTGGTTCCAGGGGGGGGGGCCCAGTGACCCACATATGGGCGAGGGAAAATGTGAATCCATGATATTTTTCTTCATAAGGGGTCTAATGAGCCGCACTTCGTCTGGTTCCTCACCCAGGCCTTGGGTGATCAAGGGACATAAAGCCCCAGGCAACTCCTCGGATCATTGGAAGACGCAAAGCCCTCCACCACGATAAGGTGTCGGCTCCAGGATTTGATATTAAGTTTATCATCATATAATGCTTGTTATTAATGTTTATTAAAGCTGTTAAGGTATGTTAGGACGTTAAGGTATACTTACACCCTGCTTATGAATGTTCTATGAATGCAATATGAAGGTGCACTGAATGTTCTATGAATGCATAATGAATGCATTATGAAGGTGCACTGAATGTTGTATGAATGTATAATGAATGCATTGTAAAGGTGCAGTTAATGTAAAGTGTTACCAAACAAACAAATAAATAAAAAGCACATGCCCTTTTAAAAAAGTTACTAATGCAGTCTGTTTGGCATTACTGATATAGTTTTATGAGATTTATTTGTGGCAGTGACCTAAGGAGTATGTGTCACTATCATCAAGTCAAAACACTTTTTAAAATTATTCTGTGATGCTGAACATGAAGTTGGTTCTATTTATTTTCAACATATAGTGACTGAAAACCAATAAAATATATACTTGATGTACAGGGATTTGTTACAAACAAGGTATTCGCTGAGCAACTGCATTCATTGTAGCATCTGCAAAACCCAAAAGCTCATAAAATTTCTGTATTGTCTGCAGTGAGAGCTGCTGTGGTTTTGTGCAAATGCTTAATAACACTTGGCCCCGGTTTTGTACGCAAGTTGTATTCGCAAACGTTTTTGTCCTTCTTTTTAGAAAAGCAAAACATTCAAAGCCCTTCCCAACTTATATTTGTTTTCATCCGTTTATGAAAAACCTTACCCACAGAGCTGATGCCAGCCTCATTAATCCCCCTCTCTGTTGTTCCTCTCAGCTGAGGAGGCTCTGCAGGAAGGATATAAAAGCCTGTGGTCTGCTGTTACAGCAGAAAAAAAATGCACAAATTAAGTCAAAATGTTTGTATGGGATCCAGTCATATGTCCTCAGTTACTAAGGAAATGCGGGAGAGTGCAGAGTCATCGTGAAAATTACTGTCAGGAAACAGAATCGTTTATCTCTTTTGGTTGCTGTCTCCGCAAAACCCTACAATCAAAAACTAAAGTGAGTAAAAGAGAGTAAAAATCCAGACCAAGATTTTGCTTTAACCAACCACTTGAGTGCTCTGTGACTGTGACTCTTTATACTCAACCGGTCGGTTGAACCAAAATCTTGGTCTGGATTTTTTCTCTCTTGACCTGAATTATCCACCTCTGTCCTCCACTCACCCACTGCGTGTTATTTACAGCACTGAAAGAGACAATAACGTTGTGTAGGTACACTGAATGATAACTCAACGATAAGAAATGTCAGTCCGGCCTTGGCCCAGACCTGTGACATTTGGACCCAGCCCAAGCCCGAATATTAACGAAATTTCTCAGCCTGACTTAATCCCAATGGCACCTATCACATTGTGGTACTTCATAGGCTCAAACACGCAAACTCACATTCAATAAACACACAGATTACACACAAATGCAATGTTCTGAAAGCAGAGCTATGCAATTAGCATCTTAGCACAATAAATACAAAAAAGGTAGTGACAATACAGTGAGCCCGAGTCCAAACCAAACTGAGCAATGCATGAAAAAACTGGCCTGAGCCCAGCCCGAATCTGCCAGTGGGTCTGGGCCCTGTCAGTTTCACTCAGGCTTGGAGAACCATAGGATGCACACGGACACGCCCCTTTTACCTCATTTCCTCTGTTGAATGACAGAGCTGCATATTTAAATACATGCTTTTCCTTGGATTTATTGAGTCAGATTATAAAATGAAGTCTCCTCACTCCATCAGGCAAATGATAATCCATCATTTATGGCTCTTTGTGTTTGGTCACCAGCATTAGAAGCTTCGCTTTGCCAGATACCTTAAGGCTATATGGCTTAGAATAATAAAAAGAAAGCAAAATTAAGGGGAACAACAAAATGAAAGAATGTAACTACTGCCTTGATCTCGATAACAGTTTTATGGACATCTCCTGAAAGCAGGGCTTGTTCCAGAGAGCTGTTCACCTGCAGCTCCAGTCGTCTAGTATTGATGTAACAGATTTTCATGTCTTGCTTATTGCCATTCCCAGGGCTGATTCAATCTACAGGCACCGTGCATATCACCTGTTTTATTTACGCTCATACCTCAATGCTACACTACGGCAAAAGATAATCTGTAGTTCTGCTCAGGTCATGTTAGAAATTTTCTAAAGACATTTAATTAAGGTCGATCAGTACTGTCTAAAGACAGGCCGCTCCTGGTCTTGGGAAGCAAAACTCTACAGGGTTTGACACTCTTAATACGTCAACTGTCTTATGCCTGGTGATCTATCAAACATCACTTCCTGGTAAGAAAGTGGCTTTATTCAGCAAACAGAGGCTTGTTTGAAATGTGTGATGAAATCCAGCAGAGTCCAGTTGTGTTCAGTCCCTTTTACACTCCCAGTCAAGAATTTGTCTTTTAAACTTTCTATGTGTTAAGGGACTGTCCTCGGCACCTCTGAGAGATGGGGACAACTCAGCTGTATTGGTGCCATGTCACCACCCAAATCACCACCTATGCCTCCCAAAAAACACCCAAAAATGTGGAAGCACAGGTGATGTGCTTCCGGGAAAGTTGGCACCAGATTGGGGCTCCTCCTTCAGACATGAGCCCCCTCCCCAGGCCATCCTGGTGACACCCCTGCTCCCCACCCACGTCTCCCCGTCACTGCAACAAGTCAGCAAACATCCTCATCTGAAACCAGTTTAGAGTAATATGCTCTTCCATTTAGGGAATAGTCTAAAAGGGCAGGAGTCTAACAGTATAACAGCATGAAATGAAATTCTTATGGAAACTGAAATGCAACGTTTGATTGTTAAGCAATAACCCAAAGAAATCAAAGACACCAGGCGAGTGGTCAATTTGTGCGGGATGAACACAGCTGGCGCCCCCCCCCCACCCCCGATTTTGCTTTACCTCACAGGGTGATGGGAACACAGCAAGGGCACGATGCTGCATAGGGTGAGATCTGGGGATCGTGCCCATCAGGAGCTGACCGGTTATGGGCAACATGCTGGTCACTCTTGTCTGGTTGTCTGGTTTTGAACTTGTATTAGCAAAACTCAAGGAGTAGAGCAGACTGCTGTTTGTGGGAAAGATGGATGGGTTCTGCAGGTAATAAAGGACTAATTGGAAGTCAAACATACACATCTGCATAAATATACAATATTATATGGAGTATGCATTTATCTGTGTATATACTATACTGCAGGCATGCACTTTCACGGATTTATGCATACATTTGCATATGTGTTGTTTACCTCAAAGTACTATAAAACGAGCAGTTTGGCTTGAATATACAATAGAAGGGCAAATTTCCAAAATTGACACAGGATACATTTTCAAGAAAATTTCTGTGAAATTTAACAAAGGATCTTTGTTGGGTTACATGAGGACTGAGTGAATGTGTGTCCCCAGTACGATAACATATGATGAGAAGGCCTGAATCTCAAAAACATCAACAAATGCAGTTTTAGGAATTTGCTGTTTAATTTGGCGTGCATATACAGCTGCACACTGCAGTGAAAGAAGTAACGAGATCATTTGATTAATTCTGGAATGACTCGTTTTGATGATTTACCCATGTAAATAAAAAATACTGTTTAAAAAGCTACTTTCATGCCAGAATAATCATTTATGTATAAATGATTCAGAACATCGACCCCTCAGACTGTTTAAAGGTGAACGTGATAAATGTGTGTTCCCATGCTGCTGAAAATAAATTGCCAACAGAGGAAATAGATAAACTAATGGATAACGTTATCATTAACATAATTCTCACAGGTCTGCATAAACCACAATCTTTTAAATAAAGGCAGATACACAGAGTTGATGCATTCCACTTCTGTCAGTGGGAAACCCATGGGTCAGCAAATCCTAGGGTCTGGCTACACTTCCGTCTAATATTGCACAGGGGATCCGACATTTCACTGGGTGCATGTTTTGGTTGTGCATACTTTAATTCTCTCTGTGGCCGCTAAAACTGTGCTAAATGAGCTCCTGAGTGCTGGATATACTGGGGACTTGAGATGTATGTCTTGTGATCTGGCTGAGCTGTGTCATAATGTCTTTCAATATTTCTTTTATCACATTTTGTCTATGGATTACGGTAAGGAAGGTCACCCTACCTTCTGCCTTGTTCAAAGTGGTCTAAATGTTGTTTACGCCCACAATGCCGCAGTGTGACATTTTCATGTTTGTTAGCCTTCAAATTATAATCAGGATGGATGTCTTGCTTAGTTCATATCACCTAGATTTTAAAGAGAGTAACGCTACAGTATTTGACCAAAGGTATGTGGACACCAGCCTGTCCAACATCTCATTCCGAAACCAAGGGCACTGATATCAAGTTGACTGGCCCATTGTGGCTATAATTGCCACTACTCTTCTGGGATGGCTTTCCAAGAGGAGATGGAACATTGCTGTGGCATTTGCTGCTATCCAGGTTTTACGTTGGGAGATCAGGTCTTTCAGTGAGCTTGTGTGGCCGACCACTTTGCAACTTGTTCCCAGATGTTTTGACACAATCAGTTCACTTGTCGTTGGTCAGGGAAGCCGTAATGGGGGTGTCCATATAATGTGTTTGGCTATACCAGCAACTCATGATGCATTATTAATGAATTATCAACATTCTGCAGGATCGAACCGTCTCATAATTTGCAAGGATGGGAAAGAACAGTTTTATTGTTAACTCCTGTAGCTCCCAAGCTAGTGAACCCGCTGCAACAGTAAACAGCACAATTACCAGGCGAGATGCAAAAAGTATTGCATTGCAGAGATCTTACAAGTTAGTTTGCTTGTTAGTTTGATGAGAGCTCTGAGACTTGCTTTCCTTCTAGCATGCCTGAGGAGCACAAATTGCAGCCCCTTTCTCCACAGCATGGTGTGGAGGACTTCAAGATTGGCCACACATCATTCGCTTGCCATTCTTTCGGGCACGCGTGAAGAGCGCTCTCAAATCAGACAGTTAAGTGTATCCAGCACCTCTAAGTTGAATGATATGAAGGATTTCAGGGATCGGTGGTGGTGGTCCCACAGGATGCTGCCTTAAGAGTTTCAGCAGAAGAGCACAGCACGTGGTAACTTGGCATTGCCAAATGGACACCAACAGAGTGAAACGAAGCAAATCAGCGTGAGCCAAACTACAATATCTGTACTGTGACTGGCCACCAGCCATGGCGACTGCAATTCCAACCACGCACACATTTGGGACGTTGATTCCACAAGTGTATGGGCTTAAGTTTAATGTGAGTCATAATATACAATAAAGCAGAAGGAAAATAGCCCTCACCTCAAAGAACATGGAGAGCAGCTGGACATGATCAGTATGACTCACTAAAAATATATGCAGTCAATCAGAATAAATTTTATCGTGGACATGGATGGCTAAAACGTAAGTCTTTGATACTGGTGACATCATGGTACATTTCCATGGTAACAAATACTTATTCAAAAACTCGCTGTTACAGATTTTTGATTTCTTTTGTTTTTTACATTAAGGGGTTAGAATGTACTTCATCTACATCCATCAGTTGCTACCTTCTCTGTAAGCATCTAAGGTTATCTAAAAATCTGGGAGGTTTTATCATCTGAAGTGCCTAAAATGTCTCGTCTCCAAAGATATTGCCTTTACTTTCATTGTACTTGACCAGCCTGAGGCACAAAATGTCCTTATTTATTACCATGGTCAACCATAAAACTCAAATTCATCCAAGAGTGTTTTGAAAATGTCTGGCATGTTTTGTCATGCTAATTGCCCCAAGATCACAGGCTGCACATCGATCCCACAGCAAAGTCACCACTGGATCAGTCCGACCCTGCCTCCTGTTCCCGTAGCCAGACCAAGAAACAAAGAACAAAACAGGAAAACCACATTCTCTTGGGCCTTCCCAATCATGTTCTTCAGTAATTCCCCCAAAAGCTTTGGAGAAGTATTGTTCAAGCAGGCCACCACAATGCACAGGTCCATAAAAATGAGGTCAGTCCATTAATATGGCTTCAGATTTTGGCCTGGCAGAGGTAAATAGCACCTGGACATTAAACGACAGGCTTATACTGCAAAAATGCGTCTGCCAATGGATTTTGTCATATTCCAATTGTTTCATTGCTCAGGATCATCTGTATTCTTTATTTTCAGAGCAGAAAGACCCCATTTGACAGACACCACAGATACAGAATAACTGATTTGGCTTGCAAATGTCACAAAGGCGCGTCTAAAGGGAATACTTAATCAAATTCAATAATATCTTTGCATTTGTTGTTGTTAAAGTAAATTACAAAAAGCAGTTGGCTGGAACACACTAGAACAAAACAAGGTTATATATGCAAAGTGAAAAACATAATTATTATAGAAGATAATATTTACAAGCAACAAATGAACTACCCCACCCTCTAAAACAGCAAAGAAATGTTTCACCAGGAATCAAAATTATTCATCGTCTGTGTTTTACTGAGAATCTGTATCTTATTACAGGAATAATTTGGCCTTGAGTCTGACACAGGAACAACTTGTTTTACGATGAATCAATGGTAAATTGGTTTTGACCTCCCCGTCAACTAGCAGTGCAATCCCTCTGTGGGGGGAAATAATTTTTTCCTCACAGCTTGGAGACGCACGTAGACAAAAACGCCCACAGCTCTTCAGCAGATCCCTTTCACTTGGCTCTGAGTTCAGCATCATTTCCTGGCCTGTGAATCCTTCTCCTGCTAAGTCTTCACTTACAGGACTCTTGCAATCACTCATCAAACTCTGTTTTACATAGCAGACTGAAGTCGACTTCAAAAAACACAAATTCTCACAGAAGTGGCACTGACTCGTGAAAAATCGGCACTTTTGCAGTAAAAGTATCCGTCACATTTAAAAAATTTTATAATCCACCATTCTGAGCCCACCCCATCAATTAATTACTTTCCACAGTTGTCTGGTAAGGCATGCTGACTAAACGGCCAGCACTGTTGTCTCCCAAACCCTTTGGGGGCTTGAATCTCACCTCAGCTCTGCATGTCGGAGTTAGCTTACCCTCCTGGTTTTGCCTGGTGCCAATCAGTCCTATCGTTTCTGAAAATAAAATGTCAGGTAAAGAACAACATATTTAAAAAATAAATAAATGAATACATTTAAGTATATTAAACATAACCTCAGGTGAATTAAATACAAATATGTGTACTAACTGTTAGTGAAGGAGGAACGCTATTTCATTCTCGAATGTAAAAAAGTGCATGATAAAATAACAAGGAACCCTTAATCTTTCACAGTAAAAACGAGGGGATGGAGATAAAACGGAAAACTGAAGGTATGTCTTCTGAAGGTTATGGCTAAATTATGACTGACTAGTAGCTTGTTGCAGATTTACGTTCAGGAAAAAGATGCCTGAAGCAAACATGCATGCCTTAGCGCAGTTCATAGGCACTGCTACGATGGAACAGATGGGACAGGCTTGGGGTTCTGGCTTCCCAACCCAAAGTCACCACCTCCAGATACATTTACCGGACACTGTTATCCAAAGCAATGCATAGCAACAGCCTCTTATTCAGGTAGATCCCCTGGGACTTGAACCCACAACCTTCACATTATTAGAGCAAAGCACTAGAGGGCTCTTCTGATGTTCACTTAAGCCTTGGCGCTTAACCTGAAATACCCAGCCTTGTACACGAGGGGAAATGAGTTGCTCTGGACGAAAATTCAGGAAAAATTAAAAGTATGGACACTGCATGTGTCACACTGTGTTTCAGTTCCAAACAATATATATGAAAAACAATACAAAGGAATCTTGAGAAGAGGGTCTATGCTATTCTTCAATACCGCGGTGCTCCTCACCCAGACATCTGTGGTGTTGGTTATAAGGTCAGTCGTATGCTGCGAAACAGAATCCTGGTGTTTTATGTTTCACAGTCTGACAATTTCTCTCCACATTTTAACAAGATCCTTTCATCCCCCATGAGCCACCGGATGATTCTCGCTCACCATTTGCCTGGGGGTGCTGTGAACAATCTCCGGGGGGGGGGGGGGAACGCAACTTTTCATCCGGCACCATGGGGGCCCGAGTCAGAGTCGGAACATTGCCGTGGCGACGGAAAGATGAGAGAGGAGACCGATGGACCGCTCAGCCGTGGGGGGCCGATCGGGACACAGAGTTATCCATCACCATGAAAATGACACTGAGATGTCCATCTGATCACAAGGTTGCAGGTTTGAATCCTGTCCTTCGTGGAACTGTCACATCTGTTGGACCCTGGACCCTTAACTCTCCAACATTCTGTAGGAGCCCTAAATAAATGGCCTGACCCTGCAGTTAGACCCCAAGCTGCACTCTCATGTGTGCATTAGGTATAACGTTTTACTAATATGTGCAATAATAACCTATAGAAGTTGACCTATAAGCGTGTGTCCGTATGACTCAATGGAGAGCATGATGGGATATGTGATAACTAAAGAATTCTGATGTGCTTGTGAAAATGGCAAAATAACACATCAATAATTAACGGCTGTTTCAATTGCATTTCCCTGCTCCTTCTCGTTTCACCATATAATTCTCTAGGACAGAGGCAAGCGCAACTAAATATACCCTGGGGACAAAACAGTAATGTTTTCTGAAAATAATAGACTCGTTCACCTCATGCATGGCAGTTTAGCAGAACATAAAAACCCCTGGTGATGAAAAGAGCAGATCAGAGCAGCAGAGGTGACACGTTGCTATGTGCCATAATAGCATACAAAACCAGTCAGCCCGCACCCAAGCTTGTAACCACCTGCAAGCCGCGCGCCTCCACTCCCAAGCGCTTTGCTAGCAAATGCCTGAGGATTTGTCATTCGTTCACCATGCAATCGAGCATGACGCGAGGCATCTGTATTTTACAGCGGAGGGCATATATCTACCACTGAGACTGAACGCCGTGCTTTCCAGTCTATCGGGATCGTATTTTTATGCTAATTATGAGTAGCAAAGACATGTCATACAGAAGGAAGAGTTTTAATCATTCCCATTGGTTAGATATATTGCTTTTACAGTATAGGATTTTCTGTGTATAATTCAAGGAAAGATCATATTTCAGAAAAGATTAAACTTCATGTCTCATGTTTGGCCACGTATCAGTAAGCAATTAAAGCCCAAGTACAGAACAAGCAATGAAGTAGATAAGTAAATATTTCCCTGAAGGGGTATCTATATAAAACAAATATATTAAACACTAGAAGGACTCTATAAAAATAGAAAACCCAAGTTGTTTTTAATAAATTGTGGGGACTGGCCCAAGTTTCTTTAAAATATCTTTATTTGGCTGATAACTCTCGTTTACAACCGAGAGTTTATTACACCGTAAAAAGGATGTGTACAAGAGAATGGCTGTCTGAAACAGCCATGAACAGTCCCCATTCAGGTTTTATTTCCGAGCACTGTGATGTCATCACATTCTATTTCCTGAAATAACTCAATCGATGAGGAGATCTCTAAGGGGTATGTTGCGGCTGGTGACCCAGTCAAATGTTCAGAAATGATCAAGAAGCCAACAAGTGTTCCTGCAGACTAACCACGCAAGGAAGGACACTCTTATGGATTCCACTCACCCCCAAACATGGACTGTTCACCTTTCTTCCATTCTGGAAGTGCTAGAGTAGGCGCCGCCATCCAATGTCAGATCTTCTTCCCCACAGCCGTCAGTGTGCTCTGTAGTCCCTTACATCTTTCATTCTCCACCCACCCACATCCACACACAACATGGAACTTCAACTGAACACTGTTATTATTTGCCCTGGCTTCTCATTTATTTGCACTGATTGCTCATTTTGCTCAGTGTATCACAGTATCTTTTCATATTTCCCAGCACAGTCATTCTCACTGTACTTCCTGTCTGCACCTTATGCCACGGACTACCTCGTGCATATTTTAACAGAACCATCATTTACAATTATATTCATTATTTATCTATTATTTAATTTGTTATATATGTATGTATTTATTTGTATCTAGTGAAATGTTAACTGCATTGCATTCTACTCTGCACAATTACAATAAATTTTAATCTAAAATCTAATCTAATCTGATCTAATCCAATCTAATCCAATCTTAACCAGCTTTATCCCATAATTTACACAGGGTCTTTTTCAAAAGATATAAATTTTTATATCAACTGTAAAATATAGATTTTTATTTTCTACAAAATTTATATAGTCTACAAAATAGAAAAATGTATCTTGGGCTTATATTAATTTGTTTTCAAATTCAGATCTGTCACTACTTTTTGTCAGTATTTTCAATATGTTTGAGCAGATGTTACCTATTCGTTTTCAGCGAAGTGGTTTGTGTCGACTTTTCAAAGCTCCGAGGACAAATTATTCTTTGTTTGGATCTGGGATCAGCGCTACGCTGACTTCCCGACTGTACACACTCTTATTCCCCGGTGTTCTGTTCTAGTTCATCTGTGATCTGCCTTTATAAACAGCTTTTAATTCAGCAGCTGTTAGAACCAGTGGCTGTCAATCACATTTTGGGCTTTTTGTTTTTCACAACGGCGCTGATGTTTTCAAATTCCTTGAAAGATGATGTTAGCATCTTTTCCAAAGAAGATGGCCCTGTTTTTGTCTCATCTATATCTCTGTGACAATGTTTTTGGTAACTAAAAGTGTTATAATCCCTGCTCTTGAGTATACAAACGAAGATCAAATCCTCTCCAAAACTTAGTCCGTCTGTTTTGGGTTGTTGTTAAGGTGAGACTGCCAGTGACGTAAAAGTCAGGCTTTATTACAGTGCTGGGAACCAAAACTCACTCAGTCCTCATGTAATCCAGTGAAGAATTTTCATGAAACTTGCCAAAACTCACTAAGTCTACAGAAATTTCCTCAAAAAAACTGATCCAGTGAACTTAGTGAATTTTGAAAATTTGCTCTTGAATTATGTTAATTAATTCCATTTCTTTGTGATCTGTTTACTTTAATACTTTGATATGCTACTGCCTTCAATGCTGTAGCCACATCAATTATTGTTTAAAGAATGGCAGTTACATCATATCAGTATGACTGCTGAAGAGGTCATTGTCAAAAGAAACTCATTCAGGTGTGTGAGTGTTGGTGCTGCAATGGACAGGCATCGCATCCACAGTGTCCCCTGCACCGCGTCCACAGTGTCCTCTGCATTGCGTCCACAATGTCCCCTGCACTGCGCCCATAGTGTCCCCTGCACCGCGCCCACAGTGTCCCCTGCACCGCGCCCACAGTGTCCCCTGCATTTCGTCCACAATGTCCCCTGCACCGCGTCCACAGTGTCCCCTGCACCGCGTCCACAGTGTCCCCTGCACCGCGTCCACAATGTCCTCTGCACCGTCCACAGTGTCCCCTGCACCGCGTCCACAATGTCCCCTGCACTGCGTCCATAGTGTCCCCTGCATCGCATCCACAGTGTCCCCTGCATCGTGTCCTTTGCTGCCGGGGATGAGACATTGTTAAACATTTCCCCTCAATGAGTATCCCATGAAGAAGACATGTACACAGCATCCATCTGCTCTCCTATCTGCTTGCCTTTGACCTTTCTGATGTTCCTACAGAGGAGGTAACTTCATGTAGGAAGAACAAGAACCTAAAGGCCCTTACTTGTCCTGTGGTCCAACTTTGTGCACCGTCCTCAGTATGTGGCTCGAGATCTTCTCCCCAGTATGTTTCAGATCAGAGCAGGCATTTACTAGCATGCAATAGTACTAATATGCTAGTTGCCACTAATAGAAACCTACACCGCACCTTGCACCTGTTACCTTGAACCTGTACCCATTCAAATAGCTCCCCGTTTAACAGCAGTCTGGTAAATTAAAGCATTTTAGCGAGAAGATGCTCCTTATCTCCCATGCTTTTGAAATTAACTGTTGCTTTATTTGCTATTTGTACAAGTATGAATACAGGTACATTAGAATGTGCCTTTTCATTTATCTCATCTTGCTCACCTTTTTCCGAGAGACATAAAGGGGAGAGTGAGTTTTGGGGTCCAAGCATAGGGTCAGCCAGGCATCTGGAGTGTTGTTTTTGGGGGGTGGGGTTATATGACAAGCAGAGGAATTGATCTGGTGACCAGCTGATCACAGGTGCAGGACCTAATGCCCTGAGTCACCTACTCACCTGCTATAGCATACTGTGGTAGAGGAATGCTGCCGCACAGCCTGGTACATTAGCCTAGTCTAGCTGAGGTAAAACACACCTGGCCATCGTGGTGGGTAGAATGCTATAAACATCTCAGAACTGTTCTCGTTCTCGCTCTCTGTCTCCCTCCCCCTTGGTTTGGTTAGTAGCACTGGGGAGATATTACAACCTCTCTCGAAGAAGCTCCCCAAGCGGCACACCTTTGTTTGAATATAAACAGGCATTTTACTACCTGTGACCCAAAACCCAGAATTTGACACCATCAGCCAAAGGAAGGCTTTGTAAATCATGCAGTTGTCCAAAGACAATAACTGATAAGACGAGGTGGAGAAGTCTTAGGTGGAGCTGGGGGAGTCTCACCTTCAGAGGAGTGTAATCTTACTTCCCACGAGATACAGACTGTAGATGACCAAGGCCTGAATCCAGGTGCAGGGGAGATATTGTAGACATTTTCAGATTCCCATAGCTTCCAGGCCAGTGGCCTCGCACAACATGCGGCCAAAAGCAATAAAGTGATAAGTTATTCATAGATGGGGTTAAAAACAACCGATGGATCTAATTAGTTAAGACTTTTTTTTGTTTTTTTGGTTACCAGCATGTTGTTTCTGGAGTATAATCTGGCATTAGGAACTGGCCCGATGTGTCTGTTTGACAGATGAACCACTTTCATTAAGTTGGCTCAGCAAGAGAAGTGGGGGCAAATCCTGTATTCGAATCAATTTAGTGTGTTTGCCGAACGTGATGGAGTGTTTAAAATTACCCCCCCCCCCTAGTAAATAAACAAAATGTGGGTGGGAAAATAATAAATCTGGCTTAGCGGGACACCATTAACCTATGCCTTACTGAGAGGAGATGAAAGGCCGGAGGGAATGGGATTTCCTTTAAACAAAAAAACGCCATTCTAATTAATTAGGGAAGAAATAAAAAAGCAGTTCCAGTAATGCTGAAACAACTGACAGGCCCCAGTAGCACTGTCTCAAGACATTGCCTGATCATTAATCCCAAATTTACGTGCTTACCGTAATTCGGGCTCTATGCAGTTGATTTACAAACTTCACTATTGACCTAAAAGAAAAAAAAAACAAAATCAGGATCGATATTTATGAGGGAAAGCATCCTGGAGCAGAACAGGCATTATGCAGGGCTACCAGATGGTCTGTCTTCAGGCCCTGTCCTTCTTTGTTTATTGCGGTGAAGAACATATGAATCAGCCGACCTGCTCCAGTTCCATTTAAGAGTAGTGGAGAGGAATGTGAAATATCTGCTGGGTAGGCTTTAGCCCTTTGGCCAGGAGACGCAGAAGACCACATGCCCCGACCATGCTGTGGTGGTGGAAAGGACTTTGAGGGAATCATGGCTTTGAATACCGCCTCGCTTTTTGTTTGCCAGTGGCGACTGCTGGCCAACGTCTGGGACAGGCCGGCTCAGAAGAGAGGGAATTCCACAGACTGAATCAACAACCAGACCCCCTGAGGAACTGCCGACGGGCCACTGACATAAAACCCAGGTGGGGAGTCAGACGCATGCAATTGCTCTCTTATGACGGGAATTGTTTTCCCACTAAACCCATGGGGGGCAGGCCACGCTCCTCTACGACCCCCGCCGAATGTGTTGACGTCACCCTTCTCTGTCTTCATTAACCTCTCGTACTCAAACGTGGCCACAGCTAGCTGCTTAGCCCACCGGCAATGCATCACCGGCGGCTCCTCCGGCATCGTAAAAGGGTACTTTGGAACGCCCAGGTCACCAGGGCTAAAATCCCATGAGCTATTACATGCACGTACTTTGCCAAAAGACAAGCGTTACACTTAAAAACGCACTAAAACGTTTAAGCTGAATGCACCATTTGTAGAGTTAACGACATTTCCGCCTTCAGTGGGCCGTTTAGCCTCCTAAACCTGGCGCTAATTTACAGGTACGCACTAAATAAGAGTGTAAATGCAGTCATATCCTGTATTACTGTGTAACGTTTTTGCGCTTTCCGCACAGATCCTATAAAACATTCATACTTGTGTTTAGTGTTCACAGCCTCTACACGTGTTAAAAAGAAAACATCTGTTGTTCAATGTAGATTGAGCAGTTTCAAATGGATTACACAGGCCCTGACTTTTTAAGCAAAATATGTTAGTCATTTCCTCTATCCTGGATGACGTTGTTTGTTACACGAAGAAGCTGTCAAAATATTCAGTGCAGGCAAGTGAGCCAGGGCAACGCTAAACCGCATGCATATGCGAAACCCAAATTTATGTTCTAATATGGACTATATGCCAACCGCTGCCAGCTGGACGGTTTTGTGGAATCATCCATTAGGTAACAGGGTAGTGAAATGCAATCATGTTTAAGTTTAAAAGTATGACTTCACTTTTTTATTTTTCATGACCACTCGCCGTACATATAAATAGGCCCTGTCGGTACCATTGCCGACAGACAGGCTGGACTGATGTTATGACTGAGTGTGTTAGAGCTAAACAGTGTTAAGCTGTTTGTTGTTTTGGTGATCACTGCCTATCCGCCGTACCGTACGCAAATAGGCAAGAGAAGTTTCTCATGCAGTCACCTCAGGCAAATTCGGCCTCAAACTCACGCCTGATTCCACAAACAGAAGAACAGAGGTCATTTTATTGCAGGCAGCATACGGCCACGTGGAACCGCACCACCGTTTCGTAACGCCGTTTTGAGTTTTCCAATATAGATGTTACGGTCTGGGGATAAAAGCAGACCAGCAACTGCTGACACCTAATCCTGGGACATTAAGTTTGATATTGTTCACTTTCCAGAAGCAGGAGTCATCCCTCCACCCGGGGAGTGATGTTTACGTCAGGAAATATCTCTCTGCCATTAGTCGACCTACAGAGGGGCCGTTTCTTTTCGTTTTTCTTCTGCCATCAAGGCGTTAAAAATTGAAGGCTTCACCAATTGAATGACTCAGAAGCTCCCCCACTCTCGTCCCTGGTTGCCGAGTGAAAACACTCACCACTGCACCGGATGAACAGCAGAGTGGTCCATTCTAAAGCCTCCCACCGTGATGAGCCATTCAGACAATAATGAGGCAGTGTGTTGCTCTGTGGCTTGGCCTCTGTGCTGCTAACCAGAAGGTTGCCGGTTCAAATTCCTTGGTCAGCAGGATGATTTTACTATTGGGCCTGTGAGCAGGGCCCTTTAGCTGACCTTGTCTTCTCAACTGCACATCTCTTTGGACAAAAGAGTCTGGCATGAACTCTGGGATTTAAAGGTCTCCCCTACTTTGAGTTAGGTAGCTGGGTGCCTCTCCGTCATTTACATACTCTGTAGTGTCTGTTTTCAAAGGTGTGCCTGCAAGGTGGAAATAAAAATGAAAGGATGCTTTACTCACCATTTTCCCCACTGTAACGCTTCCTTTCACATATATAGCTGAGAGTCAAACTTGGGGTCTAAGCACAGGGTGAGACATTAATCCAACATCCCTGGAGCATTTCATGGAGATAAAGTCCCAGTGGACATGCAGCTATTCTGCCAAGGATGGGATTCAAACCAGCAACCTTCCGATTACAGGACTAACCTGCTGAACCACAAACCGGATGGTACCCTCTCAACAAACCACTTAAGAGTGAGAAGGCCCACAATATCACTTAGATCTCCTGCAATGGAATGGGGGAAACCATTTACAAAATAAAACCCAGGCCGTACTGTATATTGCTGGTTTTGAGTGCCACTATGACATTCAAACCCCGACCCTCAAATACAATACCAGGCTTGCAGAGACGCGCTTTGAATACAATATCTTACTCTGCCGCAACATCATCATTCAACAGATCCCAAATCGCTTTCACTCTCGGCAAATGCGCTGTGATTAATCCGTTCTTTAATTCATTCATATCCCTGGCCTTTCCTGGTAGCCTCCTGAATCTATCTCCTTTCATGCTGTCAGCAGATCTGCACTGCTTGACCTGCAATTGCTTCTCACCCACGGCGCTGGCTTTCTGGAATGCACTAGAAAAAAAGACACATTCTCCACGATTACTCTCTGTCAGCCTGTCTTAGGACATCATAATTAATTTAATCATTTCCTTATATTTACACCCTGCTATAGTATCTCGGTTGGGCACCCATGCTTATTCCATGAGCTGGCAACGTGCAGTAGCTTAATCGAATAGAATAGTGATTTTTTTATTGCCATGGAGATTGGGTTTTCACCTATCCCATCATGCTCTCCATCAGAAACACAGACAAATATACAGGTGTGAGCAAGTTTGGGGGTCACAACATGGGTTTGTCAGCATCCAGCACCCTAACAGCAAACTGGGTTAGGGGCCTTTGCTGAGGGGCCCAACGGTGCATCTCTCTGCCAGCTATGAGATCTGAACCCGCTACTTTTCGAATCCTAACCTACGGAGCCACCTACCACAGACATCGTGGTATCGATGAGTTTGACGTGTTCCTGGGTCAACATGGGAGGTGCTTGCATTTCACTTCTTTAACCAATCACAGTCTTCATTGGTCTGTTTCTTTCTCATTTTTAAACTCCAGGCTTCAATCCATGCAGGCACCTGGGCTGGGGCAGTGTGTGGCTCAGCGGGCTAAGCCTCTGGTTCAAGCCTTGTTGTTATTATTAGTATCATCATGAAATAAAGACGCACCCACATTGCTCCTACAGCCTTTGCAGGTAAGCATATTCCTGTGTTCCTTGGCAAAATGAGAAGGCGCCACACGCCACAGCCTAACCCTGTGAAATCTAAAGACCGTGACGTAGGACATAACTGTCACACAGGATGGTACCCAAATTTTCTTTTTACGGGGTGGTTTAGGAAAACTCATTAACATTCATGACAGAAGTGCTACCTAATTGGCTAACTCATTAATACCCATCAAAGTGGCGTTACCTTATTGGACGGTGAACATGCTCCCATCAACATGTGCTACCTGTTTTTTCTGTTTAAGGCATTCACTGGCCAATCAGGTGCTAACTGGTTAGGGCAATTAAGGTGCACCAGCAAGCCATAGGTTCCTTCCTCTGAGGGCTGCACTATGCCTTCCAGCAATATGGATTCCTGGGTTCAAGGCAGCAAACTGCCATAGCTAGGCACTTGGCAGAAGAGTAAAGAGTGCTCCCCCAACCTCGCACAAACAGGGTGGTACTGCCCCAGAAGTGTCAGAAGCTGCCAGGCCAAATGGCAGCCCCATCTCTGGTCTTTCTCAGACATATTTGTCAGAAGCTTTATTATGGGAAATGCAGGCTCTGGCGAAGCTATAAAGAGTCTATCAATGAAGTGTGCGCTCTCACCAAGGAGATCCATCCATCATTGCATTGCATTAATTACAGACACTTTTATCCAAAGCAATGGACATTTCTTGAGAAGGCAGGGTCAGACGGCCCCTGGAGCTTTTGGGGTTAAGGGCCTTTCTCAGGGGCCCAACAGTGACATCACTCTGCCGCCAATTAGTATCCCTTCTTAGCTGGATTTTCGTAATTCTCTGTATCCCCCAAACCTTGTTGTCCGGTCTTATATTGTACAGTATGTTGCATTAATTCTAGTGCCTGGTCAAGTAAGCAGCTTAGATGATCGGAAACCTGCTTGTTTCGTGTTCCTGGTTAAAGACGAAAGGAACCACAGACTGCCCCCATCATGCCCCGCAATCCAAGTGCTCTGTTGGTTCACCCGACCCAAGGCCTCCCTCCCTCTCTACTTAGCCATGCAAGGTTACAACGCACTCAAAGGTCAAAGGTCAACCTTTGCCACAAATGAGCAGAGCGGCATCATTGTGAGTGAAGAGCTTCAGAGGAATAAAATATGAACTTCAAGAGATGTTTCCATCAAAGACTTACCAGGGGTTCAGAGCCGAACCGCACAACCACCATAAGCTTGCAAAGAACGTGTTTCACAATAAAGTGAACAATGTTATATCACCCTTAATCTGCCCTTGCTGAAACTGCAGAAGCTATCATTCAGCAGGGCTAACTCAAAATGCACCAGGATGCTATTTGAGTTTGCTTCCTCAGAAAGCAAGGTAATCTGGGTAATATTGTTTTCCTCAGAAAGCTGATTCTGTCCAATTTGAGAACTTCTCTGAAAGTCAGTCCTCTTAATTTGATTTGACTGTATCTCAGGTCTGGACTTCATAGACTCCCAACAGGACTAAACAGTTGTCCGCCATGTTCTCCACTTTGAGTCAGATATTATTAAAATTTTACTGATATTCATAATAATAAATAGAATGTGGCAGTTTCCCTTACATACAATTTTCTAATTTTTACTTTCTTAGAAATTAAGTCGAATACAGTAAGATCTTTTTGTAACAAAGAATATAATGTCCAGTATTAGTCAGATAAAGTCGCAGTGGCACGTTGACTAAAATGATTCAACATAATGTCAAAAATAATGATATGTATTATACTGACATGTTGTAGATTGTACATGACAATCGAAGGGATGTGAAGGGAACTGTTGGTCTTGCAAGAGTGAATCCAGATGATTTTCAGGCCTGTTCTGATGCCAGCTGCACTCAGCTGTACTGTACAGTGTGTTATTGCCTGATGCAGTGCGTTACACTGAATATCCGTTAGTTAGATTGATGTTGTCCAGAAAATTCTCAGCAGGTCGTCACGTTAACATTGCAGCTGTGCGTTGGAGGTGACTGCCTGTCCGATCCACCTGACTGACCTGAAAGGCAGATAGGTGACAGTACTTGCTACCCCTCTGCTCTTTTCCCAGTGTTATAAACTGAACGCAGTCATGCAGCCATCATAATATGCTATTTCAACAAATGTTGTAATCGGCAATCTGTATGAGCTCCTACGCAGGGTCCTCCAGGACTACTCTGTTACTTGGTACAGTGGAACATTTATTAGAGGAACTACAGGTGGGAATCTACCTGGGAATCAAGTATATTCAGTACTGTGCAAGAGTTTTAGGCAGTTCAAATGATCTTCATCTTGCTGTCAAACTCAGCTATTGTCTGTCAAACTGTCAGCTTAGCCATTTCAAGTCCTATCCTAAAGCCACCCCAGTATTTGCAGAAACCATCTGATGCACCCATGTTTGATTTTACTCAACCACTACCCCGTATGGTTAATCAACACCTCACTGATGTTTTGAAACTAATTTAATTCATTCATTCATTAAGCTGGATTTGAAATGTAACAAAGACATGTGAATGGCTGAGATGCCCCTGAGGAGAGGTTTGGGACCTGAAGAGGTGTTCATCTATCAAGTTATCAGTACATTTTTGGAGAACAGAGGACATTCTTGTAAGTCTTTATTTTCATATCTTCTAATATTTCATTGTGTTTTGTGTTCTGAGCACATATACCCTTACTACTTGGATAGCTTTAAACAACTCCATACACTGCCTAAGATTTTTGCACAGTACTGCATAACCCAAAAAGCAACTCGTAGTCCATAGGATTTTTCTGTCAAACTTAACTGCGTTGCACAACCTGCTAAATTCTTATTGGGGAAAAATCACGCATGATTCATTTAATAATGTCTATAACAGCTATTTTTGATGATGTTGGATGGACACTTGGATTAGATTAATATTTTTGTAATAAAGTGGCCCCACTTATTTCCTGTACTCAACACACGCATTAAGATTTTGGTCTCTGTCAAGTCTGAAGAAATGTTTCCCTATGCCGTCTCTTTTTTAACCGATTTTGATCGTAGAATAACAGCAGTAATGCAGGAAAATCTACGGAAGGATTGATTCATTAGTGTGAATGAACTGGACCCAAAACCGATGGCAGAGCCGCAGCCTCGTGTGTTGTAAAGCAGCGCATGGAAATTTATGTAATTCGGGTCACCGTAGTTCAGCAAGAACGGGCTTAGACTTTTCATACTGTCATGCAGTTTTAATATGTCATTTCCAGAGTAGGAGTGACCCGGATAAAGTCTAGTCACAAACAAGGGTGATACATAAGCCTGGAGCAAATAATTTTTCACATAAGAAAATCAGGTTTTACCACAGTGCAAAACAGCAAAAATGCTACTTTAACACGAATTACCACAATTCACAGACCACATGATCATTTTGGACATAAAATTACATCCAGGCACTTTGAGACTTAAAAGCACAGTCCTCACTGAGAACCCAGGGTCTAATTAATCAATATGCTTGTTTTTCTGAGTGGTTATTGTTGCTTTTAATGTGTCGGCAAGTCCCTGAAGCTGCGCACCAATTTATAATCCATTTAAACACGGCCATGTTCAACCCCCCAGCCTTTCATTCGTAAACGTCATGCATCCCGCGACAGCATTACGATCGCATTGAGTTTGGTGGCTAAAGAACGTTCTAGTTCTGTGAAATTAAATACTTTGAGATGAGTTCCTGAATAAAACGCATGTTGTTCTCCATGTAATAGCACCGATGATGTTCGCCAGATGCGATTTGTGGCTTCCTTTCTGAAATTTGCTAGTATATTGTATAATAATGCTCTAAATATTTCAGTGGTTGATGGGTTATAACCACAAACTAAGCTGTTTGTTAGATACAAAAGGAAGCCTTAATTTTATTGTTGCTGACTGCTCTGTGTTTATTTGCATTTTTGAGGCCACACAATGATTTTTTGGTTTTGCATTTATAATCAGAGATTAACTATGATCCTCAGCCTGTTGTCCTCTAGAGAATGATGTCAGAAGTTCAGATAGAGACCTGAATTCACAGGAGCACCCAGCTTCACACAACGGACTTATCCCCTGACTGAAAAAGCCATTCTCAAAAAGTTCACTGTCTTGGGTTTAAATGGAATAATTGGTTGTGTTGTATCTTGTCAGTACATCCAGCAGTTTAAAGTTCAGGCGTACGGAGCATAATATTGAATATAAAATTGAAATACATATTTGCAGAAGACCTCATCAAGAATTTATATGTTTATTTTTATCACTTAAGCAGCATTTGAAACCGTTTATGTTTTTCTAACAATCCTGTGGATTTCTATTCAGCTGTAAGGCGGAATTATGCCAAAGGCCATAGCGTGAGCTGCTTTTAGAATCAGAATCAAGTTTGTTATTGGTCAAGTATGTTCACACACACAGGGAATTTATCCCTGGATGTCAGTGGTTCTAATACATGAAGTAGATACATACCCAGGTAAGATAAGACAAGACAAGACAATGGGCACATGCAATCCGGTTGATATATACAACGTGCATATGTGGTTGACAGGTACATGGAAGTGCAGGAGTGCATGTCAGTGCAAAGAATGTTGAAGTAAATACAATACATTCAGTATGGATAGAATTGTGGGGGAGGGGGGTAACAGTGCAACTGAGGGGTAATGTGAGGGGAAAAGTACAACTGAGCTGAGGTCAGTGGGTCAGCTGCTCAGAAGAATGATGACTCTACCTCCTAATCGCTATACTTAACCAAACTTGAGGTTGGGAGTGACAGTTCATTTAGGTGCCCGGGGTATAAACCCATTGCTCACAGGAAGGTAATTCAAACACCAGCAGACACTTGCGGTCCTTCATGGAAGAGAGATCTCTAACGAAATATCAGCACACATTCCTGGCGAGAGAGCAACATTTAAACAAGCCTAGATGTAAATTACGCCTGGTTTCAGGTGTTTGGCCGAGAGCACAACCTACTACTCAAGTGGAAAGGTGAACTGTATGAACTATCATAACCTCTTATCATTTTTAGGATTCTGAAAGAATGCCCAAATAAATGTGTTTTTTTTTTCTTCAACAGTGCCATGGTTAATATATCTCCTACTCAAAAATACCAAGTAACATCCTGCAAGAATGTGAACCGTTCTTTGAAATGCAGTAAAGAAGGAATAAGGTTTATAGTTTCCATTATTTTTTAAATAAATAACTGTCAGTCAATTCACTACATGTCTTAGCTGTAAGTACATATGTATCTTTAACTCGAATCATCTGCACTAAGAATGCAAGGATACGTCCTGTGATGTCTAACACCTGTTATGGAAGATGCTGGCCGTAGAATTCCACTAGCTCTTTGGAGTACTCCCAACCTTCAAAGGATTAGCATAATAGGTGCCACAGTGCTTAAGGAGCAAGTAAGTCACACGTACTTGGTTCCAATCAAGCAGATGAAAGTGTCTTCAAGCCAATGAGTTTTTCAGTGCTAGTTCTGATTGCACATTCAATCATGCTTGATCTTAATCATATGTGTGAACTTACGAGCCAGACCTGGAATCGCTTTATCAAAGTTAATTTGTTGGGCCAGGTGGCCTTTCTGCGAAGAAGAAGCAATAGGGAAAGTTCTTGTGTATTGCAATTATTAGCATTCCGTTATCGTCACGAATGGGAAATTAATTGTGAATTTTCAATAGTGCTATCATTCTGTTTTAAGGCTGTTTTAATGTTTTGTATGCAAGCTGAGAATCATACTGATTGAGTTCAGCAGTGGCTGCTGAGAATTCAGCCTACCAACAGGTCGGCTTTGGCTAACCGGCATCGGTGAGGTGTCCACAACTTGGCTTGTTTAAGTGCTTGTAGGCAACGTCTCAGAATCTTGCAAACACAGCCTTACCAATCATCTGTTTACCGTCACGTTCACAGAACAGTTTGTTTACTTAGTTCTGAAGGCCCAGTGTTCTCTCCCTTCAATCATGAGGCCCGTGTCTGTGTAAATCTGAGAATAATTAAAATGAAGCACACACCGAGAACGGCGTGAGTTCTGGACCTCCAGACAGGCATTTCAATTGCATAACTGATACAGGGCTCGAAAAACGCACATCAGTTGTTTTCGGAAACAACTGGCTGGTGTAGCTTTGCGTGCTTAATCACGGCAAAAACAAACACCACCACACATCTAAGAGTGTAGTAGCCTTGGCCTTTTTCCCCAGGAACTCTGCCATGAATCCTGTCCTGAGATGCTCCTCATTCTATCACTGTGTGATTTTTAAGCTACTTCTTATTGTGCTGTGAGCACTGATGGGCCGCTGTTTTTTTTTTCAGAATCTAGCTTCCACTGCAAGCACCAAACTGAACTACCCTTGTGGACAGAACTGGGTGCTGAGATCAAAGAAATGGTACCGGCAACCCAGAAAAAAAAAAACATGCCTTAGCATTTAATAAGAATCTAACAAATCTTTATAGGATCTTGGCATTCTTTTTAATGCTTTATGTCTGGGGCAATTCCAGTTACCCCTGCCCCTCCCAGACTCCCACATCTGGGGAGGGAATTAACCCATGGCAGGTCTGAGGATTTGGGGAACTCAGTGCTGCCACCAGCCCAGCAGCGCTGAAGCTGAATCTCAGCAAACAGTAAATAATAAATGCTACCAGAGTTAAGCTAGCAACACTCTCAGAAAAAAAGGGGGAAAATTTGTACCTTTTCTTGTCACAGGGGCTGTGCCCTTAAGGGTCTGCCAACTGTACCCTTAGCTGTAGGTAATTGTACCTTTTAAGGTACAGAAATGGACTCCGAGTAACATTTCTGTACCATTTGGGGTACATTAATGCTGCTTGTACCTTTGGGATGTTCCTCAGTCCATTTCGGTACCTTAAAAGGTACAATCACAAGGGTATAGCCCAAGTGACAAGCAAAGGTACAATTTTTTACCCTTTTTCTGAGACTGTATAGATATGTATTTCGCCTCTTGGCGAGTTGTCCAGCATCAGCGGCATACAGTAGCTAGAAAATCTGGGCCCTCTGATAAAATGTCACCCTGGGCCCCCCGCTAGGGTTGCCTCCTTCAGTTTAAAGAAATACGGGTCCCCCACTGTAGATGGAATTTGGCAAGCTGGGGTGGGGGGGAGAGGGGGGATTTCCCCGCACTATAATTTAATGATGGGGTGAAGGGGGTGCTCTAGAGTTTGCCGAGTGTATTAATTAGTGTTTTTCGCATTGAGGGGCCCCAGTAAGTTGCTGGGCCCCCTGAATCTGCCAGGGTATCCATGCCCCTCCAACGCCCCTAACCCAACATTGTTGAATGAGTGTTTATTCGCTGGCAGTTCATAGCTGGCTGAAGAAAGACAAAATAAACTTTTGCCCATTAAAACACAAATGTGGTGAGTTTGAGTCGGTAGAACTGAGTGCAAAACAAAGATGCTGACAGGCAAGAGCCCAGACCAAAACACCGGGCCGGATTAGCATGTGCGACCGACTGTCGGAAAAAAAAAAACACGAGTGAATGTCTTAGCCGGCACAGATAAGGATCGTCATGGTCCCATAACTGTGCGAGCGAGAGGCCGTGCACGTCTACAGTCTGCCTTCAGCATGCTGTCAGGAAGAAGCAAATGCAGGCTGACAGGGAAAAATCTGCAGCCATAAATCATTCGTTTGGCAAGCCGGACAAGTCGCTCCATGGTGCGGCGGGTAAATACGACCCAAAACCTTACCAGCAGGCATAATTCTTCCTGCTTGCCGGTACGCTTCAGGCCAGCCTTTGCCAGGGACTTCAGGAAACTTCCAGAATACAAAGCTTGAGGCCATATGATGACTTTAAAGGCATAAAGATAAATTAATGGCTGGTATATTAGTTCCTCTTCACTTTGAGATATTTCATGTGGAGGGGCATACAGCATACAGCACTGGGCACTGCGCACTGCGCACTGTGGATCTCCAGGAAAACTTTAATATTCAGTCTTGCCTGACTAATCATGTAACCAAACCCCCCCTCCCAGAATGTGAGTAGGATTTTTAAAAGCTAGTGTCTCATTGATGTGTGATGGCAATGTTCATGACGTCTTCCTGCTGTAAAACCAGTAGGGATCCTCACATTACAACACAGAAGGTATACAGGTCAACTGAAAGATCTCCTTGTGAGTGGCTGGAGATTATAACTCACTTACTTATTTGTTTAGCAGAAGCTAATATTCCAAGTCACAAACCGTTGAGAAAGTAGGGTCAAGGAGAACTTGGAGCAACCTGAGGTTAGGCATGGCCACACAAAGACATGGCTGGACCTCTGACAAAATCCTCCAAATCAAAACTACCATTATCCAAGCAACGTTTCTCATGGCGCCGCCTAGTGTCTGGGTCCCTGAAGGTCACCCTCTTTCTCTCTTCCTATGGGCAGCCCTGGGGTTAAAGGACAATTATGGGATCTGAACTGCTGACCTTATGATCGTGGGTGCAGCATCCTAACCCAGTGAGCAACGCACCTCCCCAGCTCCATTACAACTTGCAAAGAACTGCATGGACAATGTTGAGAAGCAGTAAAATCAGCTGTTTTGCCGTCTATGTTGTCGATGCCTGGCGGAGTCTCAGCATGCTAATCACTGTGGTTTTCACTACTACAGACCTTACGTGCAGCCACCCTTTACCGTCACATGAGATGTAGCCTGAGGTTGGAGTTACACTAGTGACCTAATTTTTCCCTCCGTCCTCATCCAAATGTTGACACTTAAATGGCTTTAAAAAGTTTAATATAAAAATATTAGGGGCAGTTTGTGGGGGGGCAGCAATGTTTATTTTCCGAATGACCTCAATAACTCGTAAAGCTGACAGAAAGCACTGAACGCTTGCTCTTTTCAACAAAATGAATTATGCCACTATTGCAGACAACATATCAGCTTGCGTCCTGTGTAGTGTGGTAATGAATTTGGAGCTATTTGTTTCGCAGTCGTTTCCCCAGAATAGCTCAGGATCTTTGCAAAAATGAATACCCTCGTGGCCTGGTTTGACAGGAAGTCTGACAAACAGCTGGACCGATGAGCTATTTGATTACCAAAGGGCAGAACTGAGCTCCGGATCAGTTAAACAGGGGCATCAAGCAAAACTCAACCTTCCTAAACGTGACAGGTGACCAGCAGCTTCACTGGAGGACTTGAGTAAAAAACCGATCATATATATCCTTTTAGAATTTAGTGATTAATTGTCATTGTTGACACACCACAACACACTGCACAACAAAGAAACGTGTCCTCTGCATTTAACCCATACATGTATGTGACAATGTGACAGCAGGGGGCACCTAATTCAGCGCTTTTTTTTACAGTGTCCTCAGATGAATAACACAATGATGCACCAGACCAGAAGCTACATAGCTAGAAACCTTCTGGGAAAGGCACTCCTGTTTACTGAGTCACTATGTCACACTTGATCCATCCATTTCAGCCCCACTTGGATGCAACATCAATTAGCTGTGATGAGGCTGTGTGTGGCTCAGTCGGTTAGGCCACTGGGCCTGTGATTGGAAGGTTGCTGGTTCAGATCCCAGAGTTGGTTATTCCTCTGACCCAATCATCGTTCCTTCTGCCCTCAGAACATTTTTATGTAAGTAACACTCCCTCCACCGTAAAGGTGTCTGCTAAATAATCATGTTTTATTTAGAATTTCTGTTTTTGTTATGACCATAGGCGTAAATTATGGAGGGGTATGGGGGGGTTGAAACACTCACCAGTAAACCAGGCAAAACAACCCTTTGGACCCCCTTTAATGGGTGGAGACCTCAACTGCCCCAGTGTTCAACCTAAAGTTATACCCTTGCTTATGACTGTCACGTAACAATGGTATCCTTCCTGTTAGATGCCTTTTTTTTTAGGTTGTCAATGAACATCAGTTTTCAATTAAATAGAATTTCCGTTTTTAGAACAAATATGAACAGAGAGGCCCTAGCAAAACAAGTCACAGTGTGCTGGTAAATGATGCTCCAGGGCCCCCCCACCAACCCCCCCATTACAGGCAGTGGTGCACCAGGGCTGGCTCTGCGTTTTGAGAACATTATACCATCTGCCTAGCCACAGGTGCACTGGAGCTCAGAGCTTGGCCCACCAGCCTTGCTGGGGTCTCTGAGCACCACTCTGATCCAAGAACAACAGTCAGCCCCCAATGATAGGCCGCTCTCCTTTAATCTCTGCCATCCTGTTACGCTCTGATGTGGTACGGAATGTATCCTGATCCTCAGCCACAAATAACACATGAGCGTGTGAGGTGAGCGACCTGAACTTCTGGAACTTAACTCTGTTCTGCTCAGCATCTTGCTCGCTGCACAGCTACCCCCATGTTTTTACACTTTATTGGCCTCTAATGTAGTCAATTAAGTGGCTAGTTGTAGTTTTCAGTGTCAACATCCCATAATCAGGGGCGCTTTAAAGCCCTTCATAAACGCTCTTCCTAAAGGCGTTTTGATCCATAAGAGGTCAGACTGAACAAGAAAAGCACACTCCACAGTGGGACATGAGCCTGATGTCATCCTCACTGGAAGTTCAATAGGCTTGTTTTTTTCCCACTAAGCATGTGTGACGATCACTGAATGAGATCATCCCCGTTCAGACTGTTTGCATTGCAGGCCGGTGGGCGGGGCCTGCCGACAGCTGCCGTCATCGATCATGCCAATGCACGCCCTCGGCCTCTTGGTGGTATCTACCCCGTCATTGTTTCTTCATCCCGGCTTGTTCCTCTGCGTCAGAGTTTTGCATTATTATTCTGAGAGCACCATCCATCAGAAGCCTCATCCCTTCATTCACTGGTGGTAAAAACATCTCATGCAGTTCGGTGTTTGCTCTGAATCCCACCCACTCTGTCCACGGCCTCCCAAGTTTGTCACTATGACTTACTCTGGCTCATTTCTCGTTATGTTTCCAGTTGGTCTCACAAGGCAACAGAGACGCCTTCTGACCAGAGTAAAATCCATCTGTGGTCCATTGCCGCCTGCTTGACTTTGGCTGGCCCTGTGCTCTCACCTCATACAGCTGGCACATTAGCAAATACTTTGGATTCTATCCACATAGTTAAGCACAAGTCCAATGCTGGAGAAAAACTTCGGGAGAGGTGACACTGTATAATAGTTACTCAATGTGAGTATTACCTTTCAACGGATAATTGCATCAATGGTTAGTATTTATTGTGTGTAAAACTGAAATCAACTTTTTGCAAAGTTTATCTTAGATTTAAGATTTAAGCAATATTTAGGTTTCAGTAACCGAAAGTGCTCTGAGTATTGCCATTGATTTAGTTTATTGCAAAATAGGCTGACCTCACCATTGTCAAGTGAACTACTACACCCATTGTTATACGCATACAGTATATCATTACTGTTCATCATCGAGGACGATGTCTTTTAGATGGGAGCAACTTTCAAAGGGGAATGTGTGCAGCAAAAATAGTGTCCTCACCTTGACGTAGAGGAATTAACAGGCAGAGGTTCTATCCAGTTATTTACGTTACTGAAATATAATCCCTGGCAATTAGTCACTGCTCATGTAGCAATGATAGATTTTTAATAGAAAATGTGTGCTGTTCATTAAATAATTTATTTGCTTATGGGGCTCATCTAGGATGACATATTGTTTTTGCATTTCGTGTTTTTAAGCATTATTCATTGATGCAGCTGGATATTCACCCAAAGACCCAACCCGTCTCTAGGGACGTTCAGCACCAGCCATCTGGGATTCCAATCTACACCTTGATCGCGGTCCTTTATTTTCCCTTCTCTTCTTGACATGTATTAATATGTAACTCCATTTCCTGTACCGGCTGTTACTTATCTGTATGTATCCTTCATTTCCCTCGGATTTGGAACGGCGTGAAACAGATCGCAACGGCCACAGCCTGAGATCTGTCTTCCAGGAAATGAAAAGGATGGATAAAGTGCTGTTTTGGTGCACTGGGTGGACGGTAATAGCCCTGGTAATTCACATCCTCTACTACTTGCTCTCTGAGGGTGCAATTTGCCATTCACTGTACACCAGTTGAGGCTTAAAAAAATGAGGAGGTAAGACCATAGTATATTATTACAATAGTGATTTTTTTTCCAAAGAAGCGAGAAAATGTGTTCTTAAATGACTATAATATTTTGGAAAGGAGTTCTTTCAAATTGCTTTGCTTCATAATTTAATCTCTATGGCTCAGCCGCCTCTGCTGTAGACCGCCATGGCTAGGGGTTCCATGAGTGTGGGAGGTGACCTCGCAGATAGCTTGGCTCTTACCTCACTGTGTTCTCCTAATGAGGTGGCATTTCAGCTTCCCATTCTTTTTCATTTCACAACGCCAAGAACTCATCCTCTTAGCATGTGCTAAGCTCTCTGTGTATTGACTAGCGCATCTGTTAACTACGTCTTCGGAAGGCAGGTGATGGCGAGGAGAGAACAGGATTATGTTTTCATGTGCTGAAAGCTTTGGGGGAAAAGGCCTTTGCAGGGCCACCTTCTAAAAAATGTCTTTTATTTTCCCCAGAAACAAAAGGGTCTTTAAACCCACTGAACTGATCAACACTCTTTCTTCTCGGCTAAATGCTGAACAAGCAATGAATCCTTGTATATAGATTTCATGGTTGGCTGAGAAAGTACAGTAAGTTTTAGACAGAATTTCAAAGAATAAAAAGAGAAGCTGGGGCGGTGTGCTTTTACCAAGATTTCATATTTCACCTTGAAGAAAAGATAAGTCAAGAGATTTATGAGGCACTGTCTATGTACTTCCAAGGAAACAGACACGGAATGCAGGGTTTGTTTCAAAAAAAGAATGCAGTCATAAAATGTGCAACAACAGATCATTAAGCAGAAAGCAGCCAAATCTGAAACTCCAATGGCATCAAAAAATTTAAATCTTGCTCAAGTCGGCAAACGAGTCCAATATAGTTTTTCGTAACATTAGCCAGCAGGGCAACTTGGTTTGCACTTATTTGTTCGTTTTAGTTAACACACTCCCAGTCTGGAACTTCTGGATGCTTCCGGTTTCTTCATTATGTCGATGATCTTAATGTGTTTGGCCATCAGTGCACTGTTAGTCCTTACAACAAAGGGACCCTGACAGTAATAATGGCATCTGGTCCTGAGCCAAATTATGGAGACAGCCGTATAAGGAGATACCCAGTATTGAACAAAAGCCAAATGCTTTACCCATTATTTCACTTTTAAAACAAACTGCATCAAGGAGAATTTTTTAAATCGGCCTTGTTTGCAGAAATAGAATGTTGTTTTGAACTGTAATTATTCTTGAATTGTGGGGAAGAACTGCACTATTGATATAGATGCAATCATAAATGCATTCAGCCACATACAAAAACACAAGGCAGGGAAGGTTGTGTGTGTGTGTGTGTGCGTGCGTGCGTGCGTGTGTGTTTAAGAAAATAAATTCCATGATATGACTGCATCATTGCTTGATTGGTTGTTTTTGGAACACCATGATCCTGATTATCATCACGGGCCAGGCTCATTGTAGCCTTCCACTGGATAAGTAGATATGCAAGATGGATGGATGGATGGATGGATGCTTGCATATCTCAACATCAGTGCTTTAGTTGTAATTCAAGGGGGATGGTGGGGGTCAAACCCTTGTGGGGGGTCAGTGTGGACAGACCACAGTGTGCCAGTTGAGTACCCCTGATACAATCGGTAGATTTACCTTTAAGTGAGCTAAATTACACCGAACAGTTTATGGGGATGGTGAGGGGGGTGGTATATTTTGAAAGGGGGGGGGGGGGGGCAGTATTTTTTGAAGGCATTTGGTGAAGGCATTCTTGTGTATCCCATGACAGCTCAAGCCCTGATCATCATCATCATCATCATCAATTACACATACTGTAAACAACTGTGAAGTATTTATTCCAGGGATGGTAAATTTGTGAGTCATCCATTCTGTCATCCATTCGTATTTTACTGCATAAAGGTGCGGGGGCTGCATTGAAGCCATTCTGGAATAAGTGCCATTGACCTTTACATTGCCTTCTCTCCTGGATTCCCACAAAACATGTAAACATATTCCCATCGCACAGCTGACGGCCAAGCAGGTGTGCTCCCTTCCCAGGGTCTCACCCTCCCACGACTTGCAGCTAGGAAGACAAACTTTACTCTGTTGGAAGTCCCAGAAGCCCAGTGAAGTGGTCATCGCTTTTAGGGCACGCGCATTCACATGCATTCAGCGGTTGCCAGATAAGCAGGGAGGAATAGAGGAGTTTCTCAGGAACTATGGTGCTTCCTACTAGAATCATCTGGTAACCAAACCAAATATGATTACTACATGTCTTTTTAAAAGAAATAAACGCATCACCATTTAATGTACAGTCTATATAACCTTAACCAGATGAGTTACTCTCCCATCGATTTCGTGCTGGCTTAGTTACTAGCACTACTGCTTCACATCTCTGAGTTTGGGGGTCTGGATCTTAACTCTACCTGGTGTTTGAGGGGTTTGCTTGTTCTCCTGTTATTGAAGCTCCATCTAGGCAGCCATGCTTCTAACCACAGTTGAATAATATGCATTTAAGCTAACTGGCCTGTAGCACATGACGTATGTGCGTGTGCCCTGTAATAGACTGACTTCCCGTCCATTGTGTAAGTCTATGTTGTGCCCATAGGCACATTCACATGGTCTGAGGCTTCTGGGCTTCTTCATTTGTTAGAGTCCCCCCTGATTGTCCTTGATGTCATAGTAATGGCGGCCCCTGCGTTTCAGTCTGGGTAAGCCTGTGCGTTTTATCCATCCTGGATGTACACTGAGATGCCTATGATGGGCCTTCACCCCCTCCCTCCACAAACTTCAGTAAGATTAGCGTTAGCAAAGGATGGATATTTGTGATTAGTCAAGTAAAAGAAAAAGATAACCTGATCTATGGCTCATTTGAAAATGATTGAGTGTTTTTGTAAGCTATGAATTTTCAACTCGGTCTCAAAAGGGAGGTTAAAGTATATCGATCAGTCTGGAACTAGAATATGTTCTGTTTCAAACCACCATCAACACGTTTAAATGTGGCCAGTTTTTAGTGCCGCAATCTACCTGTTGCTCAAGGTTTTTATCGCATTGCTGAAAATATTAATGCCTTCTTTCGGTACTCACATTTCCTCAAAACAGGGCAATTAATATAAAAAAAAGATCCCAAACCATGTGCGCATTTTTAACTCAAACTTTGAAGATGATTGCGACATAGCTTAAAACTATGGCTGGAATTAAACCAGAACATGACTTCGGCCTTGGCCAGAGCCAACGTTTTTCTCCAGATTGAACGGAGCGTCGTTTTATGGAGAAAGTGAACTAATACACCACTGGTTTTAGCTGCTTTTTTTGATAAATTATAACAGCAGCCATGAATCATACTGGCACACATGGCTAACCTTCCATGATGCCATGAATTCTCTTTATAATTAAGTGTTTATAAAACAGCTTTTTTTGCAGCTCAATTATGAGTGAGCATCCATGCACAATAAGAGTGGTCTCATTGTTTTTTTTCTTTTACAAACACAATATACTAATTGTAGTGAGAACTGGGAGGATAGTACAGCTCAGTTTAGGTTTCTAATTCATTCCTGAAAAAAACGTCAATAGAAAACATATTCCCATTATCTTACATAGGAAAGATTATAACATGTTTCCAGCCCAACCCAATAACCCACATTTTCCAGATATTAGTAAAACAATGAAAAAACTTGTAGAAGTGTTTGAAAATGGTTTGAACTAAGTAAGAAAGGCTGAACATGACAGCACGATGAAATCAGTCATGACAGCAAGATCTTTGAATAATGAAATGTGCTCACCAACACATGGTAAGCTTTTCAAATTTATTTCATACTATTTCCCTTTCATGGAAACTGTTGTGGAGAGTACATTTGGTGTATAATACTTTTTTGTTTTTTTAAAATCCATAACATTTGGCTGAAATGGTAATTTCAAAAGTGTCACATCTGTTTTGTAGAGTACAGCAAATTCATTTGTTGAAAAACACGGTGTCAAGGGTATCTTCTGATATCAAAGTGAAAAAGGAAATGACCATAAATCAAGGGACTGTCGTACTTGTTAACAGCTGTATTTTTTCCCTTCATAATTTTTAAATTTACAAATAGAGCCACAGGCTGCCATATAATTTTTTTGCTTATATAACTTATGCATGAGTCACATCAAATAACTGGATTATTTTCTTATAATTGTTTGATACAAACCATGATAAAGACAGTTGTTTAGTTTCTGTTGAATATACAATTATACTTTTAATCTGATTGTGGCACTGAGATATAGGAAATACCATTGACCTTTTTGCGAATCAGCCAGTCCAGAGCTAAACTATTCTAATTTAAGCTTGCTGATTTTTAGGTTCTGAAAAAAAAACAAAGAACAGCAGAAGTCTGAAGAGAATGCATGTTCCGGCTGAGGCACCAGGAAGACCAACATTTTCCACTGGCCTTGATGTTCTTCTGATGCCCAGTCGTCACCAGCCTGACCCAGTAACTTGCACCCGCTTTTAAGAGCCAAGACACACAAGGCCTGCTTAAGCCATGGACACCTGCCTGCATGCACACAGCTGCCCAGGAAAACTGTGCCGACAGAGTGGATAAAAATCTCCACTTCAGAAAGAAGGCGATGACCTTTGCTTTGCTTGGAGTTTGGTGTTCCTCCAGGACCTCTGTCAGCCCCATCTTTAATGACCTCATCTTCTGCAGCGTGCTGCTTGAACGCAGTATGACTGGCAAGGTGGACGGTAAGCCAACTCAATCTCAGCACCGTGACAGGCCGGCTAGTGTGGGGGGGGGGGGGCAGGCGAAAAGGCCCCTTCTCTCAGCCCAGGTCTCATACAGGACTCCTTCTCTTCTCTGTCCAGCTGAGAATGATCAATTTCAGCATGTTATGTGAAAATATGTTTAACTGAGTGCTTCTGTCAATGAATACCTGTGAGAACAGCCTGACACGGTAGGTTGTGTGGCCAAAACCATCAGCTAAGTTTCCGAACTTTGTTCAAGCCTGTGAATTCTCTTTCCTGAATGATGTGTGAGTGTGCCCTGCGGTGGGTTGGCGCCCTGTCCTGGGTTGTTCCCTGCCTTGCGCCCGTAGCCTCCGGGATTGGCTCCAGGCCCTCTGCGACCTGAAACAGGACAAGCGGTTATAGAAAATGGATGGATGGATGAATTCTCTTTCCCCCATGTTTCTATATGGTGGACAAATGAAACGTAATTCAATATGTGGGCTAACTTTAATATCCAAGGGAAGATGGATATCTCACGCACAAGAAGTAAAACACAAGAAAACAACAAGATGTAGGAAGAAGTGCTGGAAATTATACACAGCAGCTATGCAATTGTTTTAAGAAAAGAAGAGTGGTAGTCTAATGCTTTGGCAAGCACATGTGTAACTGGAAGTTTGTTGGTTTGAATCCCCAACCAGCAAGGTACCACAGAGGTACCCTGAGCAAGGTAATGACCACCAAGCACTGCTCCCGGGGTGCTGAATTATCTACCCACTGTTATGTTACATATGAGACTCATTCTGTTACTGGGTCCTGTGGTGAGTCAACAATGTCAATTAATCACTTCAAAAAGGGATTCTCTTTGTGCCATGTTGAGCACATGTTGAGCCATGTTTCCTCTGGAAACGCCATGACAAAAGGGGCCATCAGCCATTTTTGGGAGTACTGACAGCGACCAGTCAGAATCCAGTTCAAAAGTGTGTCCTCGGTGAAAAGCCACTGCCTCTCCCATGATATTGTGCCTTTGTCCTGGCGGACGCCCTGGGACACACTGGGACACACTGGGACACACTGGGACACACTGGGACACACTGGGACACACTGGGACAGATGTAAAACAAATTGTATCCCCGAAGTACTAGTTGCCGTAAAGATGGTAGATGCTTCCAGTCAGGCTTTCCGTTCCACGCTGAGACACAAACAGCCATTAAAACACACACCTTTTCCCCTCCAAGCTCTATCTTATGTTTTTCATCAGGATGATGTCACTTATGTTTGCTTTTTATAAAGCTCCCTATGTTTCAAAAAACAAGGCAATTTGAGAAGGTAGCCTGCATTTCATTGTAAGTTCAGACAGAGAGGACTAAAATACACATATGACTACGCTCTGGGGGCTGGATAATGGCTTACAAAAGTCTCAGGTGTTTGGGGAAAATCTTGTCAGGCTTCCCCAAGTCACATATATGTCATAGTTGGGGGAACTAGCACAATTTTTTTCTCTCGTGGAGCCAGATCGATACGACATCTTAACAGCTCACTGAGGGAGTTTAACTCAGTAACCCTGACAGAGCATTTTCCTGTCACTGGACTAAAAATCTGGGATGGCCCAGCATTCCGCGGCGAGGAAGATTCCGGAATTCTGCCACCAAGATGAAACATTTGTCTGTGGGTGGAGTGGATGTTATTTATACACAATTCAATTACATGGGCAGACTGCATGGCTGAAATAGCAATTAATGGGGAACACAAACTTGGCGACAGAGGCTTATAATGTGTTGCAGACCTCGATGGAAGGCCTACATGCCAGCAGGAAACCACAGAGAACAGCCATACTCCCTCTCAGTATCCAAAAACAGGCATCCATAATTCCTACATCACCAGCCGATATGGTTAACTTCAAAAAGCAAATCTCACTACAGAACACTTCTTACAGACTCTTGCTTTTTTGGGGTGGGCTTACAGAAAAATGTAAAATGGTGTGTGTGTGTGTGTGTGTGCGTGCATGCATGCGTGCGTGTGTGTGTGTGTGTAAATGAAGCAGTCCTCTAACTTGTGGACCTGTTCTTGCTGCTATCAGGTATCCTATGTGAACCCAGTGTAGCCTTTTGCACATTTGTCATGGACACTTAATGGGCAGAAGAATGCGACAAAAAATTAGCAAGAGATTCTGGGTTAAAAGAGAGGCGCCGAGGTGACAGAAACAAATAAGTAGATGGTGGTGGGGAATCAGATTAAGTCAACATTTATATATAAAGCACATTTAAAAATGATTGGCCAAAGTGCTGAGTAATCAAAATAGCAAAAACCATGAAAAAACACAATAAAAACACAAAAACCAGTTTAAAAGATGAAAAGACAATAAAACAATAAAAGCAATAAGGCCATAACAATAAAACTAACAAAGAAAGCAACTCTCATGCTGAGCTAAAAGCCAATTGGGGTCCCTCATGCCAAAAAAGTCTCCTGGAGTTTAGAAAACCAAAGTTCTTGTTACCTATTACTCTGAAACTCCTGATGACAACAGTGAACATTCTGCCAATCTTAAGTGAATTGTTGAAATGTCTGTAACATGTCCCGAAATGCATGAAAGAAGGCTGATGTTTACAGGCGGCGAGTAAAACAGGAGAGGCTGACCAAGAGTCCTGGGCTGACTACCAGAGTCGCAAGACAGAGACAAAAAAGCGTGAGAGGCAACCGTTTCGATTACGTTATGTGTTTTTCACACCCTTGGGCAGCGACAGAGAGAATTTCCCAGGGCGAATCGGCCTCATTGCCTCACTGTCTCACCATGTCCCCGCTGTCCTTGGAGATGCGGGCTGGTGGACATGAAAATGGAGGCCTGATGGACGCCAGCTGCTTCCTGCTTTTCCCACCCTGCCTCCTCCAGCTGCTGATCAAGGAATGGACTGGTACTTTGAGAGAGCTAGAGATGAGAGGCCCAGGCACGAATGTGTGTGTCCCGAGGCTAACGGCCTCCAGCCCAGACAGCTGGACGCAGAAGAGAGGGGTAAGTATGAATCATCTGGAGATTCACTAAGACTCCACGCCACTGGGCCGCTGACCCACATTTCCTTCAGTATGGGCCAAGCAACATGGAGGTGAACAATCCCTGGGCCGGCAAATGGAAAAAAGAAATACAGTACAGAAGGACGACAGTCTTCACACACTTGGAAGGCTATTTCTCGCCATATGAACTTCCCTGCCTGAGATTCCATGAATTTGCAAGACCAGAAAAAAACATTATTAAGAATAAGGACCCTGGTAGAGTATGGTACAAAGCAAGGTGTTACTAAGATAAGGCCTGCAGTCAATACATCACGCCAATATTTTTGCTGCTAAACACTTCGCTAACATCAAACAGGTTGAGAATCTCTTTCCCAACATATGGCACAGTCTTATTATGAGGCTTTTAATCCCCTTACCAGCCTTTGACCTTTGCCCCAGGGGACTAACAATGTATATGACAACCTTTGACATGAGAACATGGGTAAAGTTTGGCTAGAACACCACCCCCGATATGAGGTAGCTGAGGTGTTCTGGCTTTTTGAAATGCCAGTCATGGACAGACAACAGTGTCTACAGATTTGCAGGTTTCCTAAAATCCTCTCTAAATGGTTGTTATTTTTGGGGTTTTGATTCATAAATTCAACAGGTTAAGAACTTACACTTTATTCACTGCATGACCTGAGACACTGAGTTTTTTGAGAGGGTGAGACTTTAAGCATTTTAACGAAGTATTTAAATATAGGCAGGGACTTCCAAGCTGCTTTGGGACTCGGGTTTGGAATTTTGCCAAGACGCTGGGGTCAACACACCCCTGCCCTTTGCGATAAGAGGTATGGGAACTCTTGCAGCCAGCGGTAGTCTGGACATCAGCTTAATGCCTGCTGGTATGATGTTCGGTGGGAACTGGCCGTCAGTGAGGTCACAGGCATTGCAGGCATGTCTGCCTCCCTGTGGTGGGGCCAGTGTTGAGTGGAACTACTGACACCCTTCCGAATTTGACACCAACCAGGACTAAGTATGATCTGTGTGAAGGACAGTGAGGCCCAGCCAAGAGGTAGTTGGGGTGGGATTTTGGGTGGGGGGCTGGAGGGGATTCGCAGGGAATCCAGTGGTTGCATACCAGAGGCCTGGGAAAGAGGCTCACGGGCCGTGGTCAAAGCCAGCTGAGGAAAGCTGTTGTGAGAAGATGCTTCGCGGCCACTGGACTGGGCAGATAATGGAATGGGTGGAATGGAACCTTCTGGTGGCGCTTGCCGCTGACAGTCTAAGGACAGGCAGACTTGTCTCCATGTGCTGGGCCACCGAGTCTGCAGTCATGGCTGATTTGGTTCATCTTCTGCACCATAGAGCACAACTTATAACAAGCTGTCCTGCATGTAGTCTGTGGAGGGCCAAGAAATCCCAACTGACCACACAGCCCAGCAGCAATCAGAGGACAAGATCTCAGCTACATCCAGCTCTTCCCCTGGGGATATTGGGCAGGGGTTTGTGAGGTGTTGTACAAAGTAACCTCTTTAACCACCTCCATCATCGCTTACTCAGTGTGCTGAAGGCCATGAGGTCACCATAAGGATCTTTGGCACAGCGAAACCGCAGCGCAAATTGACTGTATACCATGACATTGTTTTATATTTTACGCTTGGTGAGCTTTAAAGTTCTGAACTTCATTTATAAGTCATTTACAATGCCGTTTTCTGTGTAGTAACATTATATAATCAGGGCCTATTTGTGGTTAGTTCCTGTATTCCACAGAGGGCCAGCTAGCTCGGTGTGACTGATATTTATTTGTAGATCAGAGGAGTTATATAATACAAGTGGGGCATATCTCCTGGGGGGGGGGATAAATTGATACAATAAACATATTTTAACGTACTTCCTGAAACTGCCTGGACATACATTTCCACCCAATCCCCCGATGACAGAATGCCTGTCAATGTTGTGATCAGAAATTGCATGCTGTGCTGAGTCTTATACAACATAAAGAAAATAGAGACAGATAGTGTCAGATTTATGAAGATCTGAGCCTGACGTTATCGGATCCAAATCAGCCTGCTTTGGTTGCCGGGTACTTCAAGTACCTTGTTCTAGGGGTGAAGGACACATTAAATTACAAATTCTTTTTCCTGGCTGTGGTGCTTTTTTCTGTCTTTAATCCCTTAGCTGGACTGCCTTGAAAAGGTGCTTTAATCTCTGAGCCCTATTTAATATCAAAGGTGATAAAGTACTTAGATATTTTAGACAGACATCACTTAGGGCGACTTCTAACAGTGTATTTGCATGAAGAATTGTGTTCTCAGGACCAGCCTTCCTTGACTCTTGTGCCGGTGGTGGCTGGTGAGTTTCAATGCACCACACCGTCTTCTGGTACGTCTGTGGGAATGGACGCCAGAGAGACTGGTACATTTTACCTAATGTGCTGCGGCTTTCTGTCAGGCGGGGGCACATGGACGGATGTCAGGCTCAGCTTCAGTGGGTTGCAGAGTGTGTGGTTTAGAAAAAATACCACCACCACACCCCCAAAAAATCTATTTGGGTCATGGATGACCCCGACCAAGGGATAATTTCACTGCTCTGTGTAGTGACAAGAAAGGGTTTTATCTTATCTGTCAATCTCCATGTGTGATGCTTTTCTGTGCAGACTGCAGCTGGTGTTTGTAATTGAAGAACCAATTTCCAAAACAGGAGATATAGGTTTCTAGACAATTTCTCTGGACTTAATGAGTTTTGGAAATATAATGAAAGTTCTTCATTGGATTACAGGAGGACTGACTGAGTTTGGCTCTCAATACTGTAACATATGATGAGGACGCCTGACTTTAGGTCACTAGCTTCTCATCTCAAAAACAACAAAGGAAATGGATTGGGTGAGGTTTAGAAATTTGTTTTCTATTATGAATGAAGATGGAGATATTAGGAGTGATTCTGGAAGTGAGGGGGAAATTTTGAAATTCATCAAAATAGAATTATTCGAGATAAATATTTGGTCACATGGCAAAAATAAAAACTTGCAGTGTCCGCACATATACAAAAATTGGAAAGATATACAATCAGTACAGCATCACCTATTTTAACAGGAGGTGTGTGGCTCTATTCCTGTGATCTGTAGGTCAGCAGTTCAAATCCCATGGTTGGTAGTGTGGTTTCACTATTGGTCCCTTGACTGGGGCCCTTGGCCCTCAGATGCTCCAGGGACTAGCTAACCCTTCTTTCTCAATTGTTCATCATTTTGGACAAAAGCATCTACTAAATGCCGTAAATGTAAAAACTAAGGGACTCATAGCAGGCCTGTGCATGTTCTCCTGAGCCCCCCCCCCCCCCAGCACCACCCTGACTGAACTCATCCTCTAGATGCCATTGACTCCTATTCATTTCTATGCACCAGGTTTGTGTGAGGCATAGCTAAACTCCTCTAGATCCCCTGACATTTCCTTCAACCTCGGTGGTTGTGTCTGCATCCTTTTCTTCCCCTTGTTCCAGCTATGCAGTCAGAGTGACCATCTAATCCATGTCAGAGGGGACACTATGAGCTATTACAGGGTTTGTGAACTACCATTTCAATTAAAAAGGCCTGGATTTCACTTTTGCACTGAGTACTTATTGTGTGCTGATTGGTCAGTCTCCTGTAATAATATGTCACTAATGTTATTGTGAAACAGCTAGATGAGTCTTTCCATCAAGGAAACAAACCAGTAAAAGCACAAGAAGAATTGAACTAATTAGCCAAACACAGGAGAATTTCAGTTTTAAAGTAGTGTGTAAAACCTGAAGCAGTTCATAGTACCCACCCCCACCCCGACATGGATTACTGTATGTGGTCACCCTATATGCAGATGTGTTTTCAAGCAGGTGGTGCACTTTCATGTTATTTGTCGTCAGTTTACATCCATAAAAATCTGAATCCCATCCACAGTAAAGCTTTCATTAAACAATCTACCTCCTTTTCAATGTAAGAAGTCCGCTAGTTAAATCTCCATAATTCACCGACCTCATAAGAGCCCTGGACAAAAATATGGCCTCTTTCCTTGTAAATGTAGCAATGAAATCAAGCCCACAACTTCCACCTCCCCCATCCCAGTCTAAGCCACAGAGGTCAAGGAAGGTTCAGCTTCCTTGTGTCTCGACCCTGGAGTTAAGCTTACGAAGCTGATCCCTAAGCCTGAGGGATATCTCAGGAACATCCCATGACAAAGCAGGTCACATCTTAAAAGCTGCTCCGAATTGATCTCTTCCTCACCAAACAGGCACAATTTTCCATTTGCTATCCACCGGGTTAACCAGCGCTTTGGGGTCAAAGCCTCAGACAAATTATATTTGTGAGTTAACCTCTCATTCACCTCTTACTGGGTGTTGTATGTCAGCTGGGATACAGAAAACCATGTTTGAGGTTCTCGTAAGCTACAGACAGGAAGCCATAGCTCCAAATAAACATAGATCTTTTCAGCAATATTTCACAGTATGTCAGAAGACTAACCATTAACCTCTTTTAATATGCAAAAAAGTGATATTTTAAGCATGCAGCCCTAATTTGTGGGAAAAAAAAACAATAAATGATGAAAGGATCGGCTTCATGTCAATTTTTTGAAGTGCATTTAAGTACTTCAAGTTCTTTTATTATAATCTGACTGTATATCTGCACATGACAAATAAAACCCTTGAATCCTTGAATGCAAACTTTAATTTCCTGTGATACTCTGCTGCAGATGAGAAATCTGGCCTCTTCCATCCGTAAATGATGTGCAGGGCACACTGAGGACGGTGCCAAAGATTCCAATTAGAGATTAAGAAGCTGATCCCAACTTAGCCTACTGTGCTGGATCACATTCTGAAATAAAAAACAATAAATAAATAAAAACAATATGTGTTAATTTATGCCTGACCTCAGGGCCGGTTTTTCCCAGCCACACAAGTGAATCAGAGCCAGACGCACTGCCCATTGGATGCAAGCAATGTAGGTCAGCTTCACTTCCTGTTTAGCTGGTCAACACCAAATACCTGAGACACTCAGCCTGTGAGAGATGACGGGTGATAGAACACACCCCCTTAGATGACCGGAATGTTCTGTTGTTCTTTTTCTAATGCCAGATGGATGTTGCATGAAGTGATGATATTAAAAGAACATTCTTTTCTGATTCCTTAAAGTTGTACCAGGGGATACATTTTTTTTCTGTCAAGCCCATGGAGGAAGACAAAATACAGCCATACTTCATTACGTTAGTTGTAAAGGGAAAATAAAAGTGGCAAAAATCTGAGCAAGAAAGCAGTTTACCTCTAACTATAATGTGGCATAAATAATGATTTAAAGGCTTTTATTTCCTCCATGTGTCCCTACGCAGTTTGTTTCTGCAAATTTTCCAGGACATAGAGGACTTTGCTATTTTAAGGGTGTTAGACAAGAAGGGGCAGGAAATTCACCTACCCTCATGGAAGGCTCCGGTGAGCAGCCGGATCCAGACATGAGTCAATGGGTGCTGAAGAGGAGGTTGCAGGGTCGAGTGGGGGCATGTGGGGGTGATGAATTGTTACCACAGACCCTGAATGGCAACTGACAGTAACAGGGTGGGACTGATCACCAGACAGGTAGGTGGGTCAAATGCAGTCATAGTCTGTGATCCTCCAAACTGTCTTTTTATGCCGCAAACATCATGTAATGCACATTTATATTTAGTAGTGTAGAATAAGCTTATTGTCAAAGGAATTAAGAAATTATTCCAAATTCTACAGCATGATATTTTCTACTGGACTAATTCAGGGTTTAGTGCCTTTCGTAAGGCTACAACCCTAACATGCAGGCCTACAGTCCTTCATCCAGGGCTCAAAAAGAACTGTTTCAGCGGGGCCTATAGAAACATTCTGTAAAATTTGACTAAATCCATTGTCAAAACTCTCATGTGATGTCATCATGGAGGAATTGCAAACAAATACTCAGCACATTAATTTCCAATTACTTTCCAGTTTTACTTTCTTATTTCTTTCTCACCATCACCTAATAATTCAACATCTTATATTAGAACAGCGCACAGATATTAAAATGACCCCTTCCCCGGTCCATCCCTGGCCGTTACTTTTTTAATAGCTCCAGTCTCTTTTCATTTGCGGTCCCTAGTTTAAGAAAGATTCAGTTCTTTGCTGCAAACACATATTCAACTGTTCTTCAAGACCCCTGTCCTTAAGTAACACTCTCCCTGGCGCCCCAGTGTACTTCAGCCTAACGTCTATGAACCTTTCCTCTTTCATTTGTGCAGAAAGAACAGTGTTTGTCATAGAGAACTGGAAACTGGAGAAAGTAAGGCTTCCTGTACGTGATGTAGTGGATTTCGCAGAGATTTAGAAGGTTCTGGAATAAGTGCAGAGGGAAGCCTTTTTGGATTAACTAACGCTTAGTTAACTCAAACCTGGGTCACAGCTGCAGTTCCATTATGAGTTAAGCCTTTAATGGACAGTACTGGATCGCAGGCTCAGAGTGAAGCTACAGTGGAGCCTGCTCAAAATTACATCCAGAACTTTTGATATGTTTATATCATTTCCCTTGAAGAGGATAAAAATAATGAAGACTACAGTGCCAGGTGGAGTTATTCACACAGCTCATTGCATAAAGAAAAGCTGTCAGTTTTGTTTATGGACTTGCGTCTGCAGTGAACCTGCCAACGCATGTTCAGCACCCTCCCTGATAAAGCCTCTTTGTGTTAGTCTCTGTTTCAGTAATGCCGGGCTAAAAGGCTTGTGTCATCTCTACTGAACCGTGTCATCTTTGTTTCTCTTACCTGTAGGACTCTCCAAAAACTGCTGACAGAGAGAAAAAAAGATCACTTCTGCTTTTGTAACAGAAACCTCTCAGCCCGACGTTTCTCATGCCACAGAATGATCTCTGAAGGACAGCCTGGAACCCCGTGCGGCATTAAAACAAGAACATCGCATTTCTGGAACCTTGACCTTTGCCCCTTTCATAATTCTATACTGTTTCCTCCCTGATGACAGATGTCATCAAACAGAACAGCTGTGGGAATTATGAGCACATGAACAATTACAGAGAAAAACTGGATGATGTGTTAAAATGTCATTTTTTGTTTTGTTTTTCAACAGGACTACAAACACTAACTCCATCATCTAGAAAGCATCCCAAGAACTGCAAGGTGGGTTCTGGTTCTCCATGAAGGTTGTCTCCAAACAAGGATTTATTTGTTTACTTGAGGGTAATGAATTTCTCTGGAGTTCTTGGCTATGCCAAATGGCAAGCTTATATGTGCATTGGTGGAAGGAATTTAATCTCCATCATATCAATATGTATTCTGATTCACAAATAGGAAACAGTGTCAAGTTTTTATCTGTATCCAAAGCTGCGATGAATAATGTCATGTTGTTACAGGATTTCATCTCTTAAACAGACAGTGAAAAAACAAGGCAGGAACCAAAAGTACAGCAAGACATTATTCTTCAAACTTTCCACTAAACCAGGACATGACTGCTGTAATGAATATAATTTTTAAAATGACTAGAAATTAAGGATTATTTGTGTCAGCCCTAAAAGAATTAAGTAAAAAAAAAAAAAAATCCTGATTTTTGTGAAAGCTCCTGTAATGTTTGGCAATTCTGAGGCTGGAAAAATCCTCTCTGTGGACCTAAGGAGTAGGTTTCTGAAGCAGGCATACTTCATTTGACAAATTTACACCCTGTATGACGTTCATATCAAATGGACTACAAACCAAAGAATGAAACTTGTTGCAAATAAGCAGGAGAAAGAAAGTCCCCGCTCTCTCAGCGACTCAGTGAAGTTCCTCTTCCATTTCAGTAACATGAGAACTGTTTTATCAAGTGCGAGGTAGAAAATGTGAGATCTAGACTTAACCCGCTTCTCATGGCCAAATGACAAATATAGTCCCGACGGCATTAAACGATGCTGAAATTGCTTCTCAGCTGAAATAATGCCTCTCCATAGAGGCCAGCGCTCAGCTGCAGACTGTGATGTGGCTCAGACTGTCAGGCCCACATTCTGATGGAACCCTACCAAGATCCCTTAGCTAAGCTGCGGCTACAGTTTCCCTCCTGTTGTTACCAGAGTGTGGAGCACAGGAAGTTACTGCATGGACAGGTCGTCAACAGAGAGCACACAACATAACAGCAGAGAAACCACAACATAAACGTAATTAGGAAGTTTAAATCGAAGCCGAGCAAACCCAGTAAAAAGTAACAGTCTATTGAAAATGTAAATTGCTCTATTAAATTTATGGCATAAACTAATCAGCTTCCATCCATCCATCCATCCATCCATCCAAGGCCATAATTATAATATATATTGGAGAGGGACACATGCCCACCTATTTTCAGGTGTGCTCACAATGTCCCACTCAGTATAAATTATAATTACGGCCTGCCCCCCTCCCCACTTTTGACTACGGCCTTCCATCCATCCATCCATCCATCCATCCAAACTGGCTATCCTGTACAAAGTTCCAGCCTAACTTTACAGGCTTTACTTTTGTTTGATTCATTAAATTTTAAGTTTTATTCGCCGTCATCTTCATCACCGTTGCTTAATTACTTCATTATCAAGATAAAGACGCTTAAATGATTTATCACTAAAAGCTACATAGAAATATTACTGTACAAATACCTCAGTTTTGTTTTCAAAAAGTAAAAAGTTGTTTTCCAAATTGCACCACGTTTTCCAAGCATTTGAATACCTTGCCCTGTCGATGTTCTCCTGCGTCACCGTGTTCAAATTTGGCACCAGTGTGTAGCTCCGCAGAGATCATCATGGATGGAGAAGATCCATATGCTGCCATTATGTCGTTATTCACCATTTCCAGATAAACATGACACATTAACGCAAAAAGGTTTTTCAACTATGACGATCCTTCTTGGCAGTCTCTTTTCTGAGACTTCTGGTGGCACTTAAGAACAGAAAGGTGTGAATAGGTTACTACTATCTGAAGTAATTATATAACTGACAGCATATAAAAACTGAAAGTGTTAGAAGTAGTCATTGTGTCATTGATTACCCTGCAGTATGACAATTAATTGTCATGGAGAAGGCGTTTTTACCTTCACTAACCAGCAGTGTTTATTGCATACTCGGTGACATGAGCGTATGTGAATGAATTAATTCAATTTACGGTTGTGCTGCCACCTGCTGGTGTGTAAAACATACGTTATAAAAAAAAAAATATTTAAAAAACGGAAACCGCTGACGTGTCGACGCTGCCCTCTACAGGTGTTGAAATTGTCATCAATTAATTTATTCATAATTTATTCTTGACGTTTTATGGATACCATTTTCCTATATTGAAATGAAATCGCACTTATTTGACTTGTACATTTACTGGTGTGACAAATGATTTGGGTTTGTTTGTGGCACTTGGGTCCTTAAAATAATTATTTTAATCAGCGTTAATAACCATCCATCCTTCTAAGTCCATATCCTAAATTAGATAACTTGCCATCAAAACCTCAAAAGGATTAATGTTTTATAAGCCAATTACATGTTCAGCTTGGCCAAGTCCAGTCTTAAACTTTCAGGAATTTAGGTGATAGAAATGCAACTTTTCCTTGTGGTCAAATAGGTACTGGCCTGCAGACCCAACATAAAAAGCACTCAAAGTGTCCTTGTGCTTGGAAGTACATGAGATGAAGGGACACACCAGTGTGGACCATGCTCTTGAGGGAGGAATGAGGAAGAAATTTTGAGAACATTGTGAAGCCCAATGCGATTTAGCTGGGCAGAAAAAATAGAATTCTGTAGACCAGGGGTCTGCAACCTTATTTGCTGTAAGTGACAGAGTGGCAAAGTATTGAATAAGCAGTCAATATCTAGCCACGCCCCTGGAAAAGGCAGGGTTTATGTGATTTGAACGGCTATATTAAAAAATTTAAATAAAATAAAAGTTGGTGTCCTTGGTGGGTGGCGATAGGGGGGACACAGTGACTTTGTGTGAGACTGCCCCCTCATGCATGGGTGTAAATTATGGTGGGGATGGGGGGGTTGAAACCCCCCAATAATCAAATCCAGCTATTACCACCCCCTGGTGGAGCGC